>JAFELO010000201.1:57382-67963 GCA_017140195.1 Eumaeus atala
ACAACTTTGAAACAGATTTTCGATTGTATTTTCTGTTCATTTACAGCGTATTCTTTGAAAAAGACTAAACTGGCTTTGATTAATTATTTAGTAATCTATCGAGAAAGTCTGTGATAAGACCTATTAAAGAAATAATTGGATGTTGTAGAATACTCCACTCCACTCCGGCCGACAGATATATCTGTCAAAAAGCAATATATGAAAACTAGCAGTTAATGACACTACATTTTACTAAGCTATACCAGCTCACCAGAGACCATCTGTATCTTCTCAGTGGGTTGGTGCTGCAGTGTCAACTTCGAATCAGCGCTGGGCAGAAAGTTAGCGCCGCACACCTCGGGTATAAGTGACGCGTTAACAGACGTCCCTGCCGCTGCGCTTTTTCCAGACGAGATCACTGGAAACGATTAGGAGACTTGTTTAGGACAACAGATACAATGTGGATTATAGAGGGGATGAGATAGCATTCTACTGTTACACATAACTTTATGTAACCTCGATGTCTTTTAGCACTATGTTTATTTACCATATTTCATGGCAGTTTTGATGACAGTCGCTGGCACTATAGTAAAGGTGAACAATGATAGGTACAGAGGAAGTTCTTAAAATCTCTTACTTTTTCTTTATTCTATAATATTGATCCATTTTTCATTTTATAACGATAACGTATCTTGCTAGTATTTAAATGCGAAAGTTTGGATGTTTGAAAGGATTTATGTTTGTTATTCAATTGCGACATAACTACTTGAAAGATTTGTGTGGAACTCGGCAACTTTATAGCTCATGTACACGTATAATACATACAGAACCGGTCATATAGAAATATAACTTTAGCACGTGGTTTCGTCTGTCTTGAATGCAGCGCAAAACGCAGCCATAGCATTTATTTATAAAACAGCCAGTACCGAAACCAGCAATCCACGAGCGCATCTAAAGGATAACTAGTAACAGAATGAGAGTACCTCAGAAAAACAGTTAAAGTATACATTACATACCTAGAGATGAAATCAGATTATTCCAGACTTGTTTCAGTTGGAATAACATAAAGAATAATCCAAGAAACCGCGTGAACAGTGCACTCGCAGGAATATTCGTGATCTGGCTGTATGCTTCTGATACCTGCAATTAAAACCCTGACAAACTGTCAATGAATGATGATTTTCAGTGCGAGGGGCACTGAATGTCTTATTAAGATTTTTGTAGCGAGAGGCATAAAGAAATACCTAGGAAGACGAAAATAAATCATTCGTTTTGGTGAAACCGTAACATGTTACGAATATTTAAATGTTGCACCAAGTCTGTTAAAGAACTATCTTTCAATCGATGACAAAATGCAGCTGCGTATAGACAGTACTTTCGTATATATTTATTTATATACAAATTTATTTCAACTGTATTCGTGGGATTATTTTTATTTCCAAATTAGAGTCTGCCAATTTACCACCGCTATTATTCTGCCAGTAATATAACACTGGCGTACATGAGGCTATATAATAAACATTCCTGGAATTATATAATTGCGGACAAGTTGGCCACACGGCCAACTATAGAGGGTGCCCGGAGGTCCCGAAATTCTTTAAGCGGAGGGACCCTAAGCCCCAGGTTATCCCCAAGCCGCTGCCCAAGGGACAAAAGGCTGCCCCCATACCCACCACCAACGCGTGGTTCCGCCCGCTAAAGGCCGCGTGCCCCTCCATCCCACACCCCAGCAGCCACAGAGGGCTCCGATGTCCCAGCCACAAAGGGGTCAAATGGCCCCTGCTCCTATGCTCCTGATGTTCCTGACGCCCCAGAAGCATCAGCCTTAAATGCCCCTCAGGGTGGCAGGGGAGAGGACATCGCTGCCGACTGGAAATTCCTGGCGAAATTCCTGCGAGCGATTGAGCTACGAGAGGTCAAAGTGTTCGCAAGTCGTCTAGTCTCGTTTAACGTAAACGGCTTCAGATCTAACATCCTTGAGTTGCGGGATTTCCTTCCGAAACATGAAGTAGCAGAAAACGTTCCTAAAACCTAGCCACTCTAATCCGAGTATTTGCAATTACAATATTGTTCGAAACGACAGGACCCGATTCCGTCGTGGGGGTACAGTCATCTATTACAAGAGGTCCCTTCATTGTATCCCTCTCGACCCGCCCCCTCTAGAAAATCTAGAAGTATCCCTATGTAAGCTATGCATGACGGGCCATCAGCCCATCACCATAGACTCTGCATATCAGTCAGGTTCAAAACCACTTCTGGACCTGGACGCTCCTTTCGAAAACTTAAACGCAGATGACCCAATAATTTTAGCTGGGGACCTCAACGACCACCACGTGACCTGGGGCAATAGATATAATAACAGTCTCAGGACTGTCCTTAGAAAATATGTCGATGATCGTAACATCATCATCAACGCTCCGTATATCCCAACCATAATGGTCTCAGAGCAATAATGGGTATATACGTTCACCGAGTACAATCCATATAGCACTAGTTAAAATCGTTACACGAGCTTAACTCGGACCGTAGGGCCATTTTAATAGAAATAGAAGATAATAGATTTAGTACAAATGTTAAAATAACGAATAAGGTCACTGGCCATGGTCTACTGGCCACTAGCGAGGGCTATGAAATCCGAACCAGTGGCTCAAATGTTACCACTAAATCGCGAAAATCGATTACCTGCACTAGAGCATGACGCAAAAGTGGAGTGTCTAGTCAATACACTAGAGAGTCAATGCACTCCTAGCTCCCACCCCACAGACCCCTCCAACATAGAAGAGGTAGAAAGTATAGTAATGGCACGACTGGCTGTGCCACCGGATGATGATGATGAGGTCATACGTCTCACAGACACAAAAGAAGTAAGGATCTTATAAAGAACCTTCACTCGAAGAGGGCCCCCGGGCCCGATGGAATGACCAATAAGGCGCTGAAACAGCCTCTCGTTATTATACACCTACTAGAGTGCATTTTTAATGCCCTTTTGGCGCAATGCCAGTTAGGACTGCCTGACAAGCTGGTACTGATCGTAAACAGCTACCTCGCATGCAGGCACTTCCGCTCCAGAGTGGAAGGCACCCTGTGCTCCCCTCGTCCCCTCAGAGCCGGTTGTCCGCAAGGATTGGTTCTCTCTCCCAGCCTCTTCAATCTGTACACTAGCGACATACCGCGACATCCCCAACCACGTAGCCAAACTACTCCAAAAGGCCGTCACCTAACTCGGTGAATGGTTTTTAAAAAGGAGAATAGAGAAATGCGGACAAGAGCAAGTCCATACTCTTCTCACTAAACCACCCCTCGCATAGACGAGGAAACATGCCTCCCGTCCTACTCCACGGTAACGACATACCTAGAGCAGAGACGGTGAAATACTTATGAATCACACTCGATAGGTCGATGAGCATTAAGAATCGCATAGATAACGATCAGAACAAGGCAGATATGTCCTTTTCAAACTCTGTCCTCTTATAAACAAAAAGAGCAAAATGGCATATAGATATAAGCTCACTTTGTACATCACATTCATTTCACCGATCATGTTGTTTTGCAGTGCAGCATTTCCGCACATAACCCCTGCCCAAATAGAACGTTTGCAGAGAATGCAAAATAGATTCTTACGCATGGCTACTGGATGCCCGTGGTACTTCCGAAACATCGACCTACATTGAGGCTTTCACTTGACGTTGATAAAAGGACACTTCAAAGAGCGGTCTCAAAAGTTCTTTGACCGTGCCCTTAATCACAAAAGCGAAAAAAAAAAAAAAATTAAGCGTCCAAACGTCGGAATACGAGCCGACGTTGTTAACCGTCCCCCGTCACCGTCGGCCGAAGCAAGTATTGCACGATGCCGACGACGCGATCGCGATAGCAGTAGCTAAGTACGTCCAAGAGCAAAAACAAAGAAACACCAAGACACGCTCCCGCAGCAAAATGCTAATAAGGTCCGCTAACGGATAGCGGGTTTTAGTCGGCTATCGCTTCACGACCCGACACAGATTTCAGGCCCCCTTGGGTCGGCTGGATGGTAATAAAACGCACTTTTGGTGCTAGAACCAATAACATATACACCGCTCGTACCGGTCGAGCGATGAAACCTTACATATAGTCACACAGTTATAACACATATGACTAATGGAATGACAAACCCACACACTGCTTACGGAGATGAGCCGGGGTCGTATCCGTAAGTTGAGAGCTTAGATTATAGATGTAGAATAACGCGAATTTAGAGAGCTCTAATGAGAATAAATAAACAAATAGACTCCTTCCGTGAGAGGGGGGGTGAGGAGGCCGACCTCCTCAGATAAACCAAACATTAAAGGAGCTCAATTATCCTTATCCATGACACCGCAAAGTGAACTGCATCGTACGCGCGACGTCCCACTAGTGTGGGGAGGGGGACCGCTTTCCCCTTTTCGGTCCCAAAAATAGTTACTATAGGGTACGGCCCACAATCAACCCTGTACATCTCTTCCCATCTGCGGGAAAAGAGGGGGGTCTGTCAACCTATCGTCTCCCTAAACCTGAAGACACAAAAGTCTTCGTAGTCAGTCGAACTATTGAGGCTGGACAAGCGCCGCCAACCAGTATTAGGTTCCTCCAAAAATAAAAAAGTTATATAATTACACTTACCTAGAGTTATATAATAACACTTACCACTGCCACGTATGTACACTTGGAGCACCAAAGTGGGCCACCGGCAAGGCCAAGTAGGAGCGCCGCGGGAATCATGGTGTAGAACCGCGGCCACATTTGAGACGCTATCCATGGCATATACATCAAGAACGACAGGGACATCGTCCACTTCGCTCCTAGCCATCTGCAAAGATAGTATATTAGTATCTAAAAGACAAACGAAGTTTACCCCAATAGTTGCCAAGCAATACACGATTCACGCAGTACACCTACTTTATAACAGAGGCTGGTAGGAATATGTTGGAAAACATCAGGCCGGTGTAAACAGCCACACGAGAGGCCGTGCCGAGTCCGTCGTCAGCGTTCACCGAGCTTTGTAAATTAGCAGTACCCTGTACATTATAACATATTATAGAGTAGGAAATTTGTTACCTATTAATGTAAATGAACACATATTTTCAATTATTTTAGTAACCGAAAAATTCTTGTATTTAATTTATATATATGTGGGTTCTAAAGAGCTCTTTCGAACGGGGCACGGAGCGAGGATAGGTATCTCACCCTCCCTTGCACTGTCCCAAAGTTGGTCGGGTTATCCCGTGGTGCGGGGCAATTTCTGTGTTCTGTGGAGGAGACGTCGGTCCCTTGGGGGACTGACTACCTGTCCACCTCCTGACGGCTAGTCAGTTCGTGATGGATTGTATAGTTCCGGGATGCCACACCAAAAGCGGCACTGATGGCACTCGCGGTGGTTTTTATGGGTATTCAGCACTATCATGTGCCGCGAGCCCCACACACATCCGGATCCCACCCAGGGCCGGTGAAGCCGCGTAAACGATTTGCCCCGCCTCAACAGAAAGAAGGTCGAGCTGAGCAAAAGCTAAAGTTCATCGATAAGTTTTTATTAAGCTTCTCTTGACGTTTGAGATTATATGTACACCCGACAGATGCTTATTCAAATGAAAAATCACGCAGGGCGGTGTATTTGAATAATCACATTTTGGGGTGGATGGCACTTATGTAGATATACTATAATATATAGCACTCAAATAATGAAAATCAAAATGTATCGTTTAACAAGGTTAGGTACAAATTTATCTATACCTATAAAATAACGTGTCCTGACTCACTGATACATAGCCAAGCTTAAATTGGTAAAGTTTGGGACATGAAATTTGTTGTGTAGGGCTGTTTTATTGAGTAGACACCCACTAAGGAAGGAATTTTAAAATATCTACCCCTAAGGGAGAGAAATAGGGGTTGAAAGATTGTTTGAAAATACATAACCTTTTATATCCAGAAACATCGAACTTTATAGACAATATGTATTTAAGTGTTTCTGGATATTCCACCCCCTAAAGGGTAATATAAGGGTTCACATTTCGTGCACAGGTTAGTCAGAAAATACCTATTTTTTCATAATAAGGTGTATCATTCTTTGCTATCATCATTTATGGATATTACGCGCCTAAGGATATATGCGAGATACGCTGGTAAATATGCGGGACGCCGCTAGTGTCAATATAATGTTTGAAAGCATTTAAAGTATTTAAACGAATAAACTTAAATTGATGAAAAGTCTCATTTTGATAAGTCATGTTAACATGACTCATCAAAATGAAACTCGGCCATTGCATTGAATATATTAACATTCTTCGCTAACAGGTACGTCCAGGCTGCGTATGACACAGTGTGATACCGATACGTCAAGAACATATTGTGTGTCTGTGTGTAGGTGTGTGTGTCTGTGTGTGTGTCCACGCGCGTACAACAACATCTGCCAGACGATGAATCGAATGCCTATGGGCGTCGGTAGATGTCCAAAGTCTATGACAGCTTACCCTTACCATATAAAAACACATATTCAATTTCGTGTTCTAAAAATTCGAAATTAGTTTCACTGTTGGTACCTATTTTTTTACCACCACTTTTTTCTGGCTTTAACAATGTACGTACTCACAGTATATGCAGTGAAATGCAGCATGAAAGCTGAGCCGATAACGACCACGTTCTTCACGATACGTCGAGTTTCCGTTTGTCCCGGTTCAAACTTATTCTTCGTCATATTGTATTTTGTGTCTTTATTTATTCACTTATAGTATAAACGTCCAACATCAGAACGAATACATCACATTTAATGGTATTACTAGAACTTGGCCGAAACCGGTTTTATGTCGGAAACGAAACTAACGTATTCATTACACACAGGGGACTCACCTCACGCGCGGCAGACAAAGTTAGCTTTGCATTATCGTGGGGGTCAGAAGATCGTTGAGCTATCATGACTGGGAACCGTCTCCCCCTCCCTCCGCGGGCGGGGGGTACGACTCGCGCGCAGTCGTCGTGGTTAACCTAACCAATGCGGCGGATTCATGTGAGCTCGTTGGCAAGTCGAGTAAGGTCTGTTTGCGTACTAAATTTGTCGTGATTTAATTATCCTCCTCGATGTAAGCGTGTCCGGGACGTCGCACTGTGTAAAGTCGAGTAGTGTATCGGCCTAAAAATCTATAACATTTTTATTTCTAAAGATTAAGCTGTGACACACATAAACACACATGACATATAAAGTGGGCACAAATACAAAGTAGTATATAAGGTTTCAAATGCGATTCATTTAAGTATAATTAATTTTAATATACCGTATTAAAAGTTAAAGTCAATTTACAAAATGATTTATACATAGTTTCATTTCTCTACGGGCTATTAAAACTATCTATATATAAAACCTAAGTTGTACCTAAGAAAATATTTCAAAAAATATAAAGTATATTGAATAACCTTTAGGCTTATCAAAACTCGAGTCGCTACAGGATCTGTTATTAATTCGTTAATTTTCAGAAGCTCCTTCACGTTTTTAATATATGATTTTCTAGTGCTAATAATATAGGGATCTGAAGTATAAAGATGGGTATGAAAGAATTCTTCATTAGTAGCTGATCAGGAATACATTCTGGCATAATGTATGCGAAATCATTTGCAATCTTATCACGGGATTCTTGTCCGTCTCCTGAAAGTGCACCAATAGGAAGCACTGCAAAATGCTTTATGATAACTTCGCCATATATCAAAATTTTATGTACTGATGATCGCATAATACCATTCATAATTACTACTATAAACTACTATAAATACAGTTTCCATAGCGTATCTGCCAAATATTACAGCATTTATCATTAATCCTGACGATAGAGCCTGCATAATTATATGGAGTCGTTTAATCAAATTAACATCTGCTCCTGTAATTTCAGCATAGCAGCTTGAAATGTAAACCGTGTTACCAATCGTGTTTTATCGATAATTAATTCTAGTTCGTCACGAAAACGTTTTTGTACCTGGCTTTTCTACTCATGTTTCAGTCTTTTCTTTTCCTCGTATATGTAAAACCGTTTACATGCCTCGATTCCAAGCATGTAATGTAGATTTTATCTGTAGTATTAAATGTAGTGTTAACTTTTTTTTTTTTTTTATAGTTTAGGTTTATCGTTGACCACAAGCCTATACGGGTCACGTCGGCTACGAGAATTCACTTCTTCGGCCCATGTGAACAAGTATTTGTATCTATATACAAACATAGTTGCTTCAAAAAAATAAAGCGGCGGTAGCGGCAATACGCCAAGTTGCTTAAACATTGGTCTAAAGACTCATCGGGTCTAAGCCCACGTATCGCTCTTATGCACTTCTTCTGTGCAAAAAACTCTCGCCCGCCTATGCGATAAAGAAACACAAACATTTTTGTGTAATAGGTTCTAAAAATTGAAAATTAGTTTCATTATTGGTACCTGTTGCAGTTTGATCTGGTATGATCAATGTACTTACAACGTAGGCCGTGAACTTCGGC
Organism: Eumaeus atala; assembly: GCA_017140195.1. Taxonomy (NCBI): domain Eukaryota; kingdom Metazoa; phylum Arthropoda; class Insecta; order Lepidoptera; family Lycaenidae; genus Eumaeus; species Eumaeus atala. The sequence continues at coordinate 65,838 of JAFELO010000201.1, forward strand.
ACGAAGGCTCGACCACGCTCCTCACGATACGTCGAGTTTCAATTCGTCCCAGTTCAAACATCTTCTCCGTCACATTGTATTCTAATAAATTTATATAGATAATTCACTTATAGCATAGAAGTCGAGAATCGGAACGAGTGCATAACATTTAAGACGAAACGAACGAAACTGGTTTTGTGTCGGAAACTATATTAGTGTGTTCATTTTAAAAATATATACATTAACTGCTTCTACCCGAGACTTCTTTCGTGTGCCAGTCCCTATTGTCTTGGCTTTTTCGTATAATTGTTTAGTCCTTATCTATATATTTTACATCGTGATATTTTTTACGTATTAACGACGCTTGACGCTCAGGACCGGCTGTGAGATGGTCTTCACTTTGATTTAACTTTTCTGAAATGTTCCAGAAATTTTATCTCTATCGACAGCTTATCTTTCTTCTGTTTGCGTAACTGTTCCCTTTCCCACCGTCGTGCGCCTTAGCTTGTCTCATGTTCTTTGTCGGTTTCTTGAGATCTCACTTGCCTCTTAAGTTTAGATGCTCGTGAATACTGAGAAAGTCTCGTTTTTAAGGTCCAGTTGCCACATGGCCCCTTATAATTTTATCAAGTCCGTATGTCCGTCTGTCCGTCACAGACGTTTTATTCGTCGTTTATGGGTATGTACTGTATGTTTCGAGTTAGGAAGGTACGTATATTTTTATAACTATTACAAAGTGTGGAGTTGCATACATGTAACTAAGGGATGAACATTTTTTTCTAGACAACAAAGACGTGTTGGGTGTCGTTGGATAGGTCTTTCAATTCCCCTTCTCCACCATGGTTCAAGTCTTGTCGTGGCGGTGGTGTTCAGTAGCCTGGGGTGAGCCTAGATAAAGCCAATTGAACCCACGCTGGTGCTCTTTGTACCCGTCTTATAAAAAGAGGGGACAAAAAGGCGAGAGGTGGAGGCTCTGTTGCGTACGGGGCAAGTGTCGCCACTTGTATGGGAATCTCAACCTATTGCACTGTCCCAAATTTGGTGGGATTGTTCTGTAGTGCAGGACAACCACATCTGTGGAGGCAGAGTCGGCCCCTTAGGGGCCGTCGAGGTGCCCTGATGATTTGTTGTGTCGGAGCACCTCACCAAAGGCGGCCCTCGCGGTGTTTTTTGTAGGTGTTCGGCACTATAACGTATCGCGTGCCCCACACACCACTAGAACCCACCCGGGGTCAGTGAACAAGCGTTAAAGCGTTTACCCGCGACAACAACAAAAGAAAGCCCCTAGAAGTATTTTTTTTTTTAATTTATATTCAATGCTCAGACTTAACTAGTGTCTGACCGAACATTCGGTTTCAGTTTCGATCGAGTTTCGGCAAAGAAAGCCTGCCGTGGCAAACCTGCCAAAACAATGACCGACACCGAAACTGCATTCGGGATTACTTGCGCAGTGTTCCGTTGTTGAATTCCATCTAATCGACGTAGAGATTTTGGACTCACTCATGTTTGCACTTCGTTTAAATAATGTTTGTAATAAATTTTCACAATTGATTTTCAAATTAATGGTTTAAATGGACCCTAAATCGCAAGGTTCTAAGACTATATTATTATTTCTTATATCTTAAGTGTGGGGGTGTTATGTCAATTATCAGGAAGCGAAAATTCTATATATATGATTTGAAGAAGAAAAACTGAAAAGCTAACTTCGAGGTGTCAATTTTTCGTGACGATATGAGTACGCATCGTAAATATTTGCTCTCATAATTTTACCCTAACCAGCCATAAGAAGTATAACTTCAAAAATAAAAACGATAAAAATACAATGTGCTTTAGATGACACGACCGAAGTTAAATAAAGAACTTATAAGAAACGTAAGTGTAATTAAGTAAGAGTAAGTAGTATGCCGCACTGCAGTAAAATTGGGCCTGCACGACCGAGGAGTTACCTCTTGCTCACATAACATCGGCGTACAGTAGCACACTTCGTAACTCTCGTCACGCACTCACCAGCTTACTCCATAAGTCTATTTTTATTATTACATTTTTTAGCTTAAACTTCTTTACACACGCTTGGTCAGACATTTTTCTTTCCTGTCAGAATGTTTCGGTTTCGTTCGGACACTAGACTTAACACACTTTTATTATAT
>JAFELO010000201.1:68004-98555 GCA_017140195.1 Eumaeus atala
GGTGAAGGTCTAGATGAGATTTAAATTAAACAGCTTGTTATATACTGCTTAAAATAATAATTGCTTTATATATAGAAACTAGTAATAAACTAAATAATAATAACTTTAGAAAAAAATATATTATTGACATTTACGAAGGGTTATTGATAAGTATCCGAAACGACAAAGAAAAAGTTTAATAATCTATTTAAAACAGTTTTATTTTTCAACGTAGCTTCCTTCTACCTCAGTGCGTTTAGTCCAGCGCTTCTCCAATGCCGTTACACCACTTTGATAAAATGTTTTCTCTAACCCGTCAAAATACTCGTCTACGGCAACAGTGACTTCATCATTTGATGAAAATCTTCGGCCACCGAACCATTTCTTGTGATTCGGGAACAAGTGGAAGTCGTACGGGGCCAGATCTGGGGAATAGGGGGATGCAGTAAAAATTCGAAAAGCAATTCCTGGAGTTTGGCAACTGCAACCCTTGATGAGTGCACAGGTGCGCTTTAGTGGTGGAATAAAACTTTCTTTTTGGCTAAATGAGGCCGTTTCTTTCGGATTTCTTCGCTAAGTTTTGCAAGCTAGCAAGCTTGCAAAATACTCTTTCTTCATTTACTGTTTTCCCTGTTTGCAAATAATCCTATGGATGGTAAGATGGTTTGTTTGGCGTTAATAACATTATTGAACATTAATAAAGCTAGATACAGTAAATACACCCTGCCAAACGCGATGCAGGCTCCAAAAAATGTACTACTAAATTATCTGTTAGAAAAATTTGACAATACTCTGATGAAAATACGGTAACATTGGCTATTATACTTCTTTATGGAATCAGCGTCCCTCTTTACCTTCAGTATTCCCGGAACGATGCGACTTAGAAAGAAAAGTGTATATTTATCTCTTAAAGGCTGGCAACGCATCTGCGCGCCCTCTGGTGTTGCGGATGTCTATTGTCGTTGGTAATCACTTACTCACAAGAGCGCAACTTCTCGTTTACCTCCTGTGCTATAAAAAAAACTTCATTTGCTTCCACAGCATTATGTCCTAGGGAATAATGTTGTGGGGAAATGCTGCCGTCATCAATAACATATTACACACACACGCGGCACTAGATTTGGCCTTGCATTGCCGTAGGGCTGGAAGAGCTCGTTTAGCTATCATGACTGGAATATATCTGACTACCGGGTGTCGGTTTTTCGCACGCATTGTAATAAAATACTCTAATCTTTTTTCTCTAACACACTAAAAGAAGTATATCTTCAATACTCACCACCCAGCGGGACATCCTCTTCCAATTACCGCCATGACGGCTGATCTTTTTTATCCATATCCACCTGGTCCCTGTACCGGCTACTGCAAGGAGATTGTCATCTTATCAGGTTAACATTGATCGACACAACACTTTGTTCTCTCAATGCGGCCTCCAATATGGATTATCTGTTCTTCTATTGTATAATCTGTACATTATATATAGAATCACTATATATTTTACTAAATACATGTTACTACATGTAGTTCTATGCTGAATTGTAACTAAATTGGGCCAGCACGACCGGGGAGGTAGGTCTCGCTTACATAACACTGCCGTAAAGTGACAACTACGGAGACATGTCTCGTGTAGTTTGTGAGTATACGGCAACTCATTGGAAGGGTGGACGGAAGGAGGAAGGGAAGGTAAAACATCTACATGACTGTAATGCGGGTGTCTATGGGCGTTGTTATACATATATACGACATAGTATTCAAAAGGATCGGATTGGTCCTTTGACTACCTATACCATAAGGAAATAACCTGTAGAAGTTGAAGGGCGCGAAACTGTCTTGTGCACTTCCCCGTCTCCAATTCAACATCGCCTTGTTTCAAAATACTAACATTAGCCAGCGTCAGGCCCGAGCATGCAACATAGACATTTTTATCAAGAAAGGCACCCAACCAAATGGCGTGTTTTCACAGAAAGCCGAAGAGCAAGTGAGCTCTGTGCGAGATCCAGATAGAGGAGGGCTGGGGATCCGGTCCCCTTGACCAAGACAAAAGTAATTACTTTAGCTATTCTTAAGTAACCATGTGGATCTATCGATCACAATCTCACATACACCGTCGCTCGACGTGTATCATAGTTACCGATGAAGCCGCTATGGACACTTCCGTCTGCATACAGCAGTAAAAAAAGGAGTGTTCGACACGTCCCAACGAATCGCAATTGATACTGACACACCGACGCTTTCATTTAAATACCATATATATGCGGAAGGCACCATTGCTTAACTTCGTATGTAATCGTATGCGACTAATGACTTAGTAGGTATCAACATTAAAACTTACCGGCCAATTGTATCGTCCATATAGAGTCGCACAGTCCCCACACAACGGCGATGACATATATGACCCAGTGCTGGTGCGCCTGCGGATACCAGGTCAGCAGAATCACGAAGAGAAGAGTGTGCACTGCAGCCGCCACAGATACAAGAGGCAGGCAACCAGTCAGCTTTAATATTAATAATTAACTTTGTTAATGGTACCAAAAACACGCACATCAGAAGTCAAAAGAATTAATCCCAACAAAATTATATGCTCAAAGCATGTGATGTCCAGAGTTCTAGCTATGTCATATCAGCAGTATTGACTCATTATTTATCAAAAAGGAGGCTCGATATCTGAGACTGAAAGAATATACGGGTGCAGGAAAATGCGATGCAAGAAACCTCTTTTTCTGTACTGTCTCTGATTGGAGAGTCTTTATTATACTGTCTTTGATGAGGGAGGAAAATTGGAATTACTTCCTACTCCTTCTATTTTCTTCTGCTTAAATTTGTTGCGGGTCTCAAGACAGTTTTAGATTTATTTCTCGGGCTCCTTGGATTCTTATAAATGGGTTCATAGAGGATGTCACCATTTAACATGGCGACACCGGAATTGCAGTGATGGGAAATGAATGGTGGGCCAAGCTCGTTAAAAAACCCTCTTGTGATGCACACGCAAGAAGAGAAAGATCTATGCAGGCGTCAAAGATGTGGGTCAAATCCAGATTCTCATATTTAACTATTCATGAATTGACAAGGGATTTCTGATTTGACAAGGGATTCAGATTTCACAAGGAAGATTGATGTTATTATGCTATTACTTCAAACACGAAACAGGCCGCTGGCCATGTACCAAAGGGTTTCTTAGATCTCAGCAAAAACTGAGCATATTTCTAGAGATGACGTCATAAGAATTAGCGTTCGGAGGGTGGACTCTGAAACTATAAAGTACAAAGCCCTCATGAAGATATTGTAGTGAATCTTTGCGTGTATGAAGCCCGAAAATATGGCGTACATACATATAAATATGCAGCGGTTAACGATATGTGCCACCACCATACATCTGGTCACTTCCCTTGGAGACATGACCTGGGACACACGCGGTCATAACATTTTGTTACACGCTCAAGGATTACGGCGGTATCAAGTGAGCGAGAGGTGAACCTCCCCGATCGTGCCGGCCCAATTCGGCTGCAATGCAGCATGGTACTACCTCTTACTAGCATGGCACTACATCTTACTACCACTGCAGTACATTTTACTGCACACTCGATATTGTAACGACAACTTATGAATGTGTAAAGCATGCTAAAGAGAGATTTGTTCAAATTTCTCACTGTTGCTGTTTTCTATTGCAAGATTCAAACAATTCTTCGTTACTGCTCATATAAAAAACTAGCGTAGGTTCACTAGTAGGCATTCCAGGATCTTACTTTTTCCTTCAAAAGTTTGACACAAAAGTATATTTTAAAACATTATACAGCAGTTAGTCGATTGAAGTTGGTGAAGATGTTGTTGATGAATGTAGACTCACCTTAGTAATATAGCCCGAGATCATGCAACACAGAGCTCTCGCCAGACCGAAGGTCATCATCACGAAGCCTGCCGAGCCAGTACCGATGGCACACGAGACATACGCCTAGAAAAGAGGTCTTCTATGATATGACTTACACAGTTGAATTACTTTAGGATTAACTTGAAAATGCAAAACGGTTTTTAGTTTACCAGATTATAAGTGAACTGAACGCGATAGTTCCTCCAATATCACCGCTGCTTTTTATATTAACAAAACAGCGCTACAGCCAAAATGGCCAAATATTTATATATATAATAATATATATAATTTTCTAACAGTTTGCCTTTCTGGGCTGAATCAATTTCAAGGCTCTCACAAAGAAGACTAAACGCGAAAGAACAGCCATCGCCATAATATGGGAGCAAGAGGTACTTTTCTACCCACACCGCAATTCTAGCTTTTACCTCCAGTTCGTTCGACCAGTGCCTCTTACTAAATATATATCCGTTAGAGATCACATACCCCTGTGTAGTCTGTGCCGAAGAAAGCTTGTACGTAGCCAACAAAGATATTAATCGGGACGATAGTTATCTGATTAGGCTCAGCCATTAGTTTAAGCGTGCCAGCAATGAGGGCGTAACTTGACTGCGGCTCTAAATTCGCTCGCACCGCATCGTATCTGCAGAAATGAAGTATAGACTAGGAACACAAGCTATCAACCTAGACAAGTCATAATCGCGTGTATTATACTCGCATACTGTGTAGTACTATCATCTATTCGTGTGTTGAAGCCAAACAACTTGAAAAAATATAATATTATTATAAGGAAAATTTGTTTTAACAGAACCGACTGAGAGTGAAAAATTGTTGGAATTAATAACGCCAAACCAACGTTATAAAACGCTTTATTATTTTTATTTGATCAAATTTTAGTTACAACTGTAACATTAAGTATACAATTATAAGGTACTTACTGTTAACTAATATGTTTTATTGGCGGTTCCTTCTCAACCAGACCACTTATATGGCCATAATGCTTCAATAAAAATATGTTTACTTCAATTTTAATTTATTTTTTCCAATTACAGTTCTGGTTCTTAAAAGTACATTATCCTTACCGTGATTAAGTGAACTACAGACCCACCTTTGCATGGAGTCCACCCCGATCGCAACAATAAGTGCTGCGCTCGCCATAAACGCGAGGTAGATTCCTAAAAACAAAGATTGTTAAATGCTTTCAAAATAATAAATATGCCACCCGTACTGCTAGCCTAATCGCTGCCGACCAACGTGATTTATTTTTTGCTTTATCAAACATTTAATCTATTTAAAGCATGCTAGATATAAAAGGGAAATTGGATTCCAGCACTCGTTCAATGTTAAGCAACCGTTCCACTTTGGGAGTGCTTACGGTAGCGGAAGCGATACCGCACAATTAGGGTGAATACGTTGGGCTACATGCCAGTGTTAATTGACCTGCATACATACTTCCAAAACATACATATATTATGCAACCGCACATCATCACCAGAGATCATCTGTATCTTCTCCGTGGGCTGGTGCTGCAGTATTTGCTCCGAGTCCGTTCTGGGCAAAAAGTTGGCGCCTCACACCTCGGGTATGAGCGACGCGTTCAATAACGTCACTGCTGCTGCATTCTTCCCTGACGAGATCACTGGAAGTCGGTAATAATAATAATATTATCTGTGGCCTTATCCACACCACGTTGGCCTAGTCCTGTGCTAAGTACCGTAGAGACTTGTGTTATGGGTACTAGAAAGACGAAAATATACTTATGTACGGGATTCAAACCCGCGACCCTTATCGTAACATGCTTGGCTTAACCGAGCCATGTTACCAATGCGTCAGCTGAACGTCAAAGTCGTTGACAGATCCTTCAGGAGTAGGAAGTAATTCCAGGTCCCCCTCCCCCCCTAGTCAAAGCGGGAGACAGTATAAGAATGCAACGACTTGTAAAAGCTAAGAGAACGAGGAGGGCAGTCAGGCGAAACACGAAATCGTAGTTGTTATTTCACGGCGATATCAATTGAGTGAGAAGTGCCGCCCCGGTCGTGCCAGCCCAATTCCGCTGCAATGCAGCATGGCACTACCTCTGAGTAGCATGGCACTATAACTTACTGCATGTTTTATTTTGTGACGACAACTTGTGAATTTGTAAAGCATGCTGAAGAAGGATTCGTTCAAATTTCTCCTATTGTTGTTTTTTTATTGCAGGATTCGTTTATTTTCTTGAGGTACATGCTGATATACAGTGCGAATGTGGATATGAATACCAGAGAAGACCAAGACTGATGGTGATATCATGATCAGATAGATCTGTATGGTGATACCATAATCAGATAGATCTGGATGGTGATACCATAATCAGATTGATCTGGATGGTGATACCATAATCAGATAGATCTGGATGGTGATACCATAATCAGATAGATCTGGATGGTGATACCATAATCAGATAGATCTGGATGGTGATACGTGATACCATAATCAGATAGATCTGGATGGTGATACCATAATCAGATAGATCTGGATGGTGATACCATAATCAGATAGATCTGGATGGCGATACCACGATCAGATTAATAGGTTACTTGCCGAAAGTGTTGTCAAGAGTATTCGCGGCAGACGTGTTTGTATGATTGCTAACAAATGTGGATAAACTATGACGAACAAATACGGATCGTTATGTACGGCACTCGGCCCTCTCTGCTTACTCAATTAGTTAAATAGAGTGCAAATCTCTGTGGGTCTTTTATTACCTACTGATAAATAAGTACATACCTAAAGATGAGATGAGATTTCCCCAGACCTGATTCAGGTACACTATCATAAAGAATAGTCCTAGGAAACGCGTAAACACCGCGCTCGCGGGTATCTTCGAGATCTGGCTCTGCGAGTCTGAAACCTTCAAGTAAAATCGCAGATGAATATAAAGATTTTAAACACAATGATCACATATTTGTGATTATTGATGAGTTCTTTGTGATTATACATGAATATCTGATTTAGGATAGGAATTTTCCAGCAATTTGTATTTGTACATTTGGTGAGTCTCGAGCACAACTCATAAATTTATCGCCTATTAACATCTGGACTGTCATCAGAAGGAAGGAAGGAGATCATACTGCGCCCCTTCACCCACGTAAGGGCTACCGGCTTAAGGAACCACACGGAGCGGCTATATATAGCTGTCACTTTACGACATTATCATGTGAATGAGAGGGCGAATCTCTCTGACAGTGAATTACATAGAATGAAAATTCTTACCACAGCCAAGTAGGTGCACTGCTCGCACCAGAGCGGGCCACCGCCAAGGCCAAGTATGAGCGCCGCGGGGATCATGGTGTAGAACCGCGGCCACATCTGAGACGCTATCCACGGCATGTACATCAAGAACGACAAGGACATCGTCCATTTCGTTCCTAACCATCTGAAAAATGTTAAAGATAGTGACGACCGATTACCGTAGTGGTAACGACAAGCTGGTATGCCGAGCGTGTTACGCCAGAGATTGCGGGTTTGGATCCCGCCTAGGTCATAGATCCATATACCATATGTATTTGTACGATAATATTAAAAATCTTAAACATATAAAATCACTTAGATTTATAGAAAATATTAAATATATATCCGTTGCCGTACTACAGGTACACACATCCTTGGGTACATAGCAAAGGTCTAGGCTGAATTGGCACCTGTCGTGCCAATTGAGTTAGTGATTATTAAGATTAATTTTTATAAATAAGTGTTTTTATAATGTCAAATCCACGGATTATTATTATCAAATTACATTCATCATTAGCAGCACTTATCAGTCCACTGCTGGACATACGCCTCTTTCAATGAATGCCAAGACGACCGGTCTCCTGTAACTCGCATCCATACCGGACCAGCTATTACACGAAGATCGTCTTCCTACCTGGTGAACAGTCGACCAACACTTCGTTTTGATAAGTGCGGCCTCCACTCCAGAACCTTAGTGGCCGATCTGCCATCTAATCTTCTGAGTGTATGACCAACCCATTGCCACTTCAGCAATCTTCATATGATATCGGAAACTTTAGTTCTCTGCCTTATGACTTCGTTACGAATTCTATCGGACAAAGAAACACCCAACATAGCCACGTTGTATTGCCGGCTCAGCTACGCAAATTTCAGCCTCGTAGGTCATCATGGAGAGAACGAATTGGTTGAAGACTTTTGTATTCAAGCTCTGCGGTAGAGGCGATGTAAGAACGTGACGAAGCTTCCGAAATGCTGCCCAACCCAACTGAATCCTTCAATTGGCTTCCTTCTCGAAGTAATGTGAACCATTGCAATAGCTGCCCGAGGTGCCGTGACCTTTGTCTTGTCCAAGTTTATCCTAAGGCCAGTACGACGAGAGGATTCATTTAGGCTGTGCAACATTTCCTGCAAGCTCTCCAACGATCTGCCCAACACAGCAATATCGTCGGCGAAACGAAGATGTGAGAGGTGCTGGCCGTTAATATTTATGCGGCATTCTGGCCAGTTTAAAGTTTTAAAGACTTCCTTCTTAGCAGAAATAAATTCCCCCTGTCGCACTCCTGGATGCAATTGGACTGACTTTGTTTGACTTTCCGGAATGAGAACGGACATAAAAGCAGCGTCACACGATGCTCTCAGTACTTCGGCATACGCCAATAGAGGTCGATTGGTCGTCAATAGAGGTCAATAAAGAGAAATTCATATCGAAATCTCAATATAATGTAAAGGATTTTATAAATGAGAAGAATGTATGGAATATATTACTCTAAATTTAAGTACCTTTGTGAATTAATGATCACAACTAAAGGAATGATAGGTAGTAGCAGAGTTTATTGTGGGTATCATCTCTGATATTGGCGCGTTGCGTACAATTTAAACTTAGCTAAGACATGCATAAGTGATCATAATACTAATCCAATATATGAAAATAAACTATAAACAAGATAATAAAGCTTCCCAACATCCCAGGTTTCGGCAGAATCAAAGATTTCTCATAGTCCACAAAGGTGTCCACATGGTGAAAATGTGGTCCATGGTGCTAGATCCTCTACGAAACCCAGCCTGCTCTGACGGCTGGAATTCGTCAAGCTATGTGGCGAGACGATTCGTAAAGACTGTTGAGAACAACTTGTAAATATGGCCAAGAAGTGAAACTTATCAGTAATTCTGAAGAAATGATTTGTCACCCTTTTCAAAAAATAAAACAACGTCACTTCCAAGCCATGCCTTGGGAGGTACGCCCCGCTGAAGGATAAAATTAAAAATTCTTTTTTAATTTAGGTAACACAGGTTCGCCTCCTACCCTAAGAATCTGAACTATAATTCCGTCCATCCCTGGAGACTTTCGCCCTTTAAGCTGCGCAAGAGCCAGACTAATCTGTCTTAAGCTGTCGTTTGGAATCTCGCCTGACAAATGTTAAGTCAGGCTTGCACGCGTATCGTTGTTCAGGGTAACTGGATGAGGAGTGTGCCAACATATACAACTTGCTATAAAAAGCTTCGATCTCAGATGGGATCTCAGGGCTTAGAATAAACGGTAACCTCCAGAATCAGTTGACTTCTTCCAAGCTTCTCCACAAAAACATTCGAGCCTCTATCCTGATCAATCGCTTCGGTAACCTGTTGCGTATTTGAGCTGCGAAGGTGTCGGCATATTAGTATGCGAATTCGCTTTGAAAGATGCTGGACATCGGCAGATGTAACGTCTTCGTGTGTTCTGCGTTCCCTCATAAGTCCAAGTGCCTCATACTCTTACTCCTACAATATTCGTCACCCACGTCCCGCATGCAACCGATCACGCCACTCATGGACTCAATTGCCATTGTAGATTCCGACATATCTAGGCTACCGAAGCGGCTTTTTAATTCCAGTTGGAACTTAGGTCGGTGTGTTGACTATACTCACCACCACCATTTCGTACTCCCACTGTGGCATTGAAGTCCCCCATAACAATGTTAAAGTGGGCCTTACAGGTGTTATGAGATGCCTTTGAGACATCCTCATAAGTTGCCTCCACGTCGTCATTGGAGTTCGTCATGGTTGGTAACTTGTTTCACTTTGAGGCTGTACCTCTTAGTTAGTTTAAGTATGAGTTACGCAACCCTACCCGACACACTAGAGATTTCGGCGATGTTGCCTACGAGGGACTTATTCACGAGGAATCCCAATCCCACGCCGCCCTGTGATGGAGTGTCGCCTTCCCTGACGTAGCATATGTGACCTGATGGTAGAGTTATGGTGTCTTCACCTTGTCTTCGGACTTTGCATAACTCCAAAACGTGCCATCGGATTTTTCCCAGTTCCACCTCCAGCTCTACCAAGTGGTTCTCTAGTCTAAGCGTTCTTCCCTTATAGGTAGCCAGGCCGAATCGGTGGTGGCGATCCGTGGCCCGGAGATTCTTAGCACCCATTGTTTCACTATTACCGTGGCTGCTACCGTGGCCATGACTAGTGGAACTATCGGGAACTAGGGGCTGATTTCAGCTGAGCAGGTGGATTAGCAATCGAAGATTGGTTTTCGGAACGGCGCCACTGCTGCCTATCGCCAATCCGATTGATGGTATTGCCATCACTCAGCGAGGCCACTGTCCAGTGTTCCCGTCTATTTCACTGTTATTATGTAACAGACCGGAAACCGAAAACCCAGCTCACTGAAGCCCCTTAGATGTCAAGAGACTCCTACAACCCTCTGACTACTTTTACATCACCTCACCTTAATCTAAGCCCAGGCTTAGATTGCGGGTGAGGATATTCTTTCGAGCCCCCAAACAGCCCATATAGTTAAGTTAATCTAATTCGAGTTGTCGATGTAATCTGGCTCTTCTCTAAATTATGTTAAGTGCCAAGCTTTAGTAGTAAATAACATTAGCACACTAAATATTAATAGCACACTTACTTGATAACATAGGCAGGTAGGAATATGTTAGAGAATGTCAGACCGGCGTAGACTGCTGCGAAAGAGGCCGTGCCGAGTCCTTCTTCGGCGTTTATCGAGCTTTGTAGATTAGCAGCACCCTGCATTTATGTAACAAACTATTGAGTGGGAAATCTACTTATTAAGAGATATAAAATAGTAGAAGTACTACTTTTAATTTAAACCAGCATCACACTGTACCCGCGTAACCGGCAACATGTCCACACTTGTAGTAAGTAATTCACTTAAATATCTGTATATCTATGTATATCTATACTATATTATACAAGGTACCCCAAAGTTGTCTGTCTATATGCGATAGATTTTCTCAAAGTCCATTCAACGGATTTTCATATGGTTTCTAGCTATAGATAGAGCGATTCCCGTGTAAGGTTTGAGTCCATAATTTGTCCCCCGTTATTCACAGGCGAAGCCGAGACGGATCGCTACTCATTTTATAAGTTGTAATATAAGAGAAGCTACTGACACCATACGCTGTGAACTGCATCATGAAGGCTAAGGCGATAATAACCACATTCTTAACGATGCGACGAGTTTCATTCGGTTCTAGTTCAAATTTCTTGTTCGCCACTTTATATTTTAATTAGTTATAACAAAAACCAGTGTTCACAATATTGTCATAACAAACATGTTCGCTAAACAGACGAACAATACATTTGTGAGTTGTACAAGTGAAGGAAAATATTAAAATCAAAGACAAAAAATCCTATTTGCGGTTGGCGCAGACCGGCTGAGTGGCAGAGAATGTGAAACTGTATTTGGTACAAAAAAATAAAAGCAAAGTGTGGAGAGGCATGTGGCGAAGCAAAACGCGGTCTTTATTTTTTTCCGGACCTGAACCTATGCTGTGGAAGCGGAGAGAAGCCCAATAAACAAATAATAGGGATGCCTCTCTCTTTCTCTCTCTCTCTCTCTCACTCTCTCGCTCTCGCTCTCTCTCTCTCGCTCTCTCTCTCTCTCTCCCTCTCTTGCAGATGGGAGAGACGGATCCCAATATGAGAGTGTTTGTAATTGCTAATTTAACTATTACTGTCATGGCCAGAGGGACAGGGAAAGGTCCCGATCTGACGTCGGGAACAGCTCACGCGTGGTAGTTAAAATAGCCTCGGTGCTGACGTGACTCCCTCTTCACAAGCGCGGTTGAGGGGGTCCGGCTCATACTTAGCATCAATTACACGAGGAGTAAGAGCGTCATTCCCTTGTCGCTGACCATGTCAAGCTCAGAATGCTTTGGATCCCAAAACAACACGTCGCCACCAATCCGACGGTGTGCAAGACCAAAAAAGTACATACTTGTAAAATATTCAAAGAGAACAAGTATTTATAAAATTACTATAGCAACGCGATGTCTGACGATGTCATTCTGTTCCAGTTATTACTCCAAACAAAACACAAATGTGTGCTGGTACATACAATGAAAGTGAAACTTCAATGGACAAGTGAACGGTATTATAGACAACCACGTTGTTTTTCGTGACAATAAAACGTAACATATCTCCTAATGGTCTATAAAATAATTCCTCTTCAAAAAAGCTCCTCTTGGTGATTGTGTCAGAAGAGGCTAAGAGAACAAACGGCTCGCAAATTAATATTGGATTCGCACGACGCGGGTCGTGTTGAATGGGATTACCAGAATTGAGAGCGCCTGAGTAGAGAGTTGGAGGACCTATAACTAAGGTTATATTAATATATAAAATAAATAATAAATAATAATTTATTGCCTTAACTTGTAGAGTACAAGGAACTTCTGTGCGCCAAATTTATCCTTAGTTTCCAAGTGATAAATGCACAATATTGTGTTTACTCGGGAGTTCAATGGGACGAAAGTGAGTAGGCGTGCTCTCGCTCAGTGCTCTTTCCTGACTGTCTACTTCATGTAATTTGTGTGATTTCAGCCCACAAGTTTATTCTATATCTGGATAAGTGTCTCCAGGGTATGAGGTATTTAAATATGGGAATGCGAATGGGTGATTTAGTGGTGAACTGGCTGTTGTATGCAGATTATGCAATGCTTTAGCAAGACCGATAAACACCAATGACAATTTTAAAAGGTGATTGTAAGGATATGGACTTACAAGTGACTGTGAAGAAGACTAACGTTTTTATAAAGAGAAAAACCGCGAAACGACTTAAGAGTGTATGAATTTGTATATGTTGGGTGTACTTTTACCAGCGATGTAGGTACACCGCATGCCGAAAGAATAATGTGTGCAGGGGGCAGAGTGAATGGAGCCTTAGAGAAATTACTTAAAGCCACAATTTTTAGCCGAATTATATGCTAATACCCACAGTTGCGTATTACAGAAAGTGCATGGAACTAGAATAAACGCGGTCGAGATAAGGTCATTGCGAAGAATATGTGACGTAACTTTCGCTGACGTTGTTCGCAATAAAGAAGTGAGAAGAGAGCTTAGGTGTTAAAGGAACTGTCAGTGTAAAAATGAGAAAGGACATGCTCCGATAGTTCGGGCATGTAGAAAGAATGTGATCTGAAAGGTTAATAAAACAGATATACAAGGGGAATGTGGAAGGATGTACTGTCCGAAGGCGATGTCAAGAGTCTTCGCAACCGGCGTGTGTGTATGAAAAGAGTAATGAATGTGAAGGAGGCAAAGGAGGTATATAGGAATCTAGATGTATTGCACTTCCTTCTCTTTACCTAACGCATCAGGGAGCTGGCGTTTGGATATCTTGTGTTGCTGTTATTACATCCCTTCATTCTAATATTATAAACAGATAAAGATAATGTGAGAATAATAAGAAATAAAGATAATCATCAGAAATGCAATCATGACATGACCTAATTTATATTATATGTTATTCTAGATTTTAATCTATATATGTGCCAAATTTCATTCAAATCCATTTAATAGTTTATGCGAGAGTGAATAAAAAAATACATAGTTTTCCGCGTGGGAACACTATGTATTTGCTTCGTATCTATCTATCGTGCTTCTAAACAATTGTGTCATAAATATTACTGGCAGCAAATAAACATGGGTCAATCATAGTAAGGCCCTTATAATATCGAAAGGCGTCGTCAATATCAGCGAATCATTCATCTACATCTATGTGGAGCTTAGCACCTCGGCTTAACCTGGTTGCACTCTCTTTTCTTGGCTTGTATAAGTTATTACAACCTTGTGCTGTCTCCTGCTTTAACAAAGCAGATAAATTAGAATTGCTTCCAACTACTCCTATGTTCTTCTGATTGAATTCGTTGCGGGACCAAAGACAGTTTTGGCTTTCCCTTGGGGAGCCCAAGGGAAAGCCAAAACTCGGAGTCAGAAAAAAAACGGAGATCATATCAAAGGGTCGTAAGCGGTTACCGCTGTCGATCCTGGCTAGACAGAAGTAGTAGCGTTGGGAACTAGTAAAAAGCCAAGCACGTATAAAAAAATAAAAAAAGAACCTTTAAAGATACATACAATATCTTGCATTTATAATATGATAATGAATTGTGGTGACTAGAGACATATAATTACTTGCGTCGCCATTTTTTTGCATTCGATGATATTATTCTCAGATTTTTTCCCTCAAACTAAATGAGTACTGAACGTCCTGTATCATGTTACCACAGTTAATCATTACTGTAAACAATTTGAAATAGCATTGAGACCAATATATTAATGCAAAGTTAAAAATGAACATTTATTCTGAGGGGTTATGGAATAGTTCCGGGATAGTCACGATTTAAATCTCAAATTCAATTTAACTTCACAGTCTAAGTTCAGGTCCGTAAAAATCACTTATCACACCGAAGTTGGAAAGGATTTAGTTAAGCAGAAGTAAATACACGAGCACTGGTTAACTGAAGGGCAGACGGTGGGCGACTGAAGTCTTACTCAAAAGTTACAAATTAAGTAATTGTTCGTGTTAACGTCAAGTGAAATTAACCAACCCGATATTAAAAACATGACATTATCGAATTTATTACCCTCTTTAAACATAAAAAGATTATTGTCTACTGATAAGAATGGCAAATACTCGGGTAACAAAACACTTTTGAAGTAGACAATTCGCGTTAGTAAAATGTTGAAATTTCACTACTGCTTCATTGAGTTAATTTTTTAACACGTTTTAGTGTTGTCAAATCAATTAATTTTCAGGGTTTGTTTACATGAAGTTTTAAAATAGATTGGAGAAAAATATGTTACATGATTTTTACGCTGCAAAAATAATGTTGACACTTAATCTTGTTAAAAAAATATTCATCTGAATGTGGTTGCAAATTTTATACAGCAATGATCGATTGTCTTTATATGATATGAAAGGCCTAGTATTCAGCTTGTTTAAGGCAAAAAATTATGTGCATGGTCTTAATAATTAATGATTATGATAGCTAATGACGAAAGACGACGACCGGCTCTACGTTGTAACGTAGCGGTTAGTACGTGTCTTACGCCAGAGGTCGCGGGTTCGAATCCCGCCTAGGTAATGGACGTTAATATATGTATTATATGTATTTCTACAATAAAAAAAACTTAAATATACAAAATATCTTAAATTTATAACAATATTAAATATACTTCCGTTGTACCTGTAACACAAGCCCTCAGGGTACTTACCACAGGATTGTGCTAACATGGTGTGATAAGTCCACAATTATTATTATTATTATTACAATGTTTGCCTATTTTGAACATATACCCACGGTCGTAACCCACTCCTAGAAAACATAAATTGATGCACTTGAAATGGTGGTGGCGATGGGTGCTGCGGTTTTCTTGGACGGCGTTCAGGGCCAACATTTTGATCCTGGACGAACTCAAACTTAAGGAGAGCGGGCCACTGTGCGAATAAGTATGCTCAAAACATTTGACGTCGTTCGAATCTAACACTCCTTATGACGTCTTCTTGTTCAAGGGCAAGTTGAAGGCAAGCGGGCACGTGGTCGAGCACCACACGTTGCACAGACTCGATAAGAGCTGCAATACAAACCTCCATGGTTCAATGTTTCACAGACTCGATAAGAGCTGCAATACAAACCTCCATGGTTCAATGTTTCACAGACTCGATAAGAGCTGCAATACAAACCTCCATGGTTCAATGTTTCCGCTATTCCAAGGACCGCAACGGGTGGAGGCGCATAGCGAGGGCTGAACTTTTTTAATAATTAATAGGCTTGCGTTTGACTAAATCCGTGCCTGGTGGAAAGTGATGACGCGACCGAAGATGGAACACGCTTACCTATACCTGTTCACCCGTTATTTGAATAATCCTAGATTGCGGGTGCAGGAAACACAGAAGCTGAAGAAGAGCTATCCAGATTACGATCAATCATTTAACCACGAACTCTCTGTGAAAAGTGTACGACTATGAACATGTCCACATCATCCGCCACAAAAATTGCCCTATCCAGGACCAGAACCAAAACACAGAACACATTATTAACATTTTTTATTATATTTACATTATAACATCCGAAGTATACATTAAATATACATTGATTAGATAAATGGCATTTATAAATTTAATAATACAATTCATACCTACGTATAGTAAAACATGTTAAAATATTTTTATACTTACCCACCTACAAGGACAAATCACAGATTGACTTATAAGCTATTTTTTTTTTGTATTTATCGCCTCTGTGGTGTAACGGTGCGGGTGTCGCTTGTTAAGACCGTTAGCCGTGTTCGATCCCCAGGTCGGGAAACTGTTACTAAATGCTTCTCAGATTATTCTGAGCACGCATTACACTGTCCGGGATTGGAATGTGCCCGAAGGGGCCATAGGCTTGCCACCTATGACATCATGGGCCTCAGTACCTTGGCTAATCGTGGGTGTTCTAGTATATCTACTGGGCTTACGAGTGTGGATGTACAAGCACACCTCTGCCTAATTCTTCGGGGATATCAGGCGTGAAGGTACACTTTTTTTGTAAATAGCAATATTAGGTAATTCTATAGAAGTGGGCCGTTTATCGGGCAAAGGAAGAATGTTTGAAAATGACCGCAGAAATAACAGAAGGTAATAATATCATGAATCTAAAAAAAATGTGTTCTGGGAATGTGTCCCAACTTAAACACCTTAAACTTCAACAGCCATCAGTGGATGCCATATACCCGTCCTCGCGGCCGCAACGCTTTGTCGTGACAGGAGAACTAAATACGTCTGTATAGAAGTTTCACTGCAAAAATTAGATCTCAGTTTATTATGTTTACAAAATATTAAAAAAACCAGTCAGGTGTGAGTAGAACTAGCGCATCACGGATTCCGTACCAACCACGAGCACGACATTTTATGAAAGTGAAAAAACCCAAATTTTGGACAAATTTACAATTTGTATGAATTTGTAATCAATCGGTTCGCTATGCCTACTCAACTAAGGAATGGACGTGAAGATATTTTTTTTACACAAGAAATACATTTTTTATTTATTTAACCTGCATTGTATTATTTTAGAAATTAGTTCATTTCAGGATTCGTTGTTCCAGTTCACCTGGACAAACAAACAGACCAACTTTATTCATATTTTCACGTAGATACTTGAATACAGATATACAATAGATAACAAATGGGTAGTTTAGTTTTTTATTATATCTTCGTTACTTTAAAAATAACATCTGACTGTAGAAATGAACTTCGTTTATTGATTATCTATTAAAAGGTACATAAATTTGCTAAGTTGTGTGATAGAGAATATCCATAGACATTATTGCAATAAACTTTGCGTTGCGCAGCAGAATAAAAATTGATTCGTTTTTTTTTTCGATCATGGAGCACTCTTCATCCTTTAAATTGAGCCGTGCGATCTGCACATCTGAGAGATGTTTTTCACTTTAATCTCCTCTTACTCTATAGAATATATTATGATAAGAAATCTTAGATTCTCAAAATGTAATTTTATAGGTCATAAATTTCGAATTTTAGAAAGTTAAATTTTTTCTTCGATTGTCACCCAATGAAACTATGAAATTAATTATTTCCTAACAATAAAAAATAATTTCTTTTCGCCCCCGCCTAGATCAGTGGCTCATTATTAGAACATGTCCATCTCTAAAGGTTAAAACACTAAGGTAATTTGTTGAGACATATTACGTTTAAGTGGCAAAACGATTAACAACAAATTATAACAAAAACCTACGCAAACCTACTAGATCTCGTTTTTGTAAAGAGATCAACAGAGCTACTATATCTACATCTATCATAAAATTAATCACTAACAAATCTGTAAACAGTAATCTGGCCTTATCCGCCATACTGACAAGCGAGGGGTCTTTTATAACCTAGGATTCGACATCGAAATAATACTAAAGCGAGGTAAGTGTTGATAGTTTCCAACTGGTTCTGATCTTGACCATAGGCGAATATTGCCCAATGCATCGAAGACCAGAATGGTAAGTTACAGTTAAAGAACCTTATGTTACATTGCACATTGTGCCACAAGAGAGGAAATTACTACATTAGGAATCATGCGGGAAGAGTTGTAGTACTTTGCTCATGCGCTGCACATAAGTTGGCAATGTCGAAAGTACGAACATTTCACCCTGTTAATGCTCCTTTGTACATGGAGTTCAGTCCTCGCGAATAAGCCGCAGATACCGCTTTCCCCACTGAACTATTCGGTTATTTGGAAGGCCGTGTTCACATGGCCGGAGATCTTCGCTTTCTTCTCCTCCACCACATTCTCGGATCTCCTGTCCCTCCTGTCTCTGTACTCCACGACGTAGTACAGTCCCAACCCCACCAGCATGCCTACCAGCATGATGTAGGTCTTAGTGCTCGTTCTGAAGTAGGGCGACACTACGTATGAGATGATGTACCCCACAGACTCCCAGAGGCGAAAGTTCGCGAATGCCGCCTCCTCACGACCGGGAAATAGACATCCAGAGAATGCTAATAAAAGAACTTAGTGTATAACATATGACATACAATTATGATGTTTGTAAGATGTGGCATTTCCACATTAATGTTTATAGATTGCAGTGTTAGTGAAATCAATCCTTGGATAGTGCATTGAAAACGATGCCAGCATTTCGTGCCATTCTTCAAACAAGATCATGTTTGCACATACAGTTATTTAGCTGATCAAAAGGTATATGTTCTTCAATGCTAAGGAGGAACATTTCAATGAATTCGATATCTAACTGTATCTATGGCTTTTTTTCTGGTACGTTCCTTGTCTTCTGCACAAGGAAATGCACTGAATAACAACACGTCTGTATAGAAATTATATAGTTCAACGTTCGCTCCCGGTTGTTTTCTACTTATTATCTTTCCTACTTTGGCTACCATTTTTTCCGGTGCTTATAGATAAATTATCCTTTCACTGTTCTCTGACTAGCCATTTCTATATGGGTTCATAGATAGTACTTCAAATATCTACCAGCTCTATTGGTATGACTTGAAGTGAAGAGTTTGCTGACACTTTTATTGAAAGTTGTGGAAGAAATAGCGAAACCAATTTTCTGATATTTATAAGCGTCGGTAGTCACTTAACCACCTATAGTCAACCCATCGCCCGGTACTTGTTTGAAGTACGGGCATTACCATGATTGAAGTAATAAAATTTTAATTTGTAACTCACCATTGATCTGTACCATCCATATAGAGTCACACAGCCCCCATATTACGGCGATGAGGTATATGACCCAGTGCTGGTGTGCTTGTGGGGGCCACGCCAACAGAGTCACGAAGAGAAGGGCGTGCACCGCGGCTGCCATAGACAGTAGCGGCAGACGACCAGTTATCTGGAATTATGACAAATGCATGTTTATTCTAATCCATTCAAACAAAATTTATAGTGGTTAGTTTTTTGAAATTGAAATGTCAAACAGATTCAATCCCTACAATAAAACTACTTTTACAGATTTTATCGCGGTTTATTAAATTATTTATGTAGCCCGACGTTTCAGAAGCTTTACAGCAACCATGATCACGGGTGGACTTAGATGACAGATGTCTTGATGTACCAAGTTTTTAAAAATACCCGAAGAATTATAATTTTAGTGGTTCCGATTAACGCAAATTCAATCATTTATTCAGTAAATGGGCTGATCAGGTAAATATATTTTTTAAGAAACTAAAAATATGTGTTGTATTATATTTAAGAACTTGTATCGCAGTTTGACGTCATCGAGCAGACCACACACATACACCAAGAGGTGAACGTACTATAAGCTCTGACAGAAATTGAGCATTCCGTAAAATCTAATATATCGCAAAGGATATGCAATTCACCATAATTCTGAACTAGCATAATCATATTGGCTTGTCAAACTGAAGAAAATGAAGTCGCCATTAGTAAAAAAAAATAAGAAAGAACTCACCTTAGCAACGTAGCCAGAGACCATGCAGCCCATAGCATCAGCTACCCCCAAGGTCATCATCACGAAACCGACCGAGCCAGTGCCGATGGCGCACGAAACGAACGCCTGGAACAGAGACAAGAAAATTTAAGAATTAATAATAAAAAAAATTAAGCCATAATTTATTAGATTAATATCTGTTGGATTAATTAAATTAATCAAATAAAGATTTTCTGTTTCGGTTTCTATTTTAATTGAATAGAATAAACATTTATTTATGAGTCATAAACAACAAACCACTCATAAACAACCAAGTTGAGTGACTGTGGATTAACCACAGTCCTGATATTCTGTGGTCCCGTTATTTGTTTCTATTAGTATTTGCTCACCGCTGTGAAGTCCGTGCCGAAGAAAGCTTGTTCGTAGCCTACAAAGATGTTGATAAGAATGATCATCAGCTGGTTGGGCTCGGCCAGCAGCTTGAGCGTGACGGCCAGGAGGGCGCATCCTGATAAATGCGACCCCGACTTCTCTCGCACCGCTTCGTACCTATGGCATTATTATTATAATAATATAATATCTGTGTAATTAGTACAATACACTATTTTTAACGGGCTTGGCCCAGCACTCGCTCCCACCACTGCTAATCCTGTGTGGCCAGGATCGACAGCGTAAACAACAAAGTCTTGTTTTTTCCCTTCTGTTTAACCGTCCAATAACCACCGACACCCATAGACATCCTCATAAAAATGCGGATACTTTGGCCTCCTTTTCTCCTTGTCTACAGTGAGCTGACCGGTCTACCCCGGTCGTGCCGGTGTAACTAGTCTGGTATTTTAGTAGGCGTTAGGTGTTGTGTACTCTAGTAAAGTTTATTTAATTTGGAGGAACTGAATTATCGAATTGAATTGAATCTATAAAATATTCAATATATTTTATTTATTACTAACTTTACAAAATTTTATATATTATACATATTTAAGGCTTTCATTACGTATCTGCCAAAGAATTAATTTAGTAGTACTAGTTCAATGAGTACGATTTTTCGTATGCAATCCTGCAATAAATACACCCTACAAAGAATACAATGAATTGTCTAAATATATTTAATGTACAAAGAACTGCAAAACTCCATTCATAAACATGTTTATGTATCTTGCTATTTTCAAGTTTTAGGGGTGCATATTTGCTATATGTTTACTTTTAGTGGTATATATTTGCTAATTTTTTTTTTAAGGGCGTATATTTGATATTTTAAACTTTCGGGGTATATATTTGATATTCTTACACTTTAGGAATATTTGCTGATAAACTTTTCCTCGGGATCCCGATATCATATGCTGACTTGGTGATAACGATATTAAATTGGACCCTTTCCACCAATAAAATATTTAAATAATCCTTGTACATTTAACAACGTAATCGCGTAACAACATACATTGGAAAAAAAAAACGAAATGACAATCTCCTCCCATTTAAAAGTCTTCCGCCTACTTACACTTCCGCCTATTTGGACTGTCATCTCCACAGTCTCCAAGGTCTCACTGCTGGTCATCTCCACAGAAACTGTGGGGGGTTACGGGCATCGAGGCGAACCTCATAACCCGGGTTGGGTCGCAAAGGGACGACTATCCCCTCGGTAACGGGGCCGCAATATTTGCGGGTTGCCATCCTGGCTTTTGGCTCAGGGACATGTAGGCCCATTTAGGGCCTGTGTGTTGTGTGGTGTGTTGTGACTGTGGTGAGTAGCGATTGGGTGTGTCATGCGTGCGCATGTGTGATCCTCGTCCGGATCGCAGGACACGCAGTCCCTAGTCCGCTTGGTGGATCACGAGATCCTCGGACAGCGGGTACGGGCCCAGAGTTTCCTCATCTGGCGTTTCCTAAGCAGGTCCGCCAGTAGGCTCGTGGGGAGCTCACCCCGCCGGCGCGCTGTCACCGGTACGACGGTGGTTTGGACCGGTACTACCAGGGCAATCTCACGTTTACATGGTACCGCCGTAGAGTGATAGCTATAATGTCACGTTTTCTGCGGCTTGTGAGATTCCGGTGGCCCATTGGAGGTGAGGAGGTAAGGAGAGTAACATAACAATTATGCGGTTGTCTATGGATGTCAATAGCCATCCAAAGGTATATCCCGTTATATTATAAAAACATCTTATGATTTGTTTTAGCGACCTGACGATTAGCATCTGAAGGTTCCTAGTAGAACATTCAGATGCTAGTGCAATGTAAAATGTACTAGCATCGCAGCAAGTTGTACCTAAGAAAGAAAAGCATATTTCAAAAGAGTCATTTTTTTTTTGTAATAAATCGTTCTTTTATGTTATTCAGGATTGTTTGCATATATCTGTGCTTGTGTCATATTAGGAAGTAGGGTAGACGACCGAATTAGCGACGAAATGTATTTTTGGGGGGGATCAACTACTGGCGGCCATACACTTCGACAACAGTTCATCAGACCAGTTAGAATAGTTTGTTGTCTAATATAGGTTAGCGAGACCATAGGAGGACGGACTCCCCACCCAACATTCAGATGAGAAGATTTGTACCGGGTTATTATACAACAAGTGTACCAACCTCTTCATGGAGTCCACACCGACAGCCACAATGAGGGCCGCGCTCGCCATGCACGCCAGGTAAATACCTACGAATTCAGACATATTACAAATATTATATACTAATTTAATCGTTAATCGCTCTATCTATGGGTAACCGCATGCAATTTTGAAAAAAGTTATCACACACAGCCCTTGGAGGCTTTGTTTTATTTTATGTATAAATAAGTAAATATTACCATTATTACTGTCGTTACTTATACGAATCTTTAGCCAATTGAAAATATTTCTATAAGAAGTATTAAAGTTTAAGACATACAACTATGTTATCCAAGAAGTTCCCAAAAATATTGTTGAATGAAGCGAGAAAGCGGCTTATATGTTATATAGTTTTAGAGCCTTACGAAACGACTACTATTACTAGATATGTTATATCTTTTGTTGGGATAGATATAGGTAGTACATTAAATATATTTTGTGAAGTTTTTAACGACAATAATAATGGTATAAAATATAATTTCCTGGGAAATTGACTGAATGTCAGGGCGGTCCGCCCGTGCTTACTTCAAGTACCCGAGACACACACGGTGCTTACTTCAAGTACCCGAGACACAAGCCCTGCATTCTGGGATGAGTATGGATGATCGTCTCTATGACAGATTTTTTTTATTTTACTTGTAATTCTGATCTCAAATGTTGGATTAACTCGACAGATTTATGTACAGCTCACCAGAGATCATCTGTATCTTCTCCGTGGGCTGGTGCTGCAGCGTTTGCTCCGCGTCGACACTAGGCAGGAAATTGGCACCGCACACCTCAGGTATGAGAGACGCGTTAACTGACGTCACTGCCGCTGCGTTTTGTCCAGACGAGATCACTGGAACCATCAGAGGTTAACTGCCTGGTCGATAAGAGATGATAATAAAAGGAACACATCTTTAATGTGTATGTTAGAGGCCTTTATAGTGCCATTGCTGCTTTCAGCCCAATCGTCAAACCAGCCTCAAGTGAGCGTACATACTTGGCGGTATGACCGGTCAAGCACTTACCGCCCCTGTGTTAGTGTTGGGTCGGTCGTGTCTCATTAGGTTTATGAGAGTTCGAAGGACCCAACCAAGAAGATTGAGTACAGGCTGGCAAGGTGTCCACAACAGACATCCACAATATATAGCCATTGTTGTACAGATGTGCCTTCAGTAGTGCCCCTGTGTTCCGTGTCGGGCCGGGATGGGAACCCGGTTCACTTTATCAAGACACAGCGTCGTAGGGATGTCGCAGCGTAGCCGAACAGTCCCCGAGGCGGTGGTCTTTGTGTGTATTCGGCACTATAATGTGCCGCGGGCCCCACACGCCAATGGAACCGAACCAGGGAAAATAAAGGCGCGTAAATGTGGATCCCCGCGTCAACAAAGTAAAGGTGTCCTTGGATGTCACCAACATGCAACTCAACTTCTATGTAAGACATACAATACCTACAATTTCTTAAGAACTGAATCAGATGGTCCAAATAGGAGAAGGCATACCCAGTGACGAGATGAGATTTCCCCAGACCTGGTTCAGTTGGAATATCATGAAAAATAGTCCGAGGAACCTTGTGAGGAGAGCGCTCGACGGTATTTTTGATATCTGGCTGTATGCTTCTGATACCTGCAAGTATAACAATGATACGATGCATAAATTTTGGTAAAATAATAAACCCAATGATAAAATAATTGTATCAGGATAAAAAACGTGGAAAAGGCAGTCTTTAAATTTTGCACTAAGTATAGTATATTTATATTTGATTTTAGTAAGTATATTTGATATTTTTTATAGAATAGGGGGCCAAACGAGCAATCGGAACCTTTATACGACTACCGGCGCCCGTGAATATTCACATAATTACTTTGCAGATGCGTTGCCCTCCTCCTTCTCCCCCCCACAATGGGACACCGGCTACCCACAAACTGCGCGAAATGCGACACTGAAGAATGGCGCACTAGGTTTCACAATTCCTCCGTATTTACAGGCCTCTAAGAGTGAGAGTGCTTACTACAGCCAAGTAGGTACACTTGGAGCACCACAGCGGACCGCCGCCCAGGCCCAGGACGAGCGCCGCGGGGATCATGGTGTAGAACCGCGGCCACATCTGTGACGCTATCCACGGCATGTACGCCACGAACGACAAGGATATCGCCCACTTTGTTCCTATCCATCTGAAATATAATCCATTGATTATTTCACGGAGATTTGTATCTAGGTACGTATCCTGCCTTTGCTGTGTTGACTTTAATATGCAGATATTTTATAGATATGTCTGATCCTAGCCAATTTTGTTCAGTGCCAGTAATTATAGAGCCATTACAGGACCTGAATGAAGCTGTCTTGAATCACATCTGTAATTACATAAACTTAAAAAAAAATTGTTCATAAGTGAATGTGTTTAAATAAAAAATAATGCGAAATAATACACTTACTTTATAATATATACCGGTAGGAATATATTGGAGAATATAAGCCCGGCGTAAACAGCTGCTAACGATGCAGTGCCAAGTCCTTCGTCAGCGTTGACGGAGCTTTGTAAATTAGCAGCACCCTGTAGATATCAGAACAGAACATCAGGAAAACTGATTGAGTTAAATTGGCTACATATGAATCTGCAAATTGATAGCCGCGTGGGGTCCTGGGTTCGATACCCAGGTCGGGCAACTGTTATTAAATGTTTCTCAGATTATACTGAGCGTGCATTACATTGTCCGGGATTGGAATTTGCCGAAAGTGGCCATAGGCTTGCCACCTAAGGTATCATGGGCCTCAGTACCAACTAAACCCCTACGGGAGCCTTCAGCCGCTATTAGTGGAGGGTCCCGAATCTGCAGGCAACAGGCTGACCTCGGCGGAAAGGCCAGACTTCACCTCCTCGGGGACTGTCCGGCTACGCTATGACAGTCCCCACGACGCCGTGTCTTTGGAGGTGGACCTGGTTCCCACCCGGCCCGACACGGAACACAGGGGCACTACTGAAGGCGCTGCAGATAGCGCCTCTTTCGTACCCCCATTCGTCGTCAGCGGGGGGAGGCCGCGTCGGCAGCCTCCTCTCTCATCCGCTCGTTGGCTTCCTTCTGGGATATGACGGTCTCGCAGAAGGAAGCCATCGCCTCGTAGGACTCGTCGCTGCCGAGCATCGCGACGATCGACTTTGACAAGTCCCCTCCGACAACTGATTTCAGGTCATGACGCAGCGCCGCCCATCTCGGGCACACCTCGAGGGTGTGCTAGGCCGAGTCCACCGCCGCGTCACAATCGTGACATCGAGTCGTCGGCTTCCTGCGGGCCGTCTTGCACAGATACTCACCGAAGCAACCATGTCCGGTGAGCACCTGCGCCAGACGGAAGGTGAGGGGTTTGCGCCTACGGCGCATTCACCGCTCGAGGACCGGGCGCAAGGCAGCCGTAATCTCTCTACCGTACGGCTGCCGCGCCAGGTCCTCGCCGGCGAGGGCATGTGGCGTTAATGCAGAGATGGGCTCTGCATTAACGCCACATGCCCTAGCCGGCGAATCCGTAGGACCTCGTCATGCATGGGGTTCAGGCCGAGAGCCCTCCTATCCGAGACATAGGAGCAGCTCTCGGCAAGAACCTCACGGGTTCCCACGGGGGATCACCGGCAAGGGCTGTCGCTGCAGCCCACGATACCGTACGGTACCCCCGGATCGCTCTCACTGCGACGACCCTCTGCACAGAGCGCAGATGGGCCCTACTCCTCGCAGTGAGACGATCCGCCCAAACCGGGGCACCGTACGTCGCCATACTCCGACAGACACCGGAGTACAGCTGCCTGCAGGCGGCGCTGGGGCCTCCGAGGTTCGGGAGGAGTCTGCCCAGCGCACTTGCCGCCTTCACGACCTTCGGTCCCAACATAGCGAAGTGTGGGCCGAAGGTCCACCCTCCGTCAAGGATGAGCCCCAGATATTTTATGTGGGGGCTCAACCTGACCCTCTCCTCTCCGATCTGCAGAGCGGCCCACGGTGGGGGTCCCCTGCGGCCGGTCCCGCGAAAGAGGAGGGCTTCGGTCTTCTCTATCCTTACCCGAAGCCCCAACCTCTCACCTCTCTATTCGGCTGATCACGAGGTCTAGACCGACCTCGGCCAGCCGAGCCGCCTTCTTGTATGTCTTTCCCCGGGCATACACGAGGGTGTCATCCGCGTAGCAGATGACACCCAACCCGGGGAAGAGACGGCCTCGCAGGACCCAGTCGTAGCCGACGTCCCACGGGATCGGTCCAAGAACGGAACCCTGCGGGACGCCGTGCCCGACTCGCCACCACTCCACGGACCCCGACCGCTTCTCGAGAGCCACTCTGCGATCGGAGAGATACGCCTCCAACTGCCTCACGAGATAGGAACACGACCCTTATGAATTTCAGTGCCTCCCGTATCACGCTGTGCGGGAGGCTATTGAAGGCGTTCGCGATGTCCAACGACACCGCGACCACCACCTCCCCCCTGCGTTCCGCCTCACCCGTCACCGCCCGCAGGCGCTTGAGGGCATCGATGGTCGACCGGCGTGCTCGGAACCCGAACTACGACTCTGAGAGTCCGGGTCCCGCGCCCTCCTCCAGATGCTGAACGAGACGGGAGGCCACAATCCGTTCTAAGGCCTTCCCGGTCTCATTCAGCAGCACCACCGGTCAAACCGCCGAAGCCGAGTCCATGGGCCGCCCTGCCTTTGGAAGTAGGCAGAGCCGAACCTCCTTCCATGCCCCCGGGAACTGACCAGACCGCAGGCAGCGGTCAAACGTTTCCCGGAGGCTATCCCCGAGGTGCACGAGAGATATCGCCAGCACTCTCCCGTGCACCCCGTCTGGACCGGGTGCCCTCTTCTTACTCTGGAGGCGAGTCAGAATCGCCTCCATTTCAGCCTCCGTGACGGATGGCGGATGATGGATGGATCCTCGTCCGACGTCTGCCGAGCCATCTTGGGGGGCTTGAAGCCCACGGGTGTGTCAGGGGACAATTCCCCGACGATCCTCCCCAGTTGGTCCGGCTGGAGCGTCTCCGTGATGGGGGCCGACGGGGCGCGGAGCTTGTTCCGCGCCCATTTGTACGGTCGGCCCCAGGGATCCCTCTCGAGATCCCTTACGAGCTCCAGCTGGGCCTCCTCCTTGGCTCGGCAAATGGCCTGCTGCAGGATCTTCACCTTCTTCACATAGATCCTGCGCAGCCTGTCGTCCCTTTCGACGTCCTGAGGTCGTCTCCGCCTGCTCCGGGTGTACTGCCTCCTGGCCCCGTTGCAGGCGGCCCGGAGGCCGGACAATTCGGCCGTCCACCAGTAGAGCGCCCGCCTGGGGGGGGGGACTCTTGGCGTCCTCCTCTGCCAGTTCCCGGTTGAGCCTAGTGAGAGCCCAACGCGGAAACAGACTCTTCCCCCTGGACGACGACGACGTTGACGTCGGACGAACGGAGGTCGGAGATACCTCGAACCTTATATAGCGGTGGTCCGAGAGCGTCTCCACCTCCGTTTCCACCCGCCACCCCTCCACTATGCGCGCGATGGCCATAGTGGCGAAAGTGACGTCCACCACGGGACCTCCCGACCATCGCACGCACGTCTGGACTGTCCCCGTATTGAGAGGGACAGTCCGGTATCTACCGCCCAATTCTCCACCTCCCTCCCTTTCGGGTTCGTGACCGGGTTACCCCATGATGTGGACTTGGCATTGAGGTCCCCGGCCACGAACACCTGGAGGGGGGCTAGCTGCCCTACCAGCGGCCCTAGAACTTCGAGAAACCGTTCCAGGGCCGCCAGATTGCGGTTCGGAGAGAAGTAGACCCCTACGAACGCCACTTCTCCCCGAACCGCCGCCACGTACCCGCGGCCCCTCGCTTTGACTACGAGGGGGGGGCGGCTCCAGGCCGCACCACGATCGCCACCGTGCCGTCGGTGTCCCCAGCCCAGCTTGGACTGGAGGGCACGGCGTAAGACTCGGCCACGATCGCGACGTCTATCGCCCACTCCGCCATGGACTGCAGGAAAAGGTCCTGAGCCCTGGCGGAGTGGTTGACGTTCGCCTGGAGGATGTTGAGATGGCGTGGCATATTAGGCCATCTCTATATCCGACCCCGAGCGGTTCCCCCTCTGAGCGGTGGGGGGAACTTTCCCGCGCTGGACGGGGGGCCTACAGGACATGCCCCCCGTCACGTGGCCTGCCGGCCTACCTGCGTCCGCGCACACCGCGCAATGAGCGGATGCCGAACATCCTCCGGCTTTGTGGCTGGGCTGACCGCAGCGGTAGCACAAGGTGCTGCGGCCATTGCTACTGGGGCACGTACTTGACACGTGCCCCATCCCCAGGTAACGATAGCAGTGCCTAGGGCGCGCCATCATAAGGTGGACGCTAACTCGGCTCCACCCCAACACTAATCTCCTGGCCTGCAGCAGCTTCTTCGCTGCGGTTGCTGGGAGCTCAATGTGAGCTATGCCCGAGCCGAACTGTCCCGTGCGCAGACTCCGCACGAGAACCTGACCCGGGTTACAGCCCCCCTCCTTGGCAACCGCGGTCGCAATCCGTTCCGCGGTGACTGCATCACTGAGGCCCGAGAAGAAGGCCGACATAAGGTGTCGGCCTTCTTCTCGGGCCTGAGTACCTCCGCCTCTTCCTTTGACACCTCCTTTAGGCGAGTTGCAAGGATGTCCGCCTTTTCTCCGCTTGAGGAGCCGGGCAGTTCGATTAACCGCGCTCCGGTTGCCGACTGGCGTATGCGGAGCGGACCAATGCCCAACTTAAGAAGCGCCGAAGCATATGAAGCGCCCTTTTCTGCTGCCTCCGGCCGTAACTTGAGATTCACGGCCGAGGAGCGGGGGAGCGTCAGCTTCGGCTTAATCTCCGCTTGCTTTTTAACCGGCGGCGCAGAAGCCGCCTGTGTATTCTTCATCTTCGCCGGCGGCGCTAGTGCTGCCGGCTTCTTCGCCGCTTTTCGACGGACTACGTCCGTCCACGCCGTTCCCGCCTCCTGGGTGGCATTTTTCTCCGTGCCCCCTTCCGCTGTAGGGCCAGCGGCCTTTGAGGTGGAGGGACCAAAGGCCGTCCACTCCGGGCTGCTCTTCTTTCCCTTGCCCTTCCCCTTTTGTTTTTGGGGTAAGGCAGGGAATTCCCTCTCATCGGGACGCTCCACCTCCGCGGCCTTAGCCACTGGCGACGCCTTCTTCGCTGCAATGGCAGCCCTGACCTCCTTCGCCAGCGGTTTATTATCCCCTGCAAGGGGGGGCCGGCAGGGAGCGGCAGGAGGGAGCCTCATCTCGAGGCGCGAAATGCGCGCATCGACGATATTGCCCACCATCTCCTTCATTAAGTCGCCCATATCAGGGGCCCCAGTCCCCACGGGCGACTTCTTCCGCGCCTCTTCGAACTCCCGTCTATAGGCGCGGACATCCTCCCAGAGATGGCCCAGCTCCCTCTGGAGGCGCGCATTGCCGGCCTTGAGCCTCTTCGCCTCCGAATCCTCCGTGCGTACCACCAGGGACTCAATCATCTCCCTGATGGATCCCGCAGCCCTCTTAATTTTTGAGGCGTAGCCCCCTTTGAGGTTGGCCGACTTGCCTGTGAGGTCGAGTATTAATTCTAGATTTGCCTCCGCGGCTACCTTGACCTCCTCGGCTCCACCTCCACACCTTTCGACATCCTCCAGTACAATAGGATTCGCTGTGATTGTCGCACCTCCCTCCTTCTCCTTTAAAAACACCCTCTTCCGTAGGGCCGCCTCGAACTCATCCTCCTTCTCATGATTAATGCGCTCACGCAGCGCCGCCCGGGCTCCGGTCAGCGTATGCACCTTGCCCCCTTTCGCGACGCACCGTGACCTGGTCTCCGAAACCCCTGTCTCCGAGCCGAACCGACCGAAAAGGCGCTTGCACCCCAACTCCGCCTCAGACAGCTAGACCAATGAAGATAAATCTTCCAGGACCTCATAGTTAAGGACGATCCCCCCAGAGC
>JAFELO010000201.1:105886-129764 GCA_017140195.1 Eumaeus atala
CCCCAGTGGGCCCCCGACTACAAACCGCAAGAGACGCGACACCGTAGATGTCGCTTTACGGTGCTATCAAGTGAGCGAGAGGTATCTCCCCGGTCGTGCCAGCTCAATTCCGTAATAAATATTTGAGGTATATAAATATCTCTTACATTAATAAAAAAAACCACTCCTCCACTCCACCTCCACCAGGGCGCTCTATCCAATCATTGAAATTTGGATGAACGGCCCTCAATAGCTCTACGCTTACGAGAGACGTCTCCAGCCTTTCTTCCCACAACCGAATATAGTCTTCGCGACTAGCCTTTATCTCAGCAGCTCATCAGGCGTCGGATTCCTACCTTCTTTCAGCCTACCTTCTTCAGACATCTGCTAGCCTTCTCGCCTCCAGGTCTCAGGGAATGGAAACCGACCAGATACACGCACATTCTCTTTAGACTGTTCGATAACCACGAACTGCCCAACTGGCCATAGTTTGCTGAAGTCTACCCAGAGCCATTATTATTATAACCTACTGTGGCGTTTCCAATCCGCATAGTATAACAATACCTCAACTCCCAAGCTAATAATTTCAATGTGATAAATCCATATGTGCCTTACGTTGGCAAGGTCATCCCACGTGCCATTTACCTAATTAATGACCAAAATGTGTTTTGAAAACGAGTTTTTCCGAATTATGTCATCGCATTTAACGTTAAGATGAAATAATGACCTACCAAGAGCGACCAGTATCGAGTGGTTCTGTATTTTACAATTTGAAAGTTTGTAAGAGATAATGTTGTAGTGTATATGAATAGGGCCGGCACGGCTGGGGAGCCGCAGGATGCATGGAGTTTGTGACCGTGACCTGTGGCACCCTCTGATGGATGCAGATGTCCAGCAGTGGTTCTTCTGGCTGCTGCTGCTGCTGCCGATGATGGTGATGTTCATTACGATGATTATGGTGATCGTGGTGATGATAAGGATGATGGTGGTATTGGTGGTGGTATTGTGGTGGTGAAGATGGCGGAGGTGGTGTGGATGATGATGACGATTATGATGATGACCTTGGTAGCGACCGTCTTGCTCTCATGATACGGTCCTAAAGTGTAGTGAGTTCCTGGTGGCCCATTAGGGGATTGGAAGAATGGAGGGCACAGCCTTCGCATGATTATGCAGATGTTTTTAGGCATCGGTAAGTCATCAAAGTGCTCCGGTTTATCTTTTTGTACTAGGTCTGGCCATAAATACTGTTAAAATTAGAAAAGCGCCAATGTTATGTGTACAGTATTTCGCGTTATTAAAATGGAGTGGGTGATAAAGAGTACACAATTGCTGTGTTTGCATTACACAAAGTAGGTATGGACCCAAATGCAATTTTTAAAACTCCGTACACTTGGTACTAGTCAAATGTTTGTGTACCGGGCTGTTAATAGGTAAAATGACACGCTATTCGATGAACTGTAGAGGCGGTAGTAACAGCGCCGCCAACCAACAGTAGGTTCCTCCGAAAAAAAAGCATACAATGAGACTTCCTCTGTTTGTGACAGAGAAAGATCTGGCCGTCCACGTAGTGTTCATACGAAAAAGGTCGTAAACGTAGTAAGGGAAAGAATCCGAAAAAATCCTGTACGAAAGCAAAAGATTTTGTCTCGGGAATTGAAGATAGCACCATGTCGTGTATTTTACCTAAGGCTTAGGTTGACTTGCAGCCCAAAGAGAGACGTACCATTCTTAACTGAGAAATTAAAGACGAATAGGTTAGTAAAGTCGAAACATCCACTGAAGCGCTACGCAAAGGGAAGTTTCAGAAAAATTTTGTTTATGGGTGGGATTTTTTTTACAATTAAGCAACTTTCTCTCTCTGTCGACTAATTGGAAGCTTCCCAATTAGTCGACAGAGCAAAGGTAAGCATTATATATTATGCAAGGTGAGCATTATCCGACTTCAGTGATAGCTTGGTGTTAGCTATGGCGGAGTGACTGAGACATGTTTTTGTGAAATATGTATCAAAACATCGGCACAAATATATCAAGATACCATTCTTTTTTTGTAATAGAATAGGGGGCAAACGAGAAATCGTAGCCGTTTTACGTCTACTGACATCCACATAAGTACTATGACAATGCGTTGTCCTCCTTTTCCATTCCCCAATGAGCCACCGGCTACTCACTAACCGCATGAAACGCGACACTGAAGATGTTACTTTACGGCGGTATTATGTGACTTCCGCGGTCGTGCCGGCCCAATTCCGTTGCATAGGAGGATATACAATCTCATGACTCTACTGTCATGCACCATGTATGACACTACCTCTTCCTATGCAGCATGGCACTACCTCTTCCTAACCCACCTTCCTAATTCTTGAAAAGATAGTTAACCCTCTTAATAACACCATGTTTAATAACCAAGTTCGGTCCTTGGTGCAAGACTCGGGACCAGATCATAAAGCTCGATCCACCTGATAATGGTTAATGCGAACTTGATCAGAGCTGAAGACATTTAGCCCCGACCTTAATCCGCTGTATTATAACTTATGTTCTGTTTAAGAGAGTACATCTTGGTCTAAACGACATGATAAACTGGAATCACTAAAACAATCCATACGATTAGCGGTGAAGAATTTCCTCATTGAGTGCGTAATGAAGAGTTCTATTCATAACTGGCCTCAAAGCTTAAAGGACTGTACTGCAGCCAACAGGGTCCACTTCGAATAAGCTTTTTATGTTTTTGATTGTTTTATATTTGTGTGTTAAACTAACACACAGTAAAAGTAAATAAATGTTATTTGCTATTAAAAAAAAAACATTTCCCTTATTTGTTACAAAAAATATTACAAGACTAGGTATACGAAATTGTTTCGGCTCTTATTACCTGTTATGCTGTCAATGCAATAAAAAAATGTTATTAAAAGAAAATATGTTTTTTTTTCGATAACAAAAACACGGAAAAAGTACACACGGAAATCGTCTTCCCACCTGGTGAACGGTCGACCAAAATTTCGTTTTCCTAAACGCGGCCTCCACTCCAAAACCTTACTGACCCAGACGGGTCTGCCATCTGTTCTTCTGATTCTGTGTCCAGCCCATTTCCACTTCAGCGAGCCGCTGAAGCCTCCTCGTTGTTAAGAGACTAGTGCCCTTTAACGACTCTTACGTCACCGTGGGCTTGAATTGAGGGTGAGGGTATTCTTATGCCGTCCCCACACAGCACGGAACAATAATAATAATATTCTTTTTTTTTAGAAAATGCATTTTTCACTTTTGTGAAGTGGTACAAATTATACTACAAACAAGGGCTTACGCCATTCGATGCTGGTTTACATACATATATTTAAAATAATATGTACATGTCGTAAGCCATGTCACTGATATCTTTGATAAAATTATATAATAATTATTTATTATATAATTTTATCAAAGTTATTAATTTTTGTTTTGTTAATTAGGGCAGTTAGATTGCTTATTTTTATGTTGCAACAAATACAACTGTGTCTACTGTTGCAATTTTATAAACGGAATTAACACCGATCTGCTGTTAAATAATAATGTTATTCTGAAGAGTTTGTTTTGTTTGTTTGTACCCTCTTATAGCAATTATATATAATAAATATTATATTTTATAAATATTTTATAAATATTCACTACTTAAATATTTTATAAAAAAAAGTATATCCGTCATCTTTGACTGTTAGACTGAGGTTGTAGAGCACAGAAGTGTCGAAGAAATGACACTCTTTACTTTTTGCCGTTCGGGAATCTATATTTTTCTGAGAGGATGTCTCGAATGCGAAATGCTGGCGTTGTTAATTTGTATTATCAATTATGTTAAAGGAGCTCCACTACTTTTTCTTTTTTTTATTAAATTGAGATTTAATGTGAAGATATGAAGTCATTATAATCTTCAAGTATTGAATATAAGGAATGAAGGTCATTCCGTGCAAATTAGTGGTTTAGAACAGTTATATAAAGAAAGGAGGTCTC
The DNA here is from genome assembly GCA_017140195.1 of Eumaeus atala. Taxonomy (NCBI): domain Eukaryota; kingdom Metazoa; phylum Arthropoda; class Insecta; order Lepidoptera; family Lycaenidae; genus Eumaeus; species Eumaeus atala. The sequence goes on from JAFELO010000201.1 coordinate 109,844, forward strand.
GGACAACTATTCAGATAAAAAAACTATTCCCAAAAAACTATTCCCCTTCGTTCCCAAACTTTTTACTAACCTTGCCCTTATTAAAAATGTATTGATTCCATTGTTTGTTCTTGTAGTATCGTAAGTACGTTTATAACTGTGAATGTGGAGAGATCATGATTGAATAAACATATTTGAAAGAGAGATTAAACCTTTAACAACACTTAAACTATTCTTGGTAATTCCTTTTATACAATAAATGGAAACACTCTAATCTCAGGAACCAGTGGCCCTAATCGAAACAATATTTTTAATAGGGCCGTGGTGACGCGGCTGAAATCGCGAGGTGATCCTATCCTGTAGGTGTATAAATTCTATTCAAATTTTTTTTCGAGAAACAATTGACAAACGAACATACTGTTCCAATTATAATATTAAATTAGTATTAGTACGATTAACATAACAAGAACGCGAGTTTTATAGTATTAAGTAAACACATAAAACTAAGATAACAACTACACTAAACTAGGCGAAGTAAGCTATTAAAGTTAATCATTGTTAATTACCATTATCATTATTATAGTTAGTGATTTCCTACTCAGTATTATAATAATTGTAGTAGCACTATTAAAATTATGTTTTATATATATCAACTATTACTTTAATGTATTAATTGAAGAATTATCAGCTTGTGGCGGTACTCATTATGTGACACAGGTCACGACCTGTGGCGCCTTCTGGGGGAGGCCGTAATGATGATAATGATGATGATGATGATTAATATGATGATGGTGCTGGTGGTGGTGATGATGATGATAATTAATATGATGATGGTGCTGGTGGTGGTGATGATGATGATGATTAATATGATGATGGTGCTGGTGGTGGTGATGATGATGATGATTAATATGATGATGGTGCTGGCGGTGGTGATGATGATTAATATGATGATGGTGCTGGTGGTGGTGATGATGATGATGATGATTAATATGGTGAAGGTGCTGGTGATGATTAATATGATGATGGTGCTGGTGATGATGATGATGATGATTAATATGATGATGGTGCTGGTGGGGGTGATGATGATGATGATTAATATGATGACGGTGCTGGTGGTGGTGATGATGATGATGATTAATATGATGATGGTGCTGGTGGTGATGATGATGATGATGATTAATATGATGATGGTGCTGATGGTGATGATTATCACTAAAATTTTAATCACTCAGCAACAGTAGCTCTTCTAATAGCGCTCTGTAGGTGAAACCAATGTCAGGCACTGAATGTTTTCTGGCTGCTGCTGATGTCTTGATGATGGTTATGATGATGATTACTGCAGCTGTGTCCACATGCATGCATGGTGGCTCGTGTCACGTGGGCTTTACTCGCGTGAAGGCCGCATAGCCTTAATGCAATAGATACGCAGTATCAACATTACGAACAATACGAGATACACACACCACACTCGACATTATATCCTTTAATCCGATCAAGGTGAAATGAACACGAGCTGCAATCGCTTAACGTTATATATAATGACTACCGGCCCCTCGCGGTTTCACATGCGTACTCCATCCCCAAAAACGCACCCTTTGTGGTGGAGTTTCGTAAAATTCATTCCTAGCGAAGATCTACCATAACAAACCTACCTGCCAAATTTCATGTTTGTATTAGTTTAATGATAGTCTGGCCAGTATGGATTTTGTCTAAACAAATTATACACTGAAACCTTCCTCGGGGGATATCTATGCCTATCGGTGAAGGCCCCATTAAAATCCTTACAATAAATTTTGTAAAAATAGATCATATTCAGACTGATAGCTTTTGTGGACTTTGTGTTATAACATGCATAAATCAAAAACTTATTTTTATAGTATAGGAGCGGGGGGGGGACGTATATCGCCCTTTGACGACTACCGACGCCCATAGACACAATACGTGTGACCGTCCCGCGTCCCGCCTCGCCCTTCCTATACCATATTTATTATTTTGTGTACAGAACAATTATGGACAGCGCTATACTTTCGTGTTACCGGCACTTCCGGGCCAATATTTGAGTAGATTTATATATTCTCTTCTACAGTCTGAAAGGTTTCACGGACATCAAAGCATGAGGTAACGGTATGTTTGTCTTTATAACACCCCACGAACATATTTTAAAGAGACAGGCTTTATGATATTGTTGTTTTAAGTTTACGCTAATGTTAGTCATTACAATAAAACTACTTTTACGGATTATATAGCGGTCTATTTAATTATTTATCTAGCCCGACGTTTCAGAATCTTTACAGCAACAATGGCCACGGGTCGACCCACTGGGTTTAAATAATTAAATAAACCGCGATGAAATCTGTAAAAGTAGTTTTATTGTAAGGTTTTATGATTTTAAACTTAACGTTCATTGTGATCCGTGTTCATTGAGCCGCACCAAGGTTTCACGGGAAAACCCATTTAGGATTTTCCTTAATGTCTAAGGTACATGTATTTATTTATACAACTTTAATAAGATACTATTGTTATGAATAAGTCATTTTGTGTTTGTAATTATACACTTGAATAGAAACACGTACTTAATTCTTCCTAGATTATTTTTTTGTACTCAATAAATAAAATTATATTTCACACTCCACCACCACCTCGAGACTGAGTAGCCGGCTCCGCTCTACTTGCCTGTAACGCACACATCTTGTCCGATTGATACAGCAAACCTCGCGTAACCAAGGTGTGAGCTAGTACACTCCTTTGTACTGTAACTGCATGCTGGATTTTGTGCCTAAGTCGGGAAAAATATCTGTTTTCGACATGACTGAAAACTTCTAGTCGATTTTAATAAATGCAAAAAAAAATTAAGATGATATTCTTTAAAATAACAAAACTATAAAGTGCGCTCGAGTATTTCAAGGTAGCCATATTTTTTTGCAAGTTTGTTACTCGCTCAATTTTTTATGTCACGTTCCAATCGTCAGATATTCAAAGTAATTTAATTGTCTTCTGCGTGTAATGAATTTACGTTGTTTAAATCTGATGCGCCCCAGTTGTATTGTTGATCAATTATTTTTAGTGTGTTCTGATCGAACACCATAACGGTTATTTGTAACCTCTATGGACAATAGACTAATATTGAACTACCCCGCCCGAGTTACTACCGAAATCCCCGCTCGGGCTCCACTGCTATAAGTTGATAAATGTTGCTTATTTGTATAGAAAACATATCTCCCAGCATGACCTTAGACCTTATTTTCACCCCCGTAAAAGCCAATATTGCAAGTATCATCGAAATTTCGTAAACTGTCGTTAAGATAAACGATAATGTAAAATGTAACAGGAGAGACATTTTATGTAATGACCACACATGATGTAATTTCTAATCTGAACTCCGTTACAAGCTTTCCGTACACGCGTCTGTAATGAAATATTTTTATCTATGTCTATTTAACGTTCCTTGTGAACAGAGCCTCCGCTGCTTAGGGACCGCATGATACAAGGCATTTTTTGAAAAAATACATCGTTCCCTTCTATTTCTATTTTTGACGTAAAACTTCTTTACATATGACCCGTCGCACACTTGGGCGAGTTTCTCTGCGCATGTTCTATAAATACTCACAAGCGAACAGACCTCGTCGACCTAGACCGTAGCAAGTTCACGAGAACTTATATTATGAGAATATCACCTCAACCTACGGAGGTTCTTGTGGCTTGTTTATTTGTCGTACTGGCCACCTTGATCGAAAACACCTAGGAATCGATTTCTTTTTTTACATAGTAATAATTATATTTATTTCCCAAATAGCCAAATACAGTTATCCATATCAATTTACCAAACAAATAAACATAACAACTAATATATATTTGTAATAAACAACTAATGTGGATCTTATCAAATAAATTCTACTAATCAGAAATATATCAATAGCTTTACCATTTTATTATTTCTAACCCGATATGAAATCTTTCTTTCCTCTCACGAATTTATATATGGGTTCTTTAGGAAAAGTGCATACTGATATGCTATAGATCGGCGAGGCGCCAGAAAGACCTAAATGTTTTGCAGGTTATGTTGGCGGCGTTGCAATCTACCATTTGATCGTTTGCTCACAGACAAAAAGAATTTAATTAATAATAAAGTTATTATATAATTATACCTTAATTGTAAATGGAAGACGTTCGTTTTTACGCTTTATAGAAATTTTCTTCATAAAAAAAATATTTTTATATGGAAAGTGGTAACTATGCTGTGTTACAGCAAGACCGGGGAGGTACCTTCCGCCCACATGATACTGGCGTGAAGTGACATCTTTCATGATTGTGATTCGCCGGTGGCCCATTGCAGGGGAGGAGGCCAACGCACCGGCATAGTAATTATGCAGATGTTCATGGGCGTCAATAGTCGTAAATAAACTGCGATCCCTCATATGCTATAAAAAAAACTCTAATAGTTTTTAACGAGCACGTCTAATCAAGTTTTTCATTCCATTCTCAACTTAGCAGATTAAAGTGTGTCGCGGCCTCGTTTTATAGTTTTTTTGTTTAATCACTGAGAGGAAGCCTTGTGTTCAGGCGGCGTCCTCAGTGATGATTTTGAGGCTTTTATTATAAGTACATTTATAGTCCAAATTAGGTAACAGTTACATTTATAATCCGCGTGGATTGACGGTGGAGAAACGTCGGCCAAGCACGGATCGGGTTTCCTTAGTGATTTATTTTTGTTGATGCGAAGAAAAGCATTTACGCACCTTCACCGGATGTGGGTGGGTTCCAGTGTTATGTGGGGTTCGCGGCACATTATAGTGCCGAATACCCACAAAAACCACCGCGTTTTCCGCCTTTGGTAAGGCGCCCCAGAAATACAAATTATCAGAGCATTTGGACTGTTCAAACCCCTAAGGGACCGAGGCCTCCTTCACAGAAGGTTTTCCCCGCACCACAGGTCTACCCCACCTACTATAGAACAGTGCAATGAGGTGGCGTTCCCATCCTCGCCCTTCGCCCCGTGCACACAAGCCTCCTACTCTTGCTCTTTTGTCCCCCCCCCCTCCAAGACCCGATGAAGGTGCGCAATATCGTTTCCCCGCGTTAACACAGAAGAGACTTCTAATGGTAAAAGATTTTTTGAAATCGGTCCTGTAGTTTCGGAGCGTATTCGATGCAAACAAATAAACACTGCCGACTGACCTGACACAAAAATGTTTCCAATGTTGTTATCTTATATATATAGAATGCTCGCGTCACAAAGTAAGTAACTCTACTCCGCCGAACACCTTTAACCGATTTTTGCCAAGTTGTATATTCATATTCAGTGAGTCTGGCTGCTATCTATTTTTCATACCCCTGAGTGATTTCACGCGCGTAACTACGGTATACGTCATACATTATGGACCGTGCTCGGGCGCAGCTAGTTTTAGTATGGATTTAGATTGAATTTATTCTAAATTTAGTAAACAGAAAAGATTACAGATTAACTATAATTAACTCTTACTAATTTCAAATTTGGTTGATATATCTTTATAATTGATCTTAATTCAAATAATGCGATAAACAAAAAATATAATTAAAAAATATCTAGTGTTTACAGATGTTATGTTATCTTCATATATAGAAAAAAGTTGTTTGTTGGCTTTGGCCTTTAAAGACTATACCTTGGTCAAAACATCCGCCTGTGGCGTAGTTTTTTCATGGCGGATGCATACATCCACATTTTTTAATGGGTTTTGCCATTGATGCTTTTCAGCCGAATTGCGCCAACATCGACCGAAAACATACCATACCATAGACAAATATCTGTTGTGTCGGCCTTTATTTAGTTGAATAATTATATTACAATGTTTTCGTATGTAAAGAAGTAGTTAAAATGAGTTTTGTTATTGCCCTAAAATTAAAAGAAAAACAAGGGACAAATTAATGTCTCTGCAATCGATGCGGAACATCAACAAAATCTAAAACTTTATACTTCGTAATCACAAAATATATATAACAGTTTGCTTATTGGAGCGCGGATCTACAATTTTTACAATTTATTAATATTAATAAACGGACTTGTGTTTCGTTGTATATACAACATGTAACAAAAACCCTGTTGTTCCTTTAAAACAAGGTGCAAAGTCTCAACGAGGTGATAGCCTAGATCATTTGGATCATTTTGAGCCCAACATGTCCTAGAGCCAAGTATAATAGTTTTTTTTTTTGTTCAATTTTTAAGATTTTTTCCAAAAACTCCAAAATTAGACAGTTAAGTGGTGCTAGTATTTTTACAACAGTAAGTAGCATGTTTTTATGTTTTAATCTGCTTTACGTTATGTCTGCCCTATCTTATTAAATTGTTTTCTCTGTACCTTCAGAAGAAAAAAAATAGAGGCACTTGAAGTTTAACTTTTTTATGTAGAAGTAAATGGTTTTTTCTTAACTAGCTTACCATGTCTTTGGTGAGCTTTATTTGTTTCTTTTTGTTTGACTCTCATCCGCCGTGCCGCCTGTATTTGTGTGAAGCCCTTTGCTTTTGCTCAGTGGCGCAGGCGGTTCCATTGATGAGTGCACTCTTAAAAACTAAGTCATAAATGAGATGTTTTATGTCAATGCAAACACCATTATACTTGAATAGTAAATAATGTAACTAAAATCGTTGCTTTTTGTTTTTCTAAAAATTTAAGTTTTTCTACCTTCGTGTGGTTTAAGTAACCTACCTCCGAAGATATAATATCTACTTGCATGAGTGATACCTTAAATAAAAGTGGAATAGTCAAGCATGTTTTTAAAATGATTTGAACAAGCAAGGGAAGTTTCTTTTAATGTCTTTGAAAAACTACAACATTCCAATTTAAGGAAAATAAAGGTAAACTTCAAATGCTTCAATTTTTTTTTTTTGAAGGTAGAAACACTTGAAAACAATTTAATGAAATAGGGCAGACATAACCTAAAGCAGATTAAAACATAAAAACATGCTACTTACTGTTACAAAATTACTAGCACCCTTGATTGTCTAATTTTGGAGTTTCTGGAAAAAAATCTTAAAATTAAAAAAAAATCTATCATACTTGGCTCTAGGACATGTTGGGCTCAAAATGATCCAAATGATCTAGGCTATCACCTCGTTGAAACTGTGCACCTCACTACCAAACACCCTGTATATGTATACATGTTTTAAATGAACAACAGGGTTTTTGTTACATGTTGTATATACAACAAAACACAAGTCCGTTTATTAATATTAATAAACGGACTTTGTAGATCCGTGCTCCAATAAGCAAACTGTTATATATATATTTTGTGATTACGAAGTATAAAATTTTAGATTTTGTTGATGTTCCGCAGCGATTGCAGAGACATTCATTTGTCTCTTGTTTTTCTTTTAATTTTAGGGCAATAACAAAACTCATTTTAACTACTTCTTTACATACGAAAACATTGTAATATAATTATTCAACTAAATAAAAGCTGATACAACAGAAATTTGTCTATGGTATGGTATGTTTTCGGTCGATGTTGGGCTCAAAATGATCTAAATGATCTAGGCTATCGTTGAGACTTTGCACCCCACTACCAGACACCCTGTATATATATAAACTCACCGGCACGGAAACATGGCCAAGTACAAAACGTATGACTAATTCCTTTATTTTTTACTGAGCTCCACAAATTTTGGGAAAGTGTGATCGGAGTCTATCCACGTTCCTGATCATTTTTTCTCACAATTTAAAGTGCATTTTGTTCTGTGTTTTTAAGTTTAGTTAAATCGTGTCATTTATCCGACAAAGTCGAACTTTTCAATTGTGCTCTGAAAATTTTAAGTTTTGACTTGGCAAAGACTTTTGTTGTTATTGTGGTTAATAAGGACCTAAAGGCCCTATAGCACCCATAAAAATGCCTTTTGCCTCCGAGTCAGATAACACATGCAGTGGCATTAGTCGAACAAGGTTTGACTCATCGTGAAGTGGCTATTGTCCTAAATGTGCCGCGTTCTTCGAAGCAATATGCACTAAAACGGTATCAAGAGACCGGCCGCTACAACCGAAGACCAGGTAGTGGCGGTGTTCGATGCACATCTGCTCGTGACGACCGCTTTATTGTGTTAGAGACTTTAAGAAATCGCTTCCTGACCGCAGTCGAGATGCGTCAGCAGCTTCATATCTCCAGAGGTGTGAATGTTAGCGAGCGTACGGTGAGAAGACGTATGGAGGAAGTTAATTTGAGAGCAAGAAGACCAGCCCGTGGTCCACAGCTCCTCCCACAGCACAGAGTAGCTCGACTTCACTTTGCCCGCGAACAAGCTAACTGGACTCCTGAGCAGTGGGCGACGGTTTTGTTTACAGACGAGTGCAGAATTGCTTTAAATGCACCTGATGGTCGACAACGGGTCTGGAGAAGGAAAGGGGAACGGTATTCGGCAATGACAACTACTCCGACGTTCAGTTTTCGCGGAGGCTCTATAATGGTATGGGGTGGCGCGAGTTCTGATGCTCGTACGGAATTAGTCATTGTCAGTAATGCCTAATAATGTAAATCCAACGCGATACGTCGAGGAAGTTCTTCAAGATCATGTTGTGCCCTTCGTAGGGTTTTTTGGTTATGACCAATTCATTTTAATGCATGACAATGCCCGTCCCCATGTCGCTCACATCGTAAATGAATATTAAAATGTTTCATTAACATCCATACATCAATTCAGTAGTTTCTACGTGAAAGAGTCACAAACATTCATCCGAGCATACAAAATTTTGCGTTTATAATATTAGAGATACTAGTGATCCGCCCAGGCTTCGCCTGTAAATTACACGTATCGGATTACTACCTAAACTAATTTTTCACTAGAGCGTTCCTCGGTAATCGTTCTATCCATAGGTGAAAACCGCATGAAAGTACGTTAAGTAGATTTTGAGAAAATCGATCATATTCGGACAGAAAGCTTTTAGGGGCTTTGTTTTATAATATTTAAAGATATTTTTTAAATATTATAACATATTATTTAAGTTATAAAGAGGAAACATTTGATTGTTTGTATGCATTGAATAGGCTACGAAACTACTGGGCCAATTTGAAAAAATATTCTACCATTAGTACCCTACATTATCAGTGATGTGATGAACTAAAATGATAGACAAAACTTAAACAATGTAACCAAGGATGTAAACAAAGTAGCAAAGTAAATCCACATATAGCTTCACAAATTATTGACAACTAGATGTACCGACAGAATTTTTTCTGTCATCAATTGATTGTGTTGTCATGGTAACGTGTAACGTGCTGATAAATTAAAATGAATTTTGCCATATTTTGTAAAATCTACGAAGACGCGACGGACTGCGAGTGAATAATGCGGCTGAAGAGATTTTTGATCGTTTACTTCTTCGAAAAATAAACCTATACGATCGGAGTCATGCGAGTCTAACCGCGGGCACGTGCTAGTTTTATTATATTTCTTGTAGCTATGTAAAGTGCTGTTATGTTCTTCGTTCTCAATATAATTCAATGTTTTTACGACTGCTATTTATCTCTTCAAACTGTAATCGGCTGTTACCTAAATTTAAAATTATTCTGTAGATACAAGCAAGAACAAGTGAAGGACGTGATATTTTTTTACGCTGTAAATATTTAACGATTTCGACGGCATTTTTTTCAGGAATAGGGAGGCAAACGAGAAATCGGAGCCCGTTTGCCGCTTTTGTAAAACATACTTCCTATTACTCGTAAACTTCAGACAGACAGAAAATGTAACCGATGTAGAAAAAAAGTATTGGAATATGCAGTTTCAGCAGCGCAACCCGCCCATGGTCCACTCCTGACTGTCACAGCGTGGTGATATACACGTCGTAGTCGCAGTGTACAAATCATTGTCGTTGTCATAAAACGCGTCAAAGATGCAGACAATGATCCACTTAAACATAGAAATGCTCGCATGCGCAGGGGTATGCGAAGGCGTTTACATCTTTAAGTCTTAACCCATATTTTTTTCTATATGTATCGGCCACCCATATATTCAGATCAGTGGTTAAGCTTTCACATCACAGGTCCACTATGCAACTTCGTGGTTAAACGCGTGCAGTTTATTTTCGTAACACGTACTGTCGATGTCACATTGCACTCGAATCGGGCCGGCACGACCCGGGAGGACCTCCCGCTCACATGACACCGTCGCAAAATGCTAGATTTTCTTACAATTTTGTTGTGGTATATAGCTTTCGGTGGGCCACTAGGGAGGACATGCGAAAGGAGGCAACGTCAGCATAACATCTAAGCGGATATTTATGGGCGGTCTCACTACAAAGCTTCAAGTTAGTAGTACGTCCCTTCCAAAACAAATGTTTAAATATGCTTGTATAATATATGTATTGTTTGGTATGCGGTTGCGGTTGCTCGGTGCGGAGTGAGACATACATTTAATATTAAGGGTCAACTAGCCCCTTAATTATAAATGTATGTCTCACTCCGCTCAGGTAAGCCCTTTGTGGTATTCGTGATTGGATTTTTTGTACTAAATTTGTCACTTGTATATTGAACAAACATGACACAAGTATAAACAAAATGGATGGCAATTTTCCCCTCTATGAACGCCAAAGCAACCGCTTCTTCGTGATAGGGGGCAAACGCGCAGGTTAATAGTGCCTACCCCCACCCATAGACATCTGCAAGACTAGGTGTCTTGCGGACGCGTTGCCGGCCTTTAATACTAGGTATGCTCTTTTCTTGAGGACCCCTAAGTCGTATCGGATCGGATACGCCGGGGGAGACAGCTGGTTCACAGTACAGTGTGTACACATTAAAAAGTGGCGTTTAGACCGCACTGTTGTGGGCGTGGCACTTGGAATTTTGCTGCTGGTATTACGCCGAACGATTCCTCGGAACGTTATATACATATACAAACGAGAAATCGAAGCCTTTCAATGACTATCGATGCGTTGGCCTCCTTTTCACCAAAATGGGCTAAATTAGATTTCACGGAAATTTCCACACACTAAATACAAACCACATTTACATTCAACTTGCGAAAATCTCCAGATACACAGAATAAAAAATCTGCGCATTTTCCCATGTCTATAATTAAATATTTAAAATTTATTCACTTTATCATCTGCCATTTTAACTTCAATTTTAAATAATTATCCAAAAAAATGAATAAAAATACTTTAATTACGGTTTCTCGAATTGTGCGTCATACTCCGTTTAATTTACAAATAAAGTACTTACATGCAAGATAAGTTCAATTAAAATATAAAAGTTTATATCTACTGTTTCTTTTTTTTTTACTATAATTTATTGGCACTTTTTTATCGATTTTACGCGACGCGTCAAGCCCGTAGCGCGGACTAATGTTGTTTGATTACAGGAAAGTACGAAGATGCTTTGAATAACCTCCTTGTGTTTAAATGGATTGAGTTTATAAACGTAGCGGGAAATTGTGATCATAATCATTGATATAATTACGGAATTACTGGCGTAACACTACGTGAGGACTGAAATCGCATTTAAAATGGTTGTTGATAAAAAAAATGTTGAAACTTATCTTTAAGACCACCAGCGAAAAAGATTCGTACGTGAACGTTCATAAATATTTTTGTTATAATTCCATTATCATTTATCATCAGTCTGTATTCACTGCTAGACATATATGCGCCTATACCTAACTGTAAAAGATAGCGCCATGCTACGTTGCCGCCTAATTGTGTCGGAACAACCGGGATGGCACCTATCGCACTCACGAATGGCCGGTTTTTCTCGGACCTGTAATTATGACGTGGAATCTAGAAGAAGCCCAAAGCCGAAGCTGTCGTCAGATTGCTACGATCTTATATTGATTGCCATGTCTTCTTCTAATCAGCGGGCGTGAGTGTCGTCCGTATGTGGTATCAACAAGTGAACCGGTTTGGATAAACCTTTTTTTTTTTAGAAAGGTGACAGAATCGGGAGTGTTGTTTTTCATGAAAATCTGTGCAGCCACTTAAGAGTAATTGAGTCGAGGATTTTTAAAATTTCATTTTCAGTTACTACTTACTACGCCAATCAAAATGTATGGTGGAAGTGTGCATAAAGAATTACTTAGTAACGCTCTGCCACAGAACGAATCCGTACGTGGCAAACACGACTGTGATGCAAACCTATAAGGCGGCCCATAGCTCGGCAATTATATTGCTCAAAAATACAAATTGCACAGTATGGACTGTTTATGATCGATGCTGCACAACCTCTGGATGCAAACCTATAAGGCGGCCCATAGCTCGGCAATTATATTGCTCAAAAATACAAATTGCACAGTATGGACTGTTTATGAACGATGCTGCACAACCTCTGGATGCAAACCTATAAGGCGGCCCATAGCTCGGCAATTATATTGCTCAAAAATACAAATTGCACCGTATGGACTGTTTATGATCGATGCTGCACAACCTCTGGATGCAAATCTGCGCAGGCTTAATTTTTATTGCGAAATTTAATTAGTCGCCTAATTGATAACTTTTTGATCATATGATTTGAGAGCTCGTTTGTCGTTTGCGATATAAAAATGATAAACTCACTGATCAATAACGAAATCTCAGAAACTGTAACAATTACAAACTTGCAATTTGGCAGATCCGTTCATTTTACGGTGCAGACATCCGCTAAGAATGAATTGTACGAAACTCAGGTCGTTAGTTTCGTAAGATTCGTAAAAATTGTGCGTTTATGGGGGTGCAGTACGCGATTGAGACTCCAAGGGGGCTGCTAGTCTATGCTTGCTAATAATACAAAGTTAAAAGGTTCGTTTGTTTGAACGTGCCAATCTCAGGAACTACAGGCGCGACTTGAAATATATTTTTGTGTTGAATATTCCATCTATCGAGGAAACCTATAGGCAATACAACACGACGCTACGACTAATTGGACCGGAGATACGCGGGTGAAACCGCGGGGTGACACTTGTACAATATATCATTTTACTAAAAAAAAAATACTAAAAAATGTTACGAGAAAGGAGAACAGTTCGCAGCGCTTGTCGTGAGCATTAACCGTCATAAGTGCCGGTGTTTATCCACTTGTCGTGAACGAACTACTCGTATGTTGCCGGGCACCAGTAAACTGTACAAAGTATGAGTATACTGTATGTTATATACTTATATGTGTTGATGTTGCGTTACGTCAGGATGACGTATGAAGAGCTGTGTGACCATCCAAAGAGATGGACACTAGGTGAGGAGTGTCACGTGTATGATGCAAGCTATAACACGCCACTGAGGCACACACTCAAGATGTCCACATCTCATGGTCTTGGGGGCCGCACTTGATATTGTATGTATCTAACACAGGCATCAGCTGTCCCCCCCTCCCTCACCACCACCACCACGGTCCAAGCCTTGTCGTGGCGGTGGAGCTCGGTAGCCTGGGGTGAACCCGGACACCTTGGGCGAAGCCAATTGAACCGAGGAGGCGGGTGATCTTTGTACACCTCCTATAAAGAGCAGGAGGAGGCGGCGCTATTGAGCAGGGGGCAAAGGGGAGGGTGGGTACTTCACCCCATTGCGCTGTCCCAAAGTTGGTGGGATTGTGCAGTGGTGCGGGACAACCCCATCTATGGAGGTGGCGTCGGTCCCTCAGACGGCTGACTAGCTGTCGGAGTGCCCTGATGATTTGTTGTTCCGGGGCACCTCACCAAAGGCGGCACCGATGGCACTCGCGGTGATCTTTGTGGGTATTCGGCACTATGATGTGCCGCGAATACAATACACCACTGGAACCCACCCAGGGCCAGTGAAGGAGCGTAAATGGTTTTTCCTGCGTCTAAAAAATGCATCAACTGTCACAGCTGCCATCACAATACAGACTATGTAAATATCTTATCAGATAGACAACACTATATAGGCAGATCGTGCGAAGACTGGACACCACACCGAGACTCTTTGCAATTCTGATAACCAAAACACATCGGACCACCTCTCTTGTCTTCGCATGGCTTCTGGCGAAGATCCTGCCCCTCGAACTCAGAGTAATAGGGCAGCGACAGCTCTATCTCACCAAGAATGGCATGCCTATAACAGAGCAGCCGGGCCGAAAGCTGGGGAATAGCGTAAGTCCCTCCTCCCTTCCACAGCCCGCTTACCGAAAACACAGACATGTCGAGTACATAAATAGCTCCCAGGATATGGCCAATATTCCCGGTAACACCAGAATATTCCACACGGATGGCAGCAAGCTCGAGGGTCACGTTGGGGGAGCGGTCAGGCACTGGACCGAAGGTAGGGAGCTGGGCAGAACAAAATACTCCTTGCCCTGCAGCGTCTTTCAGGCCGTGATGGTGGCCACTTCAAGGGCTTTAAACATAATTACTACCAATAGCACCTTAAGGAGAGCTGCAGTAGTTAGCGACTCCCGCTCAGCCCTACAGAGCATAATGGACCCCAGTTCCCTCAACCCAATCGCTCAAGACATAAGAGCGGATCTCTCACTCTTCGAAGACCCGTGGGGCACAGTGGACCTGTACTCTGTCAAGGCCCACGCCAACATCAAGGGCAACGAGAGAGCGGACGAACTAGCCAAAAAAGCTGCTCTCAAATTAAAACAAAGACACGCATATGAAGCCTTCCCTGTCTGGCATCCCAAACACCTCATCAGGAATGCCACCAGCGAGGTATGGCAAAACCATATAGAGACTCTGCCTCCGGATCCGTCACCAGAATGTTCTTCCCTGACTGAAGCAAGGCTTACAGAACCCCAAAAGATCAAGATGGACAACTGTCTGGCCCAACTGTTCACTGGCCACGGAAGCTTTGCTTTCTACCTCTTCAAGAGGACGCTAGCGACATCCCCACTGTGTGACTGTGGCGACGACTGCCATGAAACAGTCCCCCATAGCATAGTCGGCTGCCCAAAGTTCAGCATCAAAAGGTACAGCTGTAAGTGCACCCTAGATATGGAAATATCTCTTACCGCGTTACCGGAGCCACTGAGTGACGACCGGCACAGAGATACCTTCCTCTGCTTCTCCAGAGGAGTGGTCAAGGCAGTAGGGGCCAAAAATGAATCAAAAATCTAATAACGAATATCCCACTTATTCCCAAAAACATATATTTTCTAATCTGATATTGTCCAACTACAATCACAATTCTTTTTTTTTTACAAACTTGACATTATTTTTCAATTTACCACAATTCTATTCATAATATTACTATTTTGCAATGCTGACATACTCTCTACAATATAAAATTTATAAGAATTTACAATCATTAAATCTACAATCCCAAAATTCTACAAAAAAAATTAAGACCACAATAATTGTAAATTTTACCCAATCTTCATGAGTTCCTCCTCTTATTTCTACTATTACTATCGAAGTATAATAGCAATAACCAAAGAAATGGACAGCATAATCGGCCCGGCACGAGAAGGTGGGGTTCGCTGGTATCTATCGGAATTGATCCCCAGGCCGAGCGCGTTTCGAGTCCGCTATCTCCTTGACTTCGGTCCGTAGACCTGGTGGGCACCTGCGAGTATTCGCGCTGACCCCTCCACGTCCTCCCTTGAGGCGCATTGAAAGAAAAATTGCTAGCGCTTTCCCCGTTGCGTCAGTTCGTCGGGGCACTGTAACAGACTTGACGTCATCGATGTCGGGTCACCCTTCATTGTAACCGAGATATATGTTATTTAGTTTTCAAAGTATTACTTCATCTACCTGTTCTCCAAAACAAACAAAACAGGTTTGCCGAGCATTATATGCTTTGAAAATAAAAAGTATTTTCCCCGTGATATTTCTTACTGCTTACCATGAGTGCAGGAGGTAGACATATATCTAAGTTTCCTTAAACATAAAATAATAAAGAAACATCCTATTTCCATACATCCTATACTAGGAAAAACATTATAAAAAATACTTTTACTACTAAGGTATTGAGAACATTTTTGGTTTAACAATTCTTGTGGGTATTCACCTAAAATGGAATATAGAGCCCAAAAGGATTTAGAAATTCTCTCGTAAAAATGTTATCGGAACGCTCAACAATCACACGTTTAGTAACATAGCACTCGCGGCATGTAGGTCGAATCAAAATGACAGTTTTCAGCGCAGGTACAGTGACGCGCGCGCAGAACAGAGAATGACGGTGCGGGCTAGAAGTTGCTATGGTTACGCGCAGAAACGAGAATGACGGAGCGAGCTACGAGTTGCTATGGCAACGCGCAGAAAGGAGAATGACGGCGTGGGCTACGAGTTGCTATGGCTACGCGCTTCTTGTCGCGTTCCGCCCCATGCCGCACCTTCTTCATTCAAATATAAAAATTATGATGCATACTAAAACCGGTAAAGTGGCTATGAATTGAAGACAGATAGTATTATCTGCATAGTATATATTCTTAGATAAATTTTAATATTTTGTAAGCGTAACGCCGGGCGAGACATAACGCTATATGCTATAAAACAAAGAGAATGTAACACTAGTACTTACGGCCGGTTTAACAGACAGGACTGGATAATATATAAAGTTGAGGTAAGCCTAAGATAATAAACGGCGAAAGATTTATACGTTTTGAAGAGAAAAAAAAAAATATTAAACGGCAAGTAAACTACTAACTTTGGTTTCACAGTCTGCTGATACTTAAAGTATTTTTTGTGAAACTGACCCTTATAATAAGATATTACTAGTGTATGATCTAGACAATATAAAACAAAGACCCCTAAAGCTGTCTGTTTGCATGTGACCTATTTTCTCAAAATCTACTGAACGGATTTTCATGCGGTTTTCACTAATGCATAGAGCGATTCCTGAGAAAAGTTTGACCGTATAATTTGTTTAGGTAGCATTCTAGCAAGCGTTTTTCAACGGCGAAGCCGGGGCTGAACGCTTGTGTTAGTATTTTAATAGATATATGATGATTTATAATAGAGCACCATTATAGAATACTTTTAATTGAACGTTATATTTTACATTTGTAGGTTATAGGAATGCGAACTAATGAACCTGAAAATTTATAAAGAATCATTAAAAGATAAATTACAAATTAGATTGGAGGCGAGATAATGACATTCCAGAAAAAGATGATTTCTAAAAACTTATAGAGTTGAGGACGATTTGGATAATAGTCCGACCAGCAGACGACGAATGAATGTGCAACGCACTGGCACTTCTTGTGCATGCAGCCTTCCGTACTATGGAAAGTGTTCAAGGTTGGAACCAACCAGGGGATGAGCCACCCAGGATCTTATTTATCCTGCAAGTTCTTACTTGTAGCCATATTTCATGATTCTACGCCTGCGAGAAGTACCCTATAGGTTTTAGGTAAGGCGCGTTTTCATAAAAAATATCGATGCTATTCAGCTTTACCTATACTTTTTTCTGAGCTTCAAGTTAATTGTAGCTCTAAGTATTCGGCGTGGAATCAGCTTGATCCTTGAACGCGTGGAAGGAATTGACTCTGTTGTCGTTGATGTCTTACCAGACGTACAGACAGACAGTCTGATATTCTTGATATAAGAACCAAGTTCGAAGTATTTATGAAACCTGTTGAAGGCTTTAAAGTAGAAATTGCATATATATTCTTAGTAAATAATATGATAACGGCTTTGCAATATTTTTATTTCTTCTTTTACACTTTTATCACCACCATAATTATCTCCATTTAAAATAATAATTAATAAGTACGTATCCATATAATTGATAATAGCGAAATACCACTCACTGATTTATTGTTATTGTTTCTAAAATTTTGTAATTAGCCAATGAGTGGTATTTCGCTTTTTTATAAATGGTGGCCCATTGGGCGGGGGTAACAGGAGGGCAACGTATCGGCATAGTAATTATGCGGATGTTCATGGTCGTCGCTAGTCGTAAAAAGGCTCCGATTGCTCATTTGCAGCCCTATTCTATTAAAAAAATACTTATTTTTTATATAATATTTATACCATTGTCCGTTGTTTTGTAATTTTGGCGCCAATACATTGTACAATATCTTGCGATATTAAAATGGAGTGGGGTGATAAAGAGAACAGAATCGCTGGACCGATTTTTTGACCGGGCCCCGAGTCTTGCTGGAAGGACCACACTTGGTTATGGAACATGGTGTTATTAAAGGACTTAACTACCTTCTCATGAATGGTATCTTGATACACCTATCCCGATGTTTTGATACGTTTTTCACAAAAACATCGCTCAGTCACTCCTTCATACCTAACGCCCCACCAAACCATCACTAAAGTCGGATAATAACCACGTTGCACTCTGTTGACTAATTGGGAAGCTTCCTTGGAGAATTGAGCATAAGTACAGTCATATTGTTTGTTAAAATGTTGCTCAATTGTAAAAAATTACTCATCGGTAATCAAATGTTTTCTGTGACCTCCCTTTTCGTACCGCTTCAGTAGTTGTTTCGATTTTACCACCCCATTTATATTTAGTTTATCAATCAAGAAATATGGCTTATGAGCTGCAAGTGCTAGATCATCTTAAAATGTGCGACATGATTCTAGGTGTTATCTTCATTTCCCGGTATAAAATCTTTTCCTTTCGGACAGGATTTCTTCGAATTCTTTCCCTTAATGCTTTGACCACCTTTTTCGTACAACGTCGTACACGTGGACGGCCAGGTCTTACTCCGTCACAAACAGAGGAAGTCTCATTGTACCTATTTTTTATATTAGTATTGTATTATTAATAATAATATATATAAATAGCCCGGTACACAAACATTTGACTAATACCAAGTGCATGGATAGTTTTGAAAATTGCACTTGGCCCCATACGTACGCTGTGTCACAGCGATTCTGTACTCTTTATCACCATTCTCACGCAGACGACCTACATTGATATCACATTATTAAAATAAAGTGGCATTTTAACATCGGAAAATGTTACACAATGTATTGGCGCCAAATTGAGAAAACAAAGAACGATCGTATAAAAATGTCGATTTCCAAATTCATATGTAACATTTTTTATGTTTAATTGTAAGAGTATCTATGGTCAGACGAAGTATTTAAGCATGGGTGCTTGATCTAACATATAAAATTATCGTGTCACAATGTTATCTTACTCCTCCGAAACGGCTTTACCGATTTTTACCAAATTTTATATGCACATTCAGTAGGTCCTTTGGCTTTTGTTACTTTACGTAAGCATGTGTAAGTGCACAGTTTTCGAATACGATCCGCGATTTGCCTAGCACAAATAAAGTCGCCGTACCGGTTCGGTATTCGGAAACTACCTCGCGCGACTCTTTTCGCCCGTCCGAAGTTAAAGGAAGACGACGGTCATGATGCTCTCCACGAGCCAAACGGTCACGTCAACGCCGAGGCCATTTTAGCTACAGTGCGCGCGCTGCCCCCGATCTCAAGAGTCGGATGAGGAGGGACTTCCGGCCCGTCTGGCAATGATAATAATCGTTAAGTTAGCTATTACAATCACGCTCATATCGGGAGCCAGCCGCGCCTGTTTTAGGACCCCAACCTAGTCTCGTCGCCCGACGAGCGCTCATATGCTTCTCTTCGCTTCCACAGCATAAGATCAGGTCCGGAGAAATAAAAAGTGCCCAGTTGTTAAGCGGCATCACGATGCCTAAACAGATGTTTAGTACGCCTAATCATCAAGGGCATCGTATAAATGAGGCGCGTGTCAAGAAATTACGTGAAAACCTGTATACAATGGTTTTTCGGCCCTTGTATGTAATTAATATCCTCACAACTGGTTAGAATACTCCTCAGGGGATGGACATTTTACTCACTTTACACAAGTTTGACATGAGGAGTAAGATGAGGAATGCGTACCGAGTGCGTAACCAAAACGAGGCCAATGGAAGTTGAGAACGAGATATGAGTGAAGCTAGAGTTACGTTTTGTACATTACTGTACGGGCCTGAAAGAGACGAATGTGCAGATTCGTTAGGATAGAAAGAGAGATATAGAGGATGGTTATACGGAAGCTGAGAGGGAGATATGCCTAAGTCGGTAAATTTAGGAGACAGATTGACGTATCGTATATTACAGTATATGCAAGAG
>JAFELO010000201.1:133962-150241 GCA_017140195.1 Eumaeus atala
TGCAATATCTACGAAACAAAATTGAGAAAGAAACTTACCTCAGATAACTCGGGAAAATCGTTCTTGTGACAGAATGGGCACTCCCATAGTCCAGTCTCATCATTCCTCACTGGATTGGCTTGATCCAGTAATTCTCGCTGAGGCTTCCTGTGTGTGATGCCAATTACGGCGGCCAGCACCATCTTCCCAACGAAGAAAGTGTCCGGTGATTCCTTGGTGAGTATGTCGAACAGTTCTTCGGCAGTAGGTGATCTATATGGAACTCTCAGGTCCTTGTACCTTGAGTTTAACTCGGCTCGAATATCATACAAGGTGATACTCTTGTTACCAAAGCCTTGCCTCTCCAACTCTTCGGCAAACGCATCGAGATCCAAATCCTTCAACCTCTCTGGAGCTTCAAGGATTTCCTCCAAAGCCCCAGCCGGGTTCGCATCTTCGTCCTCATATTCCAATGCATCGACTGCCATCTTTCGGGCCCACTCGTACGTTTCCGGATGAACTCGGGATCCGTCTAAAACCTCCACATACGCTTCGGTACTGTCGCCCAAGCTGTTGGTATCGATCCTAATGAATCCCGAACAATTGATGAACACTTTTGGCCCCATGTGGCAGACTGTAACCAGTTGGGTTCTATTTTCCAGCTTCTGATTGGTCTGTTTGAATAGCTTTATGAGCGCTTGGGCCTTCCTCGGACCCAGACCGCATACAAACTGTAGCAGCTCGGTTCCCCGTCCAGTCAACACCGCTTCGTTGACATCCACTCCAACCTCATTGACTCTGTTCACAAACTCAAGTTCGATGCCCTCGAGCAAGTCTTCCTTGGCTAAGTGGTCTTGAAGCGGGTGGTAGCGGAGGCAGAGTATCTCCTCGTCTGGCCCGCACAACTGAGAGATTTCCATAAGCGGATCTTGTAGGAGTCGCGCTTGACATATCGCTTCTCGCAGAGTTTCTGGATACTCCCGGAAATCGTTCTGGAGAAGCATAAATAATAATTTAGTTGCTGACACTTATTATTACTATACACCACAGATAAACAATTTATTATTTACATATTTCAATAACAAGTCATGACATCTTGAGCTAGCAGGTTACAGAAGTCCAGTAGAGAGAAACGGATCTCTTGCCTATCTTATGGCTAATGAACATGCTCCGATCCAGGGCACTACATGAGTTAAGAATAAACAACTCACCTTGCCGCGTATGCTGTTGCTGTAGATCTTGCTGATGGTGTTGTCCTGCAGCTCGACGGGCACACGCGGGAACTGCTCATCCTCCACCAGTTGCTGCACGCACTCCGCGACGTCCTGTTTGATGCTCAGCGCCTCGCGTGACTCCCCGCCGATGACGATCACGTGCGGCTTGATGCGAAGTATGAATCTGCAATAATTTTAAAACTCAACCAGAGCACTATATGTATACGGTACATGAGTTTATGTGCGTATACACATTCTTGCCGCGGAGCTTGAGCGTGATGCCTACGTCCTAAGAGCGATCATGTCAGCTTCAATATTTCAGCGTTTGAACGCGTCGAGTGTGTGCGTACATACCTCCTTAGTGCGGTCATGTCGGCCTCCTTGTTGCGGCGCTCGAGCGCGTCCCACGCATTACGGCGGTACAGCAGGTGCGGCAGGCGCAGGTGGTCCGCCACGTCGCCGCCGCCGCCCAACGCGCATGCGAACGCAGAGTGCTGCCGGTCCGGCACGTACGCAATGCCCATCACGCGCACGCCTGAACAACACACAACACACTTTAACTTTGCACAACAAAGGAGCACCGTACTAAAGTGAGCAAATGCTTATAGATATAGGAGCGAGGAGACGTGCACTGCGCCATAGAACATATATTTCTGTATACCGTTGTTCGTATCCCATTCTTCATCGTCGTCGTCGGACACTCTGGACTCATAGGGAGCCACCTTCAGCCAGTCGTAGAGCTTTCGTCGGCAACATCTATAACGAGTAATAATTGAAATTATACCATTGTATAACATAAAGTTCGTTAACTTCCAATGCTTTTTAAAATTATTTTACTATGCGATCCGCCACGACTTCGCCAGTGAATAACACTTGTCGGATTTGCTGCCTTATCAAATTATACACTAAAATCGTTCCTCGGGAATCGCAATTGATGAAAACCGCATGAAAATCAATGCAGAAGATTTCGAGAAAATCGATCACGTACAGAAAGACAGCTTTTGGGACTTTCTCTTTATAATACGTTTAGTTACGTCTAAAGTTATTCTATTAGGTCTATTCGTTCTTTTTTCCTTAGCGATTTTAATATGAAAGCAAAAGATTTATTGCTTTGTGGACTAGGTGGCTCAAATTAGAGATACGACTTCATAAATATGATAAAGTAAAGAATGATCCTAAAATGTTCAACAATGAATTCAACAAATCAACACAATTTTTTTCTCGTCAAGCAGTAACGTAAAGTGAAAGGTTCATCTTTTACTGTCATAAAAAAGAAACAGTATTTATTATATTGGCCAAGAAGGATTTTACATTTTAAATGGCTTTTTAGTCGTGGGTCATTTTGTTACATATACGAATACTTCAAGGCTGCCGGTACTGACTTGAGCACATAGTCCTTGGACTCCTGCAAGAGCAACGCCTGCAGCTCCCTCCTCAGCTCCGGCATGACTATCTTAGTGAGAGCGAGCGTCACCGCCTCCGCTCGCAGCTCGTTCCACGCCTGAACCGTCGCCGCGAACTCGTCCTGCGATCATGTTGCGATTAGCTCCTGACGGGATAGCTGTCCGTTGTGTGCGTTGCGTAAGAGCAACGCACCTGTGTGCACTACACTTAATGGAGTGTAAATCTACGCAAGCGTACGTTGGCGTTGTTCTATAAGAATAATAATATCTGTGGACTTTTCACACCACATTAGTCTAGTCCTGTACTAAGTTCCGTAGGGACGTGTTACAAGTATTATACAATGGAAGTATATTTAAGGTTTTTATTATATAAATACATATACCACGTATATAAACATTCATGACCTAGGCGGGATTCTAACCCGCGACCTCTGGCACAACATGGACTAATACGTCAATGAACCAGCCGGTCGGCATAGTAAATCTAACGAAATTCACCATGCACCTGCAATAACACCAATGAGATATAGTGACTACGCTATCACATTTGGTGCGGTTTGTGAGATATATAATCTCTGGCAACGAAAAATCCAATCATATGAATAAATCCATGACTTCACATTAGCAATATCCGTGCCCTGTTGCTATTCATTATCTATAACAATTGTCGTCTGCCTGCACGTATTAATTACGGAAACACGCACCTTTTGATATAGCTGCTTCAACTCCTCCAAGTAGCTGGAGCTCGTATTGCCCTCGATCTGTTCACTGATCTTAATCTCCAGCAGCCGATCTTCGGCCGCTATGGAGAGTTTCAGAAACTGGTCCCCGGTGAGATCGCGAACCGGTTTTTTCTTTAGATACTTCATGCTGTGGAAATATAAAAATAACTTGAGGCGATCGGACACGAGCATAGTGCAAAGTAAAGTGTTTTATTTGTTTACGTACCAAGTGCAGTTACGTGTACGTATACTTGCTTGTATGTGCGTGTATCAGCTTACGTGTGCATGCAGCTTCTTATGTGTACAATATGGGTCAGTCTCAGGTGTCAGTTACAGAAGATGGACTAATGTAATCAGGAACGGCTCCTTCCTTCGCACTTGGTATCGCAGTCTGTCTCTCTCTTGCCAAAAGGTCAGAAAGCGATGGTGTCGTCCCACTTGCGCCCCAGCCCTCTTGTCCTTGATCAGAACGCGGTCCAGAATAGTTATTATTCCATGCCGCGTTCGGAACTCGGGCGAAGCCTAAGCGCTTTTTGCGTACATAGTGTGTGTGGTTTATTATATATTTCAAGTGAGCATGCAAGAAGATCACCAGACCTCAACAGGTCCGAAGCCACACTGCGCGACATACTCCCCGACCTTTGTAAAGAAAGTTAAGGGGACTGGACAGCGGGTCCGACGGAGGACCATCCCCTAAACGGAATGCCACGTAAGTCGCAAAAGCCAGACCGAGTATTAGTCAGACGCCCGCTATTTCCCACGCGAGACGAGATAGAAGAATTCCAGGAGCAACTCGAGAGGTTACGCCTCCAAAAGCGTGCGGCGGCCTCTCCGGAAGAGAGGCCCGATAAGGTGGTGGCGCTAGAAAGCTCATCGCCGTCGCAACACCCATCACGAACTCTGTCCTCACAGAGCACCTGCTCGACAACGCCGCCGGGCTCGGTCTCTGCTGCGGCTGATGTATCAACGGACAGGGAACCGGAGGGCACGTCCTCCACGATGTGGACCGACGTGACCAGGTACCGCAGCTTCGCGGCGGCTCTGGAGAGTCTGCAGCGCGCAGGCACGGTTGACACTCACCCCCAACAACATCATCATCATCATCAGCCCCCAACCCCACAAACCCGCCGCGCAGAACGACGGAGTACACCCAATCGTAGTGCATAACCTTGCAGATAGGCATCGTCACTTCCGCGCCCTAAAGGACCACTTTAGGCACGCGCCGAACACCAGGCCATTCGGAAGGGGCATCAGGTTTCTCGCCCAGACGCCGGAAGAATACAGGGCGGTCCAGAGGCTATTGACGGACCTATCGAAGGTGGACGCGGCGGTGCAGTAGCACTGCTACACCCCACCGGCAGACCTCCCCACCAAGGTGGGTGTTAGAGGCCTGCCTATGGGGACGAGGACGGACAGCATCGCCGCTGATTTCATGGCCCTGGGCTTCCCTGTACGCTTCGTGCGCCACATACCAACGAGGGGGGAGGGTAGAGCTGGCTGCCTGTACCATGTCCAATTCGAGCGCATGGATAGCGGGGAGCTCCGACGCCTCTATGAGGTGAAGGAGCTGCTCTGCATGCCGGGGGTAGTGGTGGAGGGGTGGAAGGGCCGTCACAGTGCCATCGCTGCCAGCACTTCGGCCACTCCTCCACGAACTGCCACAGGCAAATCTGGTGCGTGAGATGAGGGCAGAACCACGCGGTCGGCGACTGTCCCCTGCCCAAGGGAGCCACACCGACGTGTGCATACTACGGCGGGCCACACACCGCTAAGGACCGTAGGTGCAGGACCTAACTTAGGGAGATTCAGGGGCTTTAAGCTCAGTCTGCTGATCCCGACTAAGCCCGGGGTCAAGCAGGACCAAGCCCTAAAAGAGAAGGCTGGAAAGCCAGACCCCCCCCCCCCCCNCCCCCCCTAGTCCCCACCTGCGGAGTCGTTGGCGGTGGAGTAGATTATCGGAGCAGGCCCGACGCTGTCGGCACCGGCGAACCTCCCAACAGCCAGATCTCGCGCTCCCCTCCCCCCCAAGAACAGGAAGCGGAACAGGCCTCGAAAGAGGCAGCCGAAACGCCCGCTGGAGCATGCTGAACCTCCAGAGGCCGCACCGCTGGCTCTCCCAGCAGGCGCACTGCAGCCAGCCACCCTAAGACCTACACCTGCACCCAGATCAACACCACACCCCCAGTACCCACTACAAAGCAGACACCCTGGGGAGCCGCAGAGCCTAAGGACACAGCCCTGCCGGAAAGTCGCTCCTGGTTCAGCACTGGCGAGCTCAGGGGGATAACCGCCGAGATCGTCAGGGAGGAACTCAGGCAAGTGATTAGGGAGTACCCCACTCGTCTGCTGAGGGACCCTAGGATATGGCCGCACACAGCCACATCACAGTCAATCTCAACACCGCACACATCCAGCCAGAAGGGAACCGTTGATAGATCGTAAGCAATTGCGAATCATCTACTACCGGAACCCCGGCGGCATCCGAGGAAAAATCCTGGACCTCAGACAGCTTGCCCAGGAGTACGACATCCACGTCATACTGTTGGAAGTGACATGGCTGGGGCCGGGCCAGAATTTCAAGATGGCGAACTATGCCGTCTATCGAAGGGACGAGGTGTCGCCGAGCGGCAGGGCGTACAAGACGACGTGATCGCACGAGACGTGCGGATAGTCTGTCGGTGAGTTTGTGGCCCGATTGTCTCGAGACATTCTTAGTGCCGCGGACAATGGACCGCACGCCCACCTGAGGGAGCTGGCCCCGCTACACGCGCGACCACGCGACGGGCGGCCGCGCGTGTAGCGCAACTCGTATCCCATGTTCCACCAAGCGAAGAAGGGTCCTCGGCTTCGGCAATCAGGACAAGTATCATTCAAACACATACATCAACCACATCACACTTGGACATCATCACACTACACTACCCACCACACCTGCAGGCCAGTAGGCCGCGGTTGTAACCCCACTTTCAGGCATCCACACCTAGGTGCGCAACAACCCACCACCATCAGTGTGTTTCCTCATCACCGAGGGGATAGCTGCCCCTCGCGAACAGATCCGAGGTTCGCCTCGAAACCCGCAATCCCCGCAATTCATTTTTCGTATTATTATGAAATGTTATTTTAACAAAAACTGACGAGGGGGTGAGAATTTGACAAAATCAAAAAAATGTGATTAATGAAGTTAGCGGGCAGTGCCATGCTGCATTGCAGTCTTATTGGGTCGGCATGACCGGGGCGGAACTTCTCGCTCACGGAGTTGTACTCCATGAGTGTGCGTGTGACTGCTTTCGTTTACGTTCTTGAATGTGAGCTGTTCGTGTGTCAGCTACCGTACCTAAAGCAGGGATGACTTTCGTCAATCTCCTTGAGGCCTCGCGGCGTAGGGCGCGCGGTGAGCGTAGCACGCTCGCGCAGCGTATCTCGCAGCGTGGCCCGCAGCTGCGGCTCGCGCGCCAGCTGCACGCCGCACATGTACACGGCGCGCCGCAGCGCCTCCGCTGCGCCCGCTCCGCCCTAGCGCAAGTTAGGATATTCCTAAGTTACAAAAACCAGGGGCTTCTAAACGTAGTTACTGTAAATATCTATTATATTTGACTATCAGCATCATAACCAGAGCCTTCACTGGCCCCTCTGTCATCAGTATACGAAGATAAAAATCTAGAGAATACATACAAACGCTGCGGCGGCTTCCAGCGGCGGGACGGGCTGCTGGTCCACCTCGTGCCTCTGGTAGTTGTCTCGCACGTTCTCCGCAAACTGCTCTGGGCTGAGACCGAACATCTTCACCAGTGGTTCTGTATACCCAACGATTTGGTATCCCATTATATATCCTTCATTCAAATTTACTAAGATAACTAAGAACTCAAATCTCCTAGAAATTCAAAACGAAATGAAATATTGACACATTCAACTAATTTTTAAAAACCAAAATTTTAAAATTCCACACCATGCCAAAAAACCAATCTCCATACAAAATTGTTTTACTGTAAGGCCCTGTTTCGCAAAGGCTTATTGCCTGATTAGGTTCGGTCAACTTTTAATCTACATAAGCCCCGCTTATACGGATGTGTATGGGAATCCTTAGTAACGGCTCCGACTGCTGACGCCCCTCGCCGCACTCACCGAGTCCCGCCTTCCTGCACAGCTCGTAGGGCCCCGAGCGCGCGGCGTACTTCACTTCGGCGGCGTCCTCGCCCGGGTCCGCCGCGTCCACCGCCGCCGCCGCCTCCTCCGGGTCCTCTCCGTTCCTCTCCGCGTCCTCCCTGGCGAGCCGCCTGCAACATCATCAGAATTGGCAACCATGTTCGGTGGCGTCACGTAACTATAGAAATCTTCAAACACATGTCATTTTTATGTCAACGTTTTTTTTCCATAGCAAAAGGGGTCATACGAGAAATCGAAGCTTTTAGATGACTACCGCCGCCCATGGACATTCGCATGGTTGTTAGGCAGATACGTTGCCCTCCTATCATCCCCCCCAATAGGCCACCAGATACAAACAAACCGCACGAAACGCGACAGCGACGCTGTCACTTCTTTAAATCACTTTTATAGATTAAATGACCTAGTTATTTAGTCCATTTAATTTTTTGTTGACATTTAATTAATTCCCTTACTCTAGGAAACTCTTTACTCTAGCTCTCTGAGGAATAACATAAGTATAGACTAACTTTTTCTCTTCTATCTCTCTCTTGCGTTCCTTGCCCCGCTGCACCTTCTGCATCTCCGGCAGGTCCTGCGAGTAGTACAGGAGGAAGTGTGTGTGCACATCGCGTAACTCTTCAGGCGTCTGGACATTTTTTAATCTGTAACAAATAACCATTTAATACATACCGTCTATGATATTATACATACCAGTGTTCAATTACACTTTACTAACTTTATATGACTAATAAAGAGTATCAATTAACAAAAATGATAATGATTACTTAAATAAAGATTAATATTATATTTGAGGCATATTTAAAAGTTTTTATTTGAAATCTATTTATCTTAGAATGGTCAATAGCAATAGTAACTTCATAAGCCTTAATGTTCAACCATACAGCCCCAAATGCTATATAAACTGCTTGTTACCTCTCAATGTCCTCGTCCTTGATAACCCTCATGTTGTCCGGGATGGGCGCGTCGGGGTTCTCCATGAGCTTGTCCAGCTGGTACTCGCGCATGTTGGAGACCAGGTTCAGCAGGTTTGCCTTGCGCTGCTTCAGCTGACACCACTAAAATTAAGCCGAGCATTCATCTCATTAATTCATCATTCTAAACATCCAGGCATGGCACTCATTCTTACTAATACCATAATCTAGTCCAATCTATATTGTGCTTACAGCACCCCGCATAACATGGTAAAATTCCACATTATAAACTTTACCCTTCTAATA
Source organism: Eumaeus atala (assembly GCA_017140195.1). NCBI lineage: Eukaryota > Metazoa > Arthropoda > Insecta > Lepidoptera > Lycaenidae > Eumaeus > Eumaeus atala. The sequence goes on from JAFELO010000201.1 coordinate 142,662, forward strand.
CTCCCCCTTAGGCAATTCTAAAAATCCTTGGTTCATGAAAGGAACCACTGAATCAAATTTCAAGTTCTACAGGAGGTTTCGGCTGTGTGTTGTCAGTCAGCCAGTCAGTATATGTATATATACATATAAACAAGTAAGCGTTTTTCTGTTGCACTTTTATGAATAAACGGACTTTAATAAAATTTTGATATATTCTATGTAGTTGAAGTAATGGATAAAATAAACATGTGGACTATTTTTTTAATCAACCCTCAAATCGACAACAGCAATGAACGTAGTGCTAACTTTGTTCTACGCCTGTTTTAAATTTTATTTTTTTCGTTTATCATCTTCAGGTTTGGCATATAAACAGACTAAAAATGAGTAGTCTGATATGATATGATTGATAATAAAATGACAAATGTAACCAAAAATTTGTGTTTGGGCCAAGTTAGCGGGATGTCCACTACTGGTGTTAGCTACAATTGGCTACAAATAACATATTTTCATTCAACAAAGCACAGATATATAGAATAAGTACAACGCAATGTTTGTAAACCTGTGGCCTTTACAAGAACGAGTTGTCCGTTGCAGCCATCTCAGTTTTTTCCAGGCAAGTTAGCAACCCACCTTAGCGTCGTACTTGTAGACCTTCCACAGGTCATTGATGCTGAGTTCGGGCTGCACATACTCCTTGCGATAGAAAGCGATAAACGGCACTTCCAGGGTCTGATTGCGCATGAAATCTAAGGCTTGACGTATCTTCACCACTGTACTTGAACCTCTGCAGACAAAATTACATATTCATTATTTTTCTACCTTAAAAGATCTGCAATAATCACTTTTGTTATTAGCAAAAACGTTTATGAGTGTTTATTTTTTAACTATGTATGTTTTGTAACTACCAATAAAATTTACACTTTTTCACAACTTTTTATTTCGAAAAAATTTATGGTTCCCAAAATCCATTTCACGCAATTGAATCCACTACTTAAGGACTGCTAGTTAAGGAACTAAAGTACCAATGCATATTAAGAAACATATTGTATAAGTAAATATTATTAAACAAATTTTGTATGTATGTGATTGGTTTTCTAAAAAATTACTGAATGGTTTTTAATGCGGTATTTTCAACAATACCAACAACCAATGGATATAGCGATTTCCAAGGAACAATTGACCGTACTGCACAATTCGCAGCAATCTGGCCAGTGTTATTCAGGGGTGAAGCCGTCTGCCAAATCCGTAAGGAAGAATAATGAAGTTGTATAAATACAATGTTAAAAAAGTATGTATTTTAAGTAATGTACTTTTTAGTGCAATACAAATATAAGATGAATTAGATGCAAGTTGACTCACCTTCGTGATCGCTCGCGAGCCTCCTGGGTATCCGCCTTGGAAACTGGAGGCTTGAGGAAAGCTTGTTTGTAGATCCATTCCGCTTCTTCCTCCAACTCCGAGCTGCCCTCCTCCACGGGAGTGATGGGCACCTCCCGAATTTGCATTCTCTCCGGAATGTCTGTTTTACGGATCTAAAACATTTGATTATCTATATTTTCCTTTTGCATTACAGTCAGCCGTTGACCTGTTGGCAAGCAACACTCAAAGACGTCCACAACATGTTCCATGAGAGCAACATGTCAATTGTACAAGACTGTATGGTATGTTGTACAAGACTCACACAACTGCAATGACAAAACTAAAACATGCTTGATATTCAGTGAAGTATTGTGAATTCAGGAAGAGATAGTGCCATGCTGCATAGGAGTAGTGCCATGCATAGTGCACTACACTACATCCTCCTATGCAACGGAATTGGGCTGGCACGACCGTGGGAGGTATCTCTCGCTCACATAATACCGCCGTAAAGTTATATCTCCAGTGTCGCGTTTCGTGCGGTTTGTGAGTAGCCGGTGGCCCATTGGGTTGGGGGGAGAAGGAGGGCAACACATCAGCATAGTAATTATGTGGATGTTCATGGGCGTCGATAGTCATAAATAAGGCTCCGATTTGTCGTTTGTCCCCCTATTCTATACAAAAAAAAAGAATACGCAAAATATATATTATTTATAGTATATATATTATGTATAGTATTAATGTTACGAAATAAGTAAACAACACGGATGTAAAGACATAACACTCCCAAAATTCCAGTACAATAAGGGTCTGTTTCATAGGCTACTATTTAAGTGTCAAGATAAACTTACATCTTAAATAATTCATATTAATTGCGTGCCACTTAAGTTCCTCCTAGGCTAAATAATATTTTAAAAGAAACCTGTGAAATGGACCTATTTTCTCAATACAATGTTCACTAATGTCAAATTACAGAGTCTAAAAATTAAAATCATAGTTCTTCTGCATAACACTATGTCTGTTGACTATGAAGCGTAGTAACATTGAAAGTGCAGTCCGTGAAAGATGTTTGTGTGTTTTGCTACATTCAGATACTACTCCCATCTATAGTAAGTTTAATTCCATCACAGCCATCACCAACATTTGGCCACATTCGGATATGGACTTTTTTTTAATGAACAGCGACACGGATCTCTGGCTAGTGTAATAAGTTAACAACTATCACATTCACAACATTTCAACATAATTTTATTTGTCACTCAATATAATGTGTATAAACAAAATTTTTTTTCAAACCTCATTATCAAGATCTGTAAAGTGACTTCTTTTAAGTTCACTGGGCTCGTAAATCTCAAATATAGACTTTTTGCTTGCTTTCTTTGTCTTGCCCTTTTTAGTTCGTCTTCTCTCGCCTAAAAATAACAAAAATCATTTAAATAAATATGAAAACTTCTACTCCCCTGTTTTGCCAGATAAATGGATACATGAACACTTCAAACAACAGACTTGAAACCATTTAGCACATGCTAAAGAGTGAAAAAAATGGTCTCAACTCATACCAATTTATTCTAGTTATTGTGTTATGTCATATCAAAAGACAGACTAATTTGCCTTTATGAGCCTTAGATATCCCTTTTACTTTTAAAGATCTCTTAAGTACTGACCTTCTTCTTCTTCGTCTTCCAAGTACTCATCCAAGTCTTCCTCTTCATCCTCATAGTCTTCTTCACCATATTTCTCAAATTCATCATAGTCAAAGTCTACACCGAAAATGTCTTGACCCTCTTGCAGTGATCTAAAATTATTATTGTATTGCAGGGTTTAGGAAATAATTGACTAAAGACAAAAACTAGACCACAATATCACAGAAACCCTCATTCATCACATCCATATTTAAAGCATTTTCTTTAGATATTTTATAATTATCTTAACATTACAGTATATAGCGCAGTCTAGAAAATTTGATTGCATGACAATAAATATAATACTCACGCATCTGTAAATATAGGCTTTCGCTTTTTCTTCCTCTCTGCAATGGGTCGACCATCATCATCTACTATAAAGTCATCAGCATCAGATTCCAAATCCTCATTTTCATCGTCATATTCAGCCTCTCTTGGTGCTGCTGATTCTGAGCGATTTTCATCTTCCTACAACCCAATATTTTATTCATTGTTCAGTTTTTTTAAGATGTAATTTAAATAAGACAATAATAAAAAGATAATGGTTGCTTAAGTTCATGCACATATCACACATTACAATAAAATATCTTTACCAGATTTTATCCATTGTTATTATAAAATACTTAAATAAATTGTAATCCATCAACATAATGTCATACATACATCATTAATTATAATGCATAAGAAGTCACATATTACTAATGCAGATAGTTGTTACAGTAAATACAGGTCTTTGATCTAATTGACATATATCTTTTAAATTATATTGTTTTTATTCAATTATGCACTATTTCTAGGTAACATGTATTGTCCTTTGTTGCCTGGAAGAAATTACTTTAAAGTAATAAGCCGCCTTTGTGTGCATTCAAATTATGTTTTTTCTTTAATTTGTGTAATTTTTTTTATAGATTGTGCACTATAAAGAATGTATCATGAATGATATTCATTGTTTTGGATAGGTAATGCTAATTCATTAATTCAATGAATTAGGTACTCAGCTAAAGTCCGTTTCATATACCTCATCTGAGCCTCCAACAAATAATCGTTCAGCAATCACTTCTCTTTCTAAATCAGGGTCATCAGCACCTTCATTGTCACTGTCATCATCTTCTAAACGTCTCAATCTTTTAAATTTATTCTGAAATTATAAAAGTTTGTAAGTGTGCATTGGTGCTTTAGTAGTTTTCTGAGTTTTTACATAAATATGAATATGGGAATCATTGTTATTACAACAAAAATGATAATTGAAAAAATATAAATTACCATTAGGAAAGGGCTAAATCAAGACAGGGATATAGATATAATTTTTAATTTCTAGGATAAAATTTCAATTGCCATTTTTTTTAAATAAGACTTATATATGTGAAATTAGTTAAGTTTTCTTACTCTAGCAACTTTGACACCAAGATTTTCTTCAATAAGATCATAATCTTCATCTTCTAACCGATCATCCAGTTCATCATCACTATTTTTTCTCTTTTTAGGCCCTGCACTAGCATCAGAGTCTTCACCATCGCTAGCTGATTCCTCGATAGGCGCATCATCAATCAAATCTTTTAGTTCCTCACGCAAACGTTCTTCGTCATCTGCAGAAATGAAGGTCCAAATGTCACTAAAATATATTTGTTGACAAATCGAATATATTGCGGCGCCTCGTGTTGCATGTTGCTCGAATATTAATACAACCTACGGCATGCGCATTTATATATGTACTTAAGCACATTATGTACTTTAAAGCTGGTAGACAAAGGAAAGGGATTGTTAATTAATGTTTTAAGATGTGGGTCAAAAACCTTCATCGTCGTCCTCGTCGTCACTTTGCACTGCAATCGCCTTACGTTTAGGCTTCTTGCGCTCTGGTTTTGCCTCTTCTTCGGAATCGACCTATCAAAACAAAAAAATGCGGTAATAGCGAAAGCCATCAGTATCTTAGAAATTAAAATACAATGTGTAGTCGTAGTCAAATGCATTCAAAATATTTTACTAACCTCGCTTTCTTCTGCCTCCGACTCCAAAAAGTCTGCCATTGTTACTTAAACTTTACCAGCGAATCTAGGTTTAGTTATTAATACGCTTTTACTTTAACATTAAAAGTTAAAACTTAAAAAATAAAGTCGTACAAATTATAAATCAGTAAAGCCATAGACAATTAGACATTTCAACTTTTTTTGGCTTCATCTAACTTTGCCAATAATTATATTATTAGCTAAATTAATGAAAAATACGTTAGTAAAATAAACTGTGTCCGACCCATGTAATAAGTAACGCATAATAAAAGAAGTACATTATACTTTAATCATTTTCAAACCTCTATCTATTCATAATTGAAATGAATGTATTAAAAAAAATACAGCTACATACTCAAAAACTAACATTTGCAGCCAAAATGAATAACGTAACTCCATAATAAATGTAATATAGGAATAATTTATACCTATCTGAGGTAAGCGTCGTATCTATAATGCTCTGTATACCAATTTACATAATATAATTAGGACTCATCATACTACGATAATTAATGACCTAGTAAGTTCCGTAAGGATTTGTGTTACGGATATTAGACAACGGAAATGTACTTAATATATTTTTATAAGAAAAGTTTAAGAAGTGGCCATGGGCTTATCACCTATGACATCATGGGCCTCTCAGTGTCTTGGCTAATCGCGGGTGTTCTAGTATATCTACTTACGAGTTGTGTATGTACTAGCACACCTCTGCCTATCTCTTCGTCGATAATGGACGTGAAGGTGCTCTTAGAGATAGAGAGAGAGAGAGAGAGAGAGAGAGAGAGAGATCAAAAACCTATGGAATGACAACAGTAAGTCTCTTTACGGTGGTATCATGTGAGCGAGAGGTACCTTCCCGGCCGTGCTATCACAATTTGGCTGTAATTAACCATGGCGCCCCCTTTTACTAAAAGGAATGGAGGCCGTCAAAAGCTTAAATTATTTGGTCCGCTCAAAAACCTCTTAGCTCAAAGGGCCAAGAAAAGAACATCGAATGTCATACACTTTTTCACAAAGCCAATATATTGTTATGACGTATTGTCGAAAAAATTACGAACTAAAGAAGTTTACTTTATAAAACAACTAAAGACCATTAAGGACGAGGCGGTATGGCCATATGATCTTAGCCTATCCGTGAGGACGAATCTTATAAAACAACAAGAAATTGTTATGATAATTGACAAAGTAAAATTTATTTATTTGTTAATTCAGTTCTTATCAAGTATAATTGACGAGGAGCTTTAACTTGTTAAAATTTCAAATACGTTTTAACATTTCTACTGTGCGCATAAGATTAGCACGGTTAATAATATTTTAATTATTTACTACAATGACTACTAATGCGCCTATTGTTAAAAATATTATTCACACTGGACAGAAGTATATTCCTATAAAACACGGAAGTAAGGTACACTTGTTTTATTTATTGCATAAAAAATCAATTGTATGTAATTGTTTAACTAATATGTTTTGGCTATTTTTTGTAGGTTCATTTTCATTTCCAAACGTGGAAACTAGGCAAAGAAAAGGTACTTATAGATGACAGTAAGAAAATAGGTAAAAAGGAGCCCATGGTGTTAGTAATTGGACATAAATTTAAATTAGAAGTTTGGGAAACGGTTGTTAAAATGATGTCCCTTGGAGAGGTTGCCAGTTTTCAAGTTAAAAAAGAAGTAAGTTGTATAATATTAATCCATGACTAAGCCATGACAAACTCGACAACCCATCACACACACAAACACATTAACCTAGTAATTCTACTATATTTGAGTGCGTTTTCTATATTTCCTTAATTAAATTTAAAAAAAAAAAGCTTCAAAAGGGTGAGAATAGAATTATTTGTTTGTAAAGATATGGTACATTCAAGATCGTCAAACATATAGTTAAAGTTATATATATTATTTCTATTAAATGACAAGTTTCTTATGATTCTCATATATCTTTCCAACATAGTAAAGGAGAAAATAAATAAATTATTATTATCGTAAGTTGTCTGTCTTAGTTGAGGTACAATATTCTTACCAAGTTATATTTCCTATAAGAATAGCTATTTTTTTTATACAATTACAAAAGGTTGTATTAATATATGTCAATTTATTACATATATAGCTGGTTTATAGCTATCCATTTGTATCAAAAACTCTACGAGAATTGGGCCAGGAAAATAATAGGAAGAAACATACTTGTACAATGACCTTGCATTCTGAAGGTATTGGTTATCCAGATTTAGACGCCCTAATAAATACTCCTGCAGACTTGGAATTTATTATCGGTAAGTAGGGCCAAAAAAGCCAAATCTGCCTAGAATGGATGAGTAACGGTATTTTGGTCATCTTGGTGGTTATTGAAAGAGGCATATGTCCAGCAGTGGAATGATAAGGGCGGATAATGATGAATGAAGGACCAATTAGCATTTACAAATATTGAACTGAGGAGGTTCTATATCTAGTTATGCTAGGCAGGACAACTATATATTTAAAAAAAAGAAAAAGTACCTTCACACCTATTGTCCCCGATAAGGTATGCACATATATATATATATATATATGTGCATACC
>JAFELO010000201.1:162656-256703 GCA_017140195.1 Eumaeus atala
CCCCCCTCCCGCTTTATACTATAAAAAACAACTTCAACTTTGCAATTTGATTTGAACAGTACTGCAACCAAGTTCTGGGCGTGGAAGTTGTGGCGGAGGCCGTGAAGGACGCGAAGGCCAACGCAGAGGAGAACCAAGTGCACAACTGCGACTTCTTCACCGGCAGAGCCGAGGATATCCTGTCGTCCGTGCTGGCGCGCGCCGCGGGGGAGGACATCGTCGCCGTCGTCGACCCGCCCAGGGCCGGACTACGTGAGACATAATTACATTATAAACTTCTCAGGGCCGGACTAAGCGCGACTTCTATACTTCTATAACGTAATTGAATGTGCGATGTAACGCACCGCGCCGCTGATACATTTTGAACGGGTGCCGGTTAATATACCGGCAGAAGGAACTGAACTGGGCAACTGGCGCTAATGCATCGCGCAGAGCAACGCTACACTTTTTTTTCCGGAGGGACCTACTACTGATTGGCGGCGCTTGTCCAGCCTTAACAGATCAAATGACTACGAAAGACTTTTTTGTCTTCAGGTTTAGGGAGACGATAGGGGAACAGACCCCCTCTTTTCCCGCAGATAGGAAGAGACAAACCGGAATTTCATTGTGGGCGTTACCCTATGGTGATTATTATTGGGACCGAAAAGGGGGAAACGGTGCCCATCCTCACACTATTGGGACGGCGCGCGCACGATCCCGTTAAGTTGCCGTGTCGTGGATAAGGATAATTGAGCTCGTTTAATGTTTGGCTTATCTGAGGAGGCCGGCCTCCTCAACCCCCCCCCCTTCTGACGGGAGGGGTTGATTTGCGCTACAAATCGAGAAAAGCCGTGTTCTTGATTTATTTATTATTATTAGGCAACGCTACACGTGCCTGGCTCGTTCCTTTATCATAGTTCATTGGCAACTGACTTAGCGTTGATTGGTCAAGAGGTGTTAGTGGTGAACAGTATTGTATCATGCATGCGTACCGCCCATTGGAGAGGATAATGAAAGGAGAGTTCTGGGCAACGCATCTGCAGGACAAAAATAGTGCGAATATCTATGTGCGTCGGTAGTCGTTGCAATTTCTCTTTTGCCCCCCTAGAATTGTTTACTATAATAATAAAAAAACTATACCTAATTTGTATAGTCTGTTTGTTTATGACAGTGTTGACAGCTAATGCTTAACTTATAGTGTAAGTTTCAATATCTATATTCAGGGAAACTTTGGTGGCGCTTATGACGTAGGATATTTACTCACCTCTAGGTGTCATCCTGACATTTCATACCAATGATTCGCGCCCGCATCAAGTATCAGCTCTCCAATCGAAATCAGTGCTACCTACATAGTACATAATACGTATGTCTTCAGACTCGCGTGCGGTGACGACACTCCGTAACACGCGTCAGATCAGACGTGTCATCTACATCGCGTGTCGCGCGTCAGCCGCCGTGCGCAACCTCGTAGACCTCACCCGGCCCACCTCCAAGACGCTGCACGGCGCCCCCTTCGTGCCGCGCCTCGCCGCGCCGCTCGACATGTTCCCGCACACGCCGCACGCTGAGCTCGTGCTGCTGCTGGAGCGACAGGTGACCAGCTGTCCGCGATAGGAGTGCGGTGACGTCACTGTGTGGCAGTACAAGACGCCTCGACGGTGACGTCACGGACTATACAACACCATACGGGTCTCACTGTTCGCCGCGCCTCGGCCCTCGCTGAGCCGCTCGATGTCGTTGTCAGAATACATGCAACCACTTAAATCGTTTCTAATATAATAGGCATGATGACAATATACAAGAATTAAAAAAAAATAAAAATTACGTTAGATAAAAGATAATGTTGACTCAATTCTGGAAAATCACACGGTTTAAAAATAAACTTTGAGATTAATCATATTTTCATATTATAAAAATTTTAATGTTATAAAAATAATAAATACTGCAATTCGCATAGCCATCAATAAACATGACCGATGGTTATCGAAATTACGAATCTCAGCGTGTGACATCTCGCTTAGGAAAAAAATTGTGTACGATTTTTTTGTCATCTCAGTTACTGTTTACTTAGTTGTGATGTCATGAGGACGCCATGGAAATTGTCAACGATTTGACAAATAAATCAAAATATTGCATAATTTGATTTACTGTTACATTGTTAATTTACTGCTGAAATAAATTTATTATACGAAGTAAGACACGTGTACCAACCGACGAAAATGGGATTCCAACACCTGTCATCATGCCTATTAGGAACTCCGTAGTTAGGAACGTTGGGACGTTCCTACGCTCCTAACTACGGAAATATGTCCCAAAAATTTTGATATGGGATAAACATAATGTAACACTTAAAGAGTCCTCATTATTTCAGGTAAAAAAGAGTAACGATGAGGACACTCCTGGGACAGAGAAAACTACAAGTGAAAGTACTCTTACAACAGATGTTGCAACAGAGATTACAACTGAGAGTACTGTTACATCAGAGAATACAACCGACAGTACTGTTACAAGTGAGAGTACTGTTACATCAGAGAACACTACCGAGAGTACTGTTACATCAGAGAATACAACCGAGAGTACTGTTACATCAGAGAATACAACCGACAGTACTGTTACAAGTGAGAGTACTGTTATTTCAGAGAGTACAAACGAGAGTACTGTTACAACTGACACTACATTCACAACAGAGAGTGCAACAGACGGTGCACAGTGTGTCTCAGAGATCACACCAGCGACTGACGTATAATTACATTGATATACATACACAAGTGTATTTTATTATGAACCCCATTCAAACTACACACGAATTAGGAGTTTCGTCTTAGGTAATTTCGACTGTGTTACTTCGCTTGCTCTGCACAAGGAGTACTGTGTGGCAACTCCTATGCGGGACAAAAGTAGAAATAGATTACTGCACAAAAAGTTTCTTGCCGTGCCGTAATGCAGCGGAATTGGGCACTAAAGAGGAGGCACCTCCCGCTCACACGAGACCGGCGTAAACTGTGAAGTGTCGCATTTCGCTATTGGAGAGAAGAAGGAAAGGAGGACAACCCATTTTCTTAACTATTATAGGCACTATTAATTATCAAAAGACGATCAAATATCAAAATTATCGAAGACTGCTCGTTTCAAAATAAAAAAAATCGCTAGCTCCCTCTAGGCCCGTAAGTAAGCGTTTGTCAATGACGACCTACCTATTTTCTTTACATATTATAAAACCTAGTCACAAAACCTATCACGAACAGATAAAATCGATCACAAGCAGACACGTTTGCGATCGATATTATCAGAATCTAATGAATGGATTTTCACCCAAGGATAGAGCGATTTCCTAGGAAAGTTTTATTGTACAACTTGTTAAGGCGAAGTGGGGGCTGATCACTGGTATAATAAAGTCGTATGACTTCTTATAAACCTGTCCCCTCCGTGCGACAAACTAATTCCCCTTTATGGCCACTATCTATCGTACTTGCTGTGGGCTGGGCCGAATTTACCACCAGACCGAAGAACACATCATCCTCTGGTTTACAAATTAAATCCTCGGACGACCGGAGCCGCTGGCGGGTTAATTTGGCCCGGGGTACTTACAACCAAATCCGGAACTTGTTATATTTGTGTTGCCAGATTATGAAATTTGCCAATCAAATGGCTGGATTCGTTAGTGTCTATATACGTACCATAATATAATGACGTATAAAAATTATGTTCTTCTTCGTTGCATATCAGAGGTGTGTACATACAGTCTAATATGTACCTTACATTCATTTACCGCAACACCAAAAAAAATTGTAAAAAATACAACATGTTTTTGGACACGCTAAGTAATGCAGGTGATTTGTAACCAATAAGACTACAATAAAACGAAAATATTGTTTATGTACCGAATTTTGTGTATTTGTTTATATGTGTGTATTGTACGTGTAAAACGCGCTTTAGATTTCATATTCATATTATGGTTATGTTCTGATGAGTCAGCTTGGTTTGTTATATTTATATTATACCTAACACCTTCACATTTTTTTAGTAATTACTTTTATTATCTAAATATTTACATCTCGGGAGTTTATTGGCAATGAATGGTAACACTGAACGAAGAGCGACCGCTAGGTCAGGGATGGTGAAGTTATTTGTTAGGAATTTAATAAAGCTCCCCGCCTGCGATGCATACCGTCAGACGCCCTCATATAACGCCGCAAATATTTCCACGGAAGCATAAAAATGCGGTACACTCCACCACATTAATTTAGTTTGTAAACTTGACATGATCTCATTGAACTAACTGTTGTCCGCGGCCTCGCACATGCATTCTATTCCTACTATAATATTATAAATGCGAAATTTTATTATTCCATCACGCAAAAACCACGAAATGGATTTGTATATAATTACAATATAGAAAAAAGTAAAATTTTAGATTTTATTTTAAAGTAAAACAATAGTCCTCCTGGGATATATTTTACGCGGGCAAAGCAGCGGGATACAGCGACTGCTTTATTACATAGCATTCACCTCAATATGCATTAAACATTAAAGTATGTCAAAAAAATAGAATTAAAATAACGTGTGGCATTATTTTATATGCATGATCATGACAAAAATAGCTTTCCAAAATTACTTAGACTCTTGTTTGTTCTGGAATTAAGGTATTAGTAATCAATCAATTTTGTTTAGTCCTCCACTACAAATGGGAAGTTAAAAGCTTGGATGACTCCGGACGAGACGGCGCTGCCGCCCCTTAGAACCTGTGCTTCTTGTAAGTTTGCGGTCAGCATCATTGTGCGTTACTAGGAGATAATAGGATAAGGATTCAGGTGGCTAAGTCATTGGAATAAGATGCACCATGCGACACTGTTCTTTTTAGTACCGACACTTTACTAGAGTTTGCTCTAACGAATCTGAAACGGAACGGAAACGGAAGGTGCGCTAAGCGCGGTAAAACCATACGCTTTTGTTTGCTTAGTTGCTCAATCGCTGGTCCACACTATTTCTTTTTTCATATGTTTTTTTTGTATCGTGTCTTAAATCGTTAATAAAAAAATAACACGTGCGTTTCTTGGTAAAATTTGTTTTGTTATCATACCGTTGAGTACCACTAGCTATGTTTAGATAGAAAGCTAGCTATCATCATCTTTAAAAAAAATCGGAATTCTTTTACTATAGCATCTTCAAAAAATCTATCAAATACAAAAAACCGAGGACATTTGGCATCCACCATGGCTACCGAACTGGCGAAAATTAATAAAAGAAGTTAACATCAATTGATTATTGAAACAGATATATTACTCTGACTGTACCAACCATCCCGACATTGCATTGCCACAGGCACCGACACCGTAATCTCATCGTAACTAGGAGATCTTCTCATTATCTCCTTGGCGCTCGCCGGTAGAGGATCCCGGTGTACATCCAGTCTCGTTAGACGCTTCGAGTAAGATGTACTAAAGCAATTATGTTTGTCAAGCTACCCATTTTAATATTCGGAAGTATTATTTGCTATAATTATGCTCTTACTTATCATAACGTACCAGGTAAGTATTTCTTCTTATTATTAATTTATTCTGTATCATCATCAACATCGCCAACATTTGGACGAATTCTACTTCTCGACATAGTCTTCGGGACGGCCTATGTCGAGGAGTGACACGTATGTTAATGTGTTAAGGGTGTAACCCCGAGCGAACATACCAGCCACTTGCATCCAACTAACCTCAACCAAATCACCACTCCACCGGGTAGAAGGCCGTTCAACTCTCTATATTCCAGTACAGGTGCGTCAATCGAGCCTCAATGATTATCGGTACTGCAAGCAATTTCTCTTGGCGAATAGCAAGTGGGCAAGCAAACCAGACTAATACGGGACAAAATATCTATACAGGATGTTTTGTAAGACACTGTTATAGTAACTTGTTCAAATCACAGAAAGCATTCAATATTCGGTTCTGATTTGGAATGTTAAAAAATATTCGAAATCAGAAACTATTATCGTACGTAATAATAGGTATCTAAAATTTTACCTATTTGTCTTTGAAATTCATACTATATGGTTACTTATCGATATCGTACGGTGCACATATTTTCTGAAAATGTTGACATGAAATTCGGTGCACATAAAACATGTATGTATTTACTATCTGAACCAGATCGCAAGGTCGCGGAGAGCGAAGCGGTTCTGGACCCAGAAGGGGCGCTGCTACTGAAATGGAAGGTCGATTACACGGCGCACAAGATTCACTTCCAAGTTCTTATCTCCGCACAGGCTCCACCTTTGAACTGGTTCGCTCTTGGGTTCTCTGATAGAGGCAGTCTAGAGAACTCTGATGTGTGCCTCGTGTGGACCGATTATAAAGGGAAGGACCACTATGAAGTAAGTTCATTTACCATTACTGTTTGTTTGATACTTTTCACATCAGAAGCAGAAGAACAGTCCCGTGAACGGAATGTAAATTGTGACCGAAGAACATAAGTAACCTAGATATACTCAGAATATCCTCCGTCTCGAAATATAAATTGCAAACTCTTACAGACCGAACAAAAATGTACAGAGTAGGTACCTATAGCACTTTCGAGCTGCTTATTTTATTATATTAAGAGTAGATACAGATTCTGGTGAACCTCTTCCTGTCCTTTGTTGATTTCTTTGCTGATAAACTGAGTTATGTATTAATAAATTGGAATTTCTTGTCCTAAAACTCATTTAATTAATTATCTCTTACTTAGCTTGTAAACAGGTAATAGTTACAATGGTTTCCAGGACATGCACGCAGATGAAGATGGCAGGCTGCAGAGGGACATCGAGCAGAACTGCGACGAGTTCCACGTGGACATCCAGGCTCGTAGCGTCTATTTCGAGCGATACTTTGATACTTGTGATGGCGACGACTATGTCATTGAGGTTACAATTTATTTAATTCCCAATTTTTTCAAAATCGTAATGATTTTTGCTTTAATAATAAAATAGGTACACCTCGAGCCTCGTACTATACACGTATGGAAATTATGTCAAAATTGTATCACCAGTAGCCAAAAGCATTTATACATAGAATATAGAAAACTGCGCCGTAAGGCAGGAATCTTTAAAAATCCGACATCTGTCTAATATACAAGCAGACGTCCCCGGGGACAGATACGAGAAATACGCTACAACCGAGGTACTCGTCAAGTCAGAGTCTGGCAATAGCACACACCTTCGACTACGAACAGTCTGAACGACACCTTCAGAGTAGAGACTAATTCCAATACGATTCACGATTTGCCTAGCTCAAATAATTATATATATAGATATTCAGAGACCACAGAGCGCGAGTTCTTTCGCCCGTCTGAAAAAAACATTAATTTGTTTCTATCAGGATGAGACAGTCCACGTGGTATGGGCACGAGGCACCGACAAGCTGTTCACATCCAGCTCGCTGCGGCTCACCTGCCTGCCGCCGCACGACCGCGGCTTCATCAGGGTCCGCCTGCTCACGCCGCCGGCGCTGCCGTGGTCCACGGGGCAGGAGCTGAAGCTGACCGTGCAGGACGTGAAGGTGCCGAACACGGACACTACGTACTGGTGCAAGGTGATAAAGACGCCGCAGTTCGTGGCTGATGCACTACATCATATTATACAAGTAAGAAACAATTCTTATCTTGCTGCTCATTATACTTACTAGTGACGACATGTAGCACCAGCTCAGTCCGCCGGTAGGAGTTTCACTGTTAAGAATTTCAATCTGAAATGGTCAGCCGTGAGACTAATCGTCAGACTCATCACGGATATTACGTTTCTTAGGGGTCCGTAGCCAAATGGATGAATGGATAAAATTTAGTCGAGTCCATATGTCCGTTCACTGCTGTCTGTTTGTCTGTCCGTCCGTATGCGCGCCACACCACACACACACGCGCGCGCGCGCTTTTTGCGAGATATTCGCTTCTAAAGTAACTAAAGTTGTGCCCTCCTAATGTAACCTAATTTTAAACTGTTGAGGGAAAAATTGTAAAAAAGAATTGGAATTATAGAGTTCAATAATTTTCTTTCACAGAATTAATTTGAAAAAGTTTACATGGTGGATTAAGAGAAATGGTATTTTTTTATTTACCACGGATCGCTTTATTATAGTTTAGACCGCTATTGGCCGGTTTTTAAGTATACACGGGGGCGAAAATGTGGCTAAAATATAGAATATAGTCATTTTATAAATTTTACAGTTCGAGTCTACGATAACTCCCGGAAATGAGGGGCTGGTACATCACATGGAGGTGTTTTACTGTGACGCCGACCCGAGCACGGAAATACCGCTGTACGAGGGAAACTGCTTCTCGGACAAGCGTCCACAATCTACTAAGACATGTTCCAAGGTATCTACAATCACAATTTTTATGTACTAAAAGTAATTGAAAAAATATACCTTTAAAAACAAATATATAAGTAATAATAACAAGATACACGATTTCAAACTGAACTGTCAGTCTAAAAAGTGTTTGATTGTACTGTTTAAATTGACAATGCCAGGTAATAAAGAGGACCTTTTTGTATTGATTGAATGTGTGTATGCCCTAAACTATAAATCAATTTAGTATTTGCAATCCTATCTCCTTGTAAAAAATTGATCCAAATGAGCAAATCGTTATAGCCGTTTTCATTTAAAAAATATATAATATAATTTTCTTCTTAAATATGCCTGTCGTTAAAAGGTTAAAGCGGCGTGGGCCATGGGTGCTCCGCCCTTCACCTATCCGAAGGAGGCCGGCCTGCCGCTCGGAGGACCTCGCGCCAACAAATACTTAATGCTAGAGATACATTACAACAATCCTGAGCTTAAGAGCGGTATGTCTTGTGCTATTTTGATGGTGGTGACGGATGGTGGTAAAAACTTGTTTCAGAGATTGTAAAACTCATAACATAACACATGTAATGTGTGAAGTTACACCGTCGCCTTTCTTGCGCATTGGTCGGATTGGAATTGCGAGGGAATCAAACCATTGAGCAC
Organism: Eumaeus atala; assembly: GCA_017140195.1. Lineage (NCBI taxonomy): Eukaryota > Metazoa > Arthropoda > Insecta > Lepidoptera > Lycaenidae > Eumaeus > Eumaeus atala. Next base: position 171,605 of record JAFELO010000201.1, read on the forward strand.
CAATTTTTTTTAAACAGCGGGACGAACGATCAATATGAGCCAATGACTACCGATGCTCTATGTATGCACAATACAGATGCGTCGTTTTTCGTCACCCCATTCCCTCAGCGAGCCACCGGCACAAAGCGCACGAAAAGCGACATGTTAGTATCCTTTCACGGGGGTATCATGTGAGTCAATTCGCCTGTAATGCAGCATTTCATATTTTGTATACTACGCCTGTTCACAGATGGCGTTGGATATTTCTAAACAATACGGTCGTGTTATTTTTTTTTATTCAAATGCGATAGCGGCTCCGATGTGCATTATTGAGATGGTGAAAGAATACCATAACAGTAGTTGAATTTTTCACTGGGCACTGGCGGCAGACCCGGGCGCCAGTTTTATTTAATTTATGTTATGGATTGACCTGTGATTGACCAGGTTGGGTGGACAGTTCTGGTTTCGTTCTACACATAACATCAAAACGGCGCAAATATGACGCAGCCATCATGGAGTTAGGACTGGAGTACACAGACAAGATGGCAATACCGGGCGCGCAGGAGGCTTTCCCACTCACTGGTTATTGTATACCACAGTGCACTGGAGTGGTAACTATGATAGTGATATGTTTTAGTGTACCTACTTCAAAATAAAAAAACAGGATCAGTTTTGTTGTTTCTCTGTCTGTCAAATGATACGAAAGGGGAATGGTTCCCGTTGATATAGCTACAAAACATTTGGTAAGACGTAAAAGAATAAAATACATAATATACTTAAAGGAAATAATTCGAAAGCTGATAATGTTTAAATTCATTATATATAAAACACTGTTATTACTGTATTCAACAATAAAGTGCCATGGATTTATGAAGAAATCGCTTGTTCGAAAATAACTAAGCAAATGTGTTAAGCATATTAGATGCGTGGAAAGGAACATCAGACAGCAGCGATTGACACTACTAATCTGACTTGACTTGACACGATCGAATCGATAAATGGAAGATATCGATTTATAGCTAAACCTCAAAAGCTAAAATCGGTAATTTCTATTCAATACTCTTTGCCAAGTTTGATAGTTTAAACAATAGATAGAATTTCGTTAAGTTACATCACTCTAATAGTTATTAAATAATTAGCACCCATTTCCAGACGAAAAAATAAGAAGTTTCTTTCCTCTCGAAGATCATTTATTAAGGGGAATAGTGTATGTCCGTCAAATAGCATTCCATTTGACAGCATTTCCCATAGATTGATGATGTGAAATATCCATATTTAATATCATTGGACAGTATTTTTGCTCAACAACATGTGAATTAGCATAGGCTTGCGTGGCCACTCGCCGTAGAAGCGAATGTTAATCGAAATAAAAAAGCTACGAGTCCATTCGTATTTATAGATATATTAAGCAAATTTTGAGATAGGTATGGAAAAAAATATCTAATTCTAGGGCCTGCCAGAGGAAGGAATAACCGTATTCGGCAGCCAGCTGCACACTCACCTCACGGGCATTGCGGTTTGGACGCGCCACTCACGCCGCGGAGTGGAGCTGCCAAACCTTAACAGAGACATGCACTACTCCACGCACTTCCAAGAAATCAGGATACTCCATCGTCCTGTCCACATCCTACCGGTACCTACGTACAAACCAACTTTCAAGCATTAATCTGGTAGTTGTAGCAAATTTGTATACTATATTGTGTTGTATTTTCATATAAGTATTGGTAGCGCAATTAGTGAACTCCAAAAATAATTATACATATTCTGATTGTAGTAATTGACTCTAAAATCATATACTTCTCACCTCGCTCATCAGAGTACGAGGTGACTCGCCAAAAACGTGATTCAACAATACGAATCATTGAAGGAGGGTACTGTGTATTTCAAGCCTTGCAGTGGCGGTGGGTGTCCTTAGCCTGGGGTGAGCCCAAATACCTTGGGCGAAGTCAATTGAACAGAACAGAGCAACATGCTGTGTACCCTTCTTATAAAAAGAGAGGACTAAATAGCAGGAGCAGGAGGCGCTCTTTATGTTACTCTTATAAGAAGAGGGGACAAAAAGAAAGAGGATGAGGCGCTTTTGCGCCCGGTACATGGAGCAAGAATGGTAATCTCACCCAATTGAAGTGACCTAAAGGTTGTCCTGTAGAGCGGGACAATCCCATCTGTGTAGGTAGTGTTATTTAGGGGACTGACTGGCCGTCGAGGGGCCCTGATGATTTGTAGTTCCCGGACACCTCACCAATAGCGGCTCCGGTGCCGCTCGCTGTGATTTCAATGGATATTCGGAGCTGTAATGTGCCGCGAGCACACCAGTGGCCACCATCCAAAGCTTTAGCTGGTGATGGCGCGTAAATACGTTTCCACGAGTCACAAAAAAAAATTAAAAATATTTAAGTCCGAAAACAAAAGTCTCGAAAGTAAAAAAAAGTTATTCGCAGATCGAATATTAGGCCATATCCGCTTCCTCGCCTTGGGAAGAGCTACCTACACGTTGCAATTTCCAACTGTTTACATTATCTTGGCGATGTAACTGTCAATCCCACTAGTGCGAGTTATACACTACTGCCCTACATAACCTCAAACCTTCTCTTCGCCAGGGAGACTATTTGGAGACGACCTGCGTGTATGGAACCAAAGACAACCCGAACGCAACTATCGGCGGCCATGCCATCACGGATGAAATGTGCGTCAATTACCTACACTACTATCCCGCCACCGCACTCGAGGTCTGCAAGAGCGCCGTGTCCAATGCGGCTCTGGAGAGTTACTTCAAGTTCGAAAAAGAGTACGTAAACTATAAAGGTTGTTTGTAGATGACATTAGCTACTTGTTGTGTTCTTATATAGTTCTGTTTTCATTCTGTATACCTACTTAATCTACGATTTTTATGACATGCACGACTAACGATCCGTCGGAAACATTTAAAACTATCGACTACCTTAAGCATTCGCACAACCTCTAGGATATAAAGGTGCCTAATGCAATTTTTTTGTTTTTTATTTTAATATGAATTTAAAATTGATGGGACAGCGTCATCACCTGTGGGCCATCTCGGCTATTGTTAATATTATGACACACGTCACCACAACCATTACTTACCGTATCATATAACCGATTAAAAAAAAACTAATAGTATAATTTTATAGCAAACGAGAAATCGGAGCCCTTTGACAACTACCGACGCCTATAGACATCCGCTTGTCATGCAGATGCGTTGTTCCTCCCCTCCAATGGGTCGTGCTTCCTCGTTCATGTTGAACGAACAATGCAATGCAATAATGGCAGCCTCTCATTACGCCTATTGAATATTTATATTGTTCTACAAATAATTTGTAACATTAAACATAATACAGGTTCGATGAGATGCCCATCTCATACCAAGCATCGCCACGGAGTAACTACTTGTCCATTCATCCTTGGAGCCCGTTAAGGACTGCGACTCTCGATCATCTCTATACAAACGCGCCTATTTCAATGCAATGCAATCGATCAGATGGGAACAGGTTTCAGGTATGAACTGAATTGTTTATGAACTAAAAATAATAATTAAAGGAGCAAAAGAACCCGACTGCTGTGACTTTTTTTAATATATTTTATAGGCTCGCGTTTGACCACAACGGCACCTGGTGATAAGTGGTCCCGTGGACAAAGATGCAGGACGCGTACCTAGAATGTACCTATTCATCCGTGATTTGTATACTCTTAGATTGTAAGTTTCGGGAAATATAGACTCTGGAAACGAATTCCAAAGCTTAGCGGTTCGTATTAATAAAGTCGACTGGAATCTCTTTGCACGAGTGGCTGGAATCTCAACAGTGTATCGATATCGAGTCTAGCGTCTGGTTGTACGAGTGTGTGTATACATGTGCTGACGCAGTCGGGTATTGTTATGATTGTATTACTTTTACAGTGTATTAGTTTAATACACAAATATGATACAATTTAAAATTAATACACAAATATGAAACAATTTAAAATTTGTTCACAAGTATAAAACAATTTAAAATTTGTTCACAAGTATAAAACAATTTAAAATTTGTTCACAAGTATAAAACAATTAAAAATTTGTTCACAAGTATAAAACAATTTAAAATAATACACAAATATGAACCAATTTAAAAGGCTTATTCGGAGTGGTCACCATTGGCTGTAATACAGTCCTTTAAACGTTGAGGCCAGTTGTCAATAGAAGCACGCACTCTTTCCATGGGGAAAATTTTCACAGCCAATCGTATGGACGCTTTCAGGGACTCCAAATTATCATGGTTACTTGCTAAAACTGACCATAAATCATAATCCAACGGATTAAGTTAGGGGCTTCAGCTCTGATCAAGTACGGAATGTTCGTTTTAACCAAGATTGGGTGGATCGAGCGTTATGATCTGGTCCCGAGTCTTGCTGGAAGGATCGTACTTCGTTATTGAACATGATGTTATTAAGGGGCTTAACTACCTTCTCAAGAATGGCATCTTGATACACTTGTGTCCGATGTTCTGATACCGTTTTCACAAAAATATGAGTTAGTCACTCCTTCATAGCTAACGTAGTGATGGCGAGACCTTTCTTTGTCACAAACAGAGGACGTCTCATTCTAGCTATTAATAGCCCGGTATACAAACATTAGACTAATACCAAGTTATGGAGAGTTTTAAAAATAGCATTTGCACCATACCTACTTTGTGTTACACAGTCACAGCGACTCTGTTCGCTTTATCATCCCACTCCATTTTAATATGGAAAATTATTGTAAAATCTATTGGCGCCAAAATGAGAAAACACAATGAACAACTGTATAAACATGACAGATTCCAAATTCCAAAAAAAAAAAAGTTATATTTCTTATTTTTTATTGTAACAGTATTTATGGCCAGACTAAAGTATATAGTATATATATATTTGGAGACCGAACAAGTAATTTCTTTTTTGTTTTACAGGGTGATTGGGAAGGCATTAATGTGCCTAAAATAAGGATGCCGTTGCCATCTAAACGAAGACATTGTCCTCGATTATATGGTTAAAAATTCGTATAAACAACAGCAATAATTAACTTAAATACGTAACAAATACTCTTAAGTCATTGTTATATAATTTTAAATTGCTAAATCTGTAAATTGTTTAAGCTTATCAATAAATGGGAATAATTGAAGAGCAATTTTATTACTTACACTTTTATATACAGCTTTTTTAACCTTTAGATGGATATAGAAATTAAATTTATGTTTAAATGTTTTTACCTAGTTATAATCTCCTTTTTTTCAACATAGTGTTATGACCGTGACATCCAGCTGCTGATAATGATGATAGGTAGAATACGTAGATTTAACTTAATTATTAAATGAATCTCTTTTTTCCTAAAAGGTAGTGCCATGTTGCACTGCAGCGGAATTTGGCTGGCATGACCAGGGAGATACCACTCGCTGACATGATACCGGTATAAAGAGACATCTTCTTCGGTGACGCGTTTGATGCAGTTTGTGACAAGCCGGTAGCCTATTTGGGCGAAAAGAGAAAAGGAGGGCAAATCATAGTAACTATGATGTACATGGGCGTCGGTAATTGTAACAGGCTCCTATTGCTCGTTTGCCCCCTATACTGTAAAAAAAGTTCTCAATTTATAGAATACATGTCTTGTCTTCAGATTGGCTTGAAGATACGTAAGTTTCTCGAACATTGGTACCATACAACAAGAAGGAGTGGATTCAAACTACAAACACTGCATTGCTCTAAATGTATTTTTTTAAGCTATTCGGGATATAATTTATTTTAAAGACTTCATAAAATGTCTTTTGTGAGAGTTAGTGCATATAGCGGTCGCGGCAGGAGTGTTCTGCTCACGTTACAAAGTGTACAAGTGAAGTGAAGCCTATGAGTGTCGTACACAAATAGATAAATAATTATTGTACTTGTGAGTAGTATGCAGACAAACCATCTTTTATTTTTCTTGAGCTCGTAAGGAAGTGCATTTACGCAATGCCATTGGTCTTGGGTGAGATCAAATGGGTATGTGGAATCGCCTCGCGGATGAACCGAATACCCACTACAATTTCGCGGGTGCCACCGGCCGCCTAAACTGAGGTGTCCTGGAACTGCCAGCAACAGGGCACTTTGGCGACTGGCCAACCTCTCGTAAGGGCTCCTCCAGAATAGAGGAAGCGATCCGACCTTTTTTTTCTTGACGCGGGGAAATGCATTTACGCATCTTCACTGCCCCTGGGTGGGTGTGGGGCTCGCGGCACATCATAGTGCCGAATACAAAAAGCCACCGCGAGTGCCATCAGTGCTGCATTTGGTGAGGTGCCCCGGAAAGACGAACCATCAGGGCACCTCGACAGCTAGTCAGCCCCCTAAGGGACCAACGCCACCTCCACAGATGGGGTTGTCCCGCACCACAGGACAACCCTACCAACTTTGGAACAATCGAGTGAGGTTCCCACTCTTGCCCTTTGCCCCATGCGCAAGAGCTCCGCCTTCTTTTGCTCTTTTGTACCCTCTTCTTATAAGAGGGATACAAAGAGTGGCTCCTCCTCCTGCTCTTTAGTCCCCTCTGCCTATAAGAGGGGTACACAGACCTCCCGCCTCCTCAGTTCAATTGGCTTCGCCCAAGGTGTCTGGGTTCACCCCAGACAACTGAGCCCCACCGCCACGACGAGGCTTGAACCGTGGTGGGGTTCAATCCGATCACCTAGATCGGACCGTCGGGAACGTGCAATGGGGTCTGATGCCCACACTAACCCCTGACCCCACTTTGAGAGACGACATAAGCTGCGCATTGCGCCTTCGCCGCACTCCCGCTTTCGTGTCTTTGTGTCGTCCCCGAAACAGGCCATAATCCATCTCCTCCTCCCTGGCCCGCCCAGTGGCCTCTTTCTGGGACATAACCGCCTCGCAGAAGGAGGCCATCGCCTCCCAGGACCTGTCACTTAATCAGATCACGCTAGAGAGTGAGAAGTCCGTCCTTCCCATCGAGAGCACACCTCTAAGGTTTGCTAGACCGTGCAGCGCCACACTCATGGCAGCGCGCCTCCGTCTCCCGGCGGATCCGACACAGATACTCATCGAAGCATCCATGCCCGATAGACATACCATTTGGATGTGAGGATGATTATGAGCATCAATAGTCACCAATCGGATCTTTTACCTATGTGAACTTGATATAAAAAATGACCTAACGTCATTACTAAAATGCTAAGTTTGTTCTATTTACTTAGACCTTTAAGTACTAAAATATCTTAGCTTGAGCTTAATTATCTTAAAAATAGTTCACAAAATCTAAATGAAAAATAATTTACTGTTTATTTAGGCAATGATTCCTGTAAATTTGATTTTATACCATACCTATCAAAAATAAGAAAGAAATACTTTTCTAAAATATACTTTCGCTTGGAAATAATATGAAAATTAAAATATTTCATAAATTTACGCAACGAACTCTGTGAAACCTCTTACAATATAATCGATAATCGCAATCGAATTTGTTTTATTGCGTTATACCAAGTATAACATATTAATCTACGCGTTATACTACGACGTTGCGATTAACGATCCAATAATCGGAACAAGTATAAAAAATGCATCCCTAAGTAATCATAGCTTGTCAGTTGTCAACCTTAAATCAATGTCAAAAAAATTAATTTTTGTTTTCTGAAATCTGATTGCTGTTGTTATAATCAACACTTTAGACTTCCAGTTAAATTATTGATTCAATATTTACAATATATTGTATAGATAAAGTACATTAACTGTCACCAATTCACGTTTTGTTAGTCTTAAATTGTGCCGATATGTCGGGCGACAACGGTTTTAACAACGACGATTCTCCTAACAAAACATTAACTCATCTTCAACTACCTAGCCCGATTATAACAAGGCGCAATCGAACAGCCTCCACGTGAGATTCGAGTAATTTTATTTTTATTTAATCAAAAGCTATTTGTTATATTTCTCTCATATATTTTAGATCCGAGCGAGCATTACAAAATCCACTAGAACGTGGGAAAATCAAATCCTTTTGTCGCCAAAAAGGTCATGGGTTCGTGACATCCGAAAAGGGAGGCGAAGATATATTTTTACACATATCAGAGTAAGCGTTATCGCCTCATTTTTTACTGCGCAAATTTTATTTAAATTGTGCGTTTATGACACTATTTTAGTTTTTAAATTATTGTTACTGTTCTATTTGTAAATGTTTAAATTACAGGACTTACAATTAAAACATTTGCATATAGTATAAATTATTTGTTTTAATTTAGTCAGAGGTGGGAAGACGGAGTGTTTGTTGTTACTTTTCTCTCTTTCTTTTGGAGTGGTGCTAAGTATAATCGAACATAGACCTGGGCAGATGATAATGTATATCATGCTATAAAACATTCATCTTTAAACTTTCTTATCATGAAAACAAGATCTACTACTTTTTATACACTATATAGATAGAAATAGTACAAAACAATAAGAGTAAATAAAGTAGTCAGGCAACAGTTTAGTGCTATAAATGCAAAATAATTGCTTTCTATAGTTTTAGGATATCTGGAATACTTCCAGCTATTTATGAAAATGTTAATCTAATGTTTAAGCAACTTAAAATTATTAATCTAGTGCTACTAAAGTGTTGTACTTGTGACTATTGTAGTATCAAGATATCTTTCGCGCTACTTGTCTATCAGCCCTCACTACCATGTATAAGTAATGCAATGACAAATTACCTTAAGTAAAATGTTTACCTTCGGAAATTTGTGTATTTATTGGTTTCCATGTTATATATTATGTGGCTTGAGGTTTACATATGCACAACACTTTTTATAATCACTGTAAAAATTGACCTATATGAGTTTCATGTACAGAGTACTACATTTATATGTTATCTTAATTGCTACTGATATTTATGTTCTTTTTTTATATATATTATGTGGCTTGAGGTTTACATATGCACAACACTTTTTATAATCAATGTAAAAATTGAGCTATATGGGTTTCATGTATAGAGTACTACATTTATATGTTATCTTAATTGCTACTGATATTTATGTTCTTTTTTTTTTTTAGCATCGAAGGAGAGTATGTGCCATTGCCAGGTGATGAAGTTGTATACCGTCTGTGTCCAATCCCTCCAAAGTTTGAGAAGTACCAAGCCGTACACGTCCGGATTATTCAACTAGTACATGAAAAACATTCCAAGTGGCATGAACCTTCCCTTTAAAAATGTTGTCCCAGTATAATACATTACAATTATATTCTCTGCAAGCCAACCTCCCACTTCATGTATTCTAAGGCCTAATTTTATTGATCTTACACAATTGTATATTGAAGTGTTACAAAAGAAATTTAACAAACATTTGATAAGTGGTGCTAAATTTTTTGAAGGTTAAACCATCTAGTAAGGTTTTGATATGTAAGATAACAAAATAACTTCTTGTGGACTTATTGGTTGTATTGATGATTGTTTGAAAACAGTATCTTAAATTAAATCTGCATTTTTGTTGCACAAAGTAGGTGTTTTGTGTCTATTATGTCTAGAGCATAATTATTTGTGAAAATGTACTTACTTTCAGTATGTGTAAGGAAATGATTATTTTTGCTACAAATATAATTTAAGCAGTTATTTTTATCACATGATGCCAAGCTTTCCATGTTATGTATTATTGTCATAATGACAGATGTAGACAGATTAACAATAATTGTAAACATTAAAATATGTAATTAAAAAATGTGTTTATCTTCAATTTTATCCTATGCATTTTTAAATGCAAAAAATGCATGCACAACAGCCATGGTGTATATAGAGTTTTGCCTGAGTGTTATATTGCAGCTGAAATGTTGTGGTGCGGCCGGGAAGGAAACTCTTGCTTACAAAATACTAAGCATGTCTGCAGCCATTGGCCTGCAGCCCCTGGTTGTAGGGGGGTAGAATGATGTAGAGAATGGGAAACGTAAGTTCTACGAGCCTTAGCTCTAGGGAGAGATCTAGGAGAGACTGGTATTCAAAATAAAATACAGTATTATTCATTAGTTTTCATAGAAAAATAAAAACAAGATAAATTAAATACTTCACTATTTATTAAATAATTGATACTTTATTACTTATAAGTAAATAATCATTATAAACATATTATCTAATAAAAGTTTATATTAAACATAATCATGATTGCAATCATACTTTTGTCTGAAACATTTCTTACATAATCATTCTTATAAAAGTACTGAAATGTATTACTTTATTCCGTCCACTACATTTTCTATTTTAAAGCTTGATTTACTTTAATGGGCGAGAACAAAAACCGGGGACTATAAATAAAGATATCTTTTACAAAACTGAAGGTCATATATATCAATGCCACTTTATAAAACACTCCACTAACTCAAACACAAAATATAATTTTATAAAAAAAGTATAATCAGCTGTTCGGTTCATCCATAATTATTACCCGTGTAGTAGCAGGAGTGGCCAACCAGTTGCTCTTAGCTCATGGCTGAGACGATTGCGGCAAGCCAAAATTTTACTGTTAGTTAAAATTTTAAACAGTATACATAGTAATATAGACCTCAAGTTTCATCACTAAAAAGTGGGTTGGCCACTTCTGCACTGGAGGACTGCAAATATCGAAAGTAAACTTGAAAATCTTCATGATTTTAAACACGATGAAACGAAAATGAATGAAAAAAAAAACGATGAAATGAAAAAAAAAATCACAACATAGAAACTGATGTTCTCTTCTAATTATCGCATAATTTACTTTCTGCAATTTATTTCACTGAACGTGAATTGCGAAATGCAAATACACACCCACACACTTTTGGTAAAGGTCGTGTTTTGTATTCGCAATTGCTTTTTGTTCGTTCATAACAATATGAACTAATTTTTGGACGTTATTTCACTACCGCGCATTTCTAAAGGATTTCGTTATCTACTTTTTTTTTCTCATAATTGTCATCAGCATTTGTCAATTACTACACCAACAATTCCTAGAATATTTTTCAGTCCTTTTTAAATTAGTTCACACATTTTAGGGCCGTACTCTGAGCCTAATTTTCTACTTGCTTACTCTAATTAGAGTTTATCATAAAATATTTCTAAAATATAGTTTATTAAGTTATTTTAGTTTAGTTAATTATTGTTTACTTCATTAATCATAAGACATTGGTGTTTTAGTTAGTTACTAAGAATAACGTCGACTTTTTAAAATAAGGATGATTGTATTGACATATTGACTGCAAGCTTCATTATTAAGTTAATTATGGTGATAGAGGTGTCTGCTTAAGTATTATTTTACAATCACCACATTTAAAGCATGTGAGTTAATAATATTTATCAGCAAATTCACTATTGAGAAAATACTACGGAACAGTACTTCTTTACTAGAGATCTATTTTTTACTAAGTGTACACTTTTAAATATACAATCCAGTCCATCGTTGAGCAGCGCGGAAGACATTCTTAAAACTGTTACAAACAGAGCATTTCATATAATTCGTTGCAATGTTAAATGCAAAGATACATGACGAATTTCAAACTCAGCAAATATTGTCATGATGTTAATGTTCGTGTAATGACTGTTTTTCAAACGTATTTAGCGTATAAATCTTATTCGGCGCCATTTGTAACATTCCCATTCTGAAACAAAGTACACACTTAAAACGGACAATTCAGGTTAACTTACATAGGTAACAGATTCAAAGTAAGATAAAAGAATAGCAAGATAAAATAAATAATGAGGTGTAGGCTAAATTAACCGCGGATGTATCGTATGCCTCTTTCCTTAATCTGGGAATGGCTAAAGAGAATTACGTCAGGACTCTTTATTTGGGAGGGACCTCTTTTTAATTGCAAAAAGGGTAAACGAACCAGTCAATTCTGCAATGTGTATTGCAGAATTGATCGATTACGATGTTTCTGTCTACCTTTTTATTTTACATGTTTAAAAAGCAGGACAATAAAGTCAATGAGGCCCATACCTCGTGCTGTTGCGCCAGCTGGTAGTGCCTCTTGCGCAGCGCGGCGAGGCGAGTGCGCTCCGCGTCCAACGCGCTCTCTAGCTCTAGGGCGCGCACTTTGCTCTCCATCTCCAGCCGTCTCGTCGCCGTCAGTGACAGAGCCGACGTGTCCAGCGCCTCTGTGGTCATTATCATACATTTAAAGAAAAAAATACTAAATAAATTCTTGTTAAACAATGCACATGTACGCCAGAATTATGCCGTGTCGTGTACGAGCGTACCTGTGTCGTGTACGAGCGCGGAGGCGGCGCGCACTGCGGCCACGACGCTGCCGGCGGCGGCGGCGACGGCGCGCGAGGCGGCAGTGAGCCGCGCCAGTGCGGGCGCGGCAGGCGGCGCTCGCGCTCTGCTGGCGGCCACCAGCTGCGCCGTGCTGCCCGCCACCTCGTGCGCCGCCGCGCTCACGCCCTCCACGCGCCCGGACGCACCAGCCGCCTCATCTGCTGACGTCCTATTCGGGACGGATAACTGTGATTAGTAAAGTGGTCGCATAATAAGAACTAATAATGTATCTCAATGCTTATAAGTAACAATTTCAGGTTGTATATACATAAATAGAAATAAACATTTTATAGATGTAAGATCACAGGAAGCGCAAGACTGGACAGGATGGCGTGTATGAGAAGATGCCTATAACAACCAGCGCAGATTGTGACCGATTAGATCCATAGATAAAGGTATAATCATACGACTAATGAACATTAATGAATGTTGAATACTTACACCAACAATTTAGCAGCGAAAACCACGGCTTTCGCCGCAGATATAAGGCCTTCGGACCATTGTGGATTCTTTCTGTACATTTTCTGCCTGGTCTTTGGGTCGCCAATTTCGTTTTGCAACTTCCTCGCATCCTGGACCAATATCTTCACTGCACCCATTAACGTAGTGCAAGCGTCCAGAATCTTTTCGTTGACTTCCAGTTTGACGCCGGAATCATCTTTTCGACTTGCAGCCAATATTTCCTGTAAAATCAAGAAGTTAATTTAACATACGCAGAAAACTAACTAAACTCTTTGATTTTATATATAATTTTCTTTTTTACTTAATTGTTAAATTGATTACTAAACAACTCTAGCGAAGTAGAAAAAAGAAACACTGTATAAACCTGTAAGCATATACCTCTATCTGTCGTGCGGCCTGTTCGATGGCGCGGTCCATAAGCGCCAACTCGTCGTCAACGCTGTCGGTGGGAGGCCGCGCGCCGGCCGCTGCAGCGCGCCCCGCCCCCTGTACGGCGCCGCGCGCGTCCATACAGGCCCCCCGGTCCAAGGTGCCCGCAGTCAAACTTTCCAAGCAATGCTTCACCGAGTTTAACATATTTCGACACTCCTTGTTTAATTCTAGAATAGTTACGACAAAAATAAATTAAGAATATACTATATATGTGTTATTATTAATGCGTAATTGAATGCGATAGTATCGCACTCAAGCTCGCAAAGACTTTCTTCTTTAAAAAAAATAAGGTCTTTTAAATTTGTGAATTACTATTTTTGTTTTAGTATAGAAACCGTTTCACAGTTAACATCTTAAAAATAGTAATGATTTAGGTCTTACTACACTACTACAATATGATATGGCCATCTTAATCTTATATGGTCATCTTCGATCTACTGGTTTAATCGAGATAGAATCTCAGCTACATGGCGATGTAAACTTCAATTGACATTGCGCTAGGGTACTACGTACAACCACAAGTAGTTACTTGCAGTTGTGACTTTGTCGTGACTAAATAATGATGACAACAGTTGTATGGTTTGAGTACAGAATACACTCACTGTCGGCGAGCTCGACGTCCGTGGTCACGTTGGACACCTCCGCCACGTACACGGACAGCTGCGCCGCGTTGTGCGCCGCCAATATGGCCGACTTTGCCACTAAGTCCTCGTGGCCTTCGATCTGTAAATAACATTTTATATATGTTAGTCCATTTACATTATGTTGTAAATTATCCGTGTAGAATAATATAAATGCGACAGTAATTCTTTCTATCTGTCTGTAACGTCATCGCGGGAAAACTGCTGAAGTGAGAGGTAGTGTCATGCTGCATTTATGTGTAGAGTGGAGGTACATCTCGCTCTCGTGATACCGGCTTAAAGTGACATCTTCGGTATCGTGTTTCGTGTGGTTGAGGACCAAGTAGGGGAGGAGGAAAGGAAGATAACGCATCGGCATAGCATTTGTGGATGTTCATGGGCGTCGGTAGTCGTAAAAGCGTTCCATTTGCTCGTTTGCCCTCATATACTAAAAAAAAACAATTGTAATGAAATTTTCCGTATAGATAATGAAGTGAACAAAAACGAATCAGGGTAGTATAATAATTTTATAAAAAAACATTTTTCATATTATTTTTTATTGAATGTAGTCGTTATAATCTAAAAGTAATTTTAACAATTAAACGACTAGATATTAAAGATACTTTACTATTTTTTCTTATAAGATTATTATTTAGATTATATAAATGTTCGTAACTTAACTTAATTAAAAGATGGTATATATTATGCTTTTATAAAGAAGGCAGATTTAATTTTGTGTATGCATAACAAATACTGCTGTCATCCATTTGAGGTTAAAAAAGCAATAGCCGGATGGAAGCGAGTAGCAGGATCGGTCGTCTTGGCGGTCATTGAGAGAGGCCTATGTCCAGCAGTGGACCAATAAGGGCTGATAAGGACCGATAAGGGACGAAAACAAACACTAGTAAAATATATTTGCCCATTAGAATGGTTGAGTAACATAGGCTATATTTCAATCTACATAATATGTTACAATAACACTACTTTTACGGATTTCAACGCGATTTATTTCATTATTTAACTAGCCCGACGTTTCATAAGTTTTACAGCAACCGTCCTCACGGGTGGACTGAGATGACAGATGTCCTGATGTATTAAAAGTACTCGAATAAAAATAATTATTTAGTTGTTCCGATTAACACAAACTTCGCTGTCTTGAGGTATGTTTATTTTTGATTTGATTATGTTTACCACTGGGTCCCAAACAGAGGGAAGAACACAACCATCTTCTCTATTGAAATTTGGATATTTCTTAATTTCAACAGCCTCACGGATCATCCTTGGAAGGAATCGGTATTCCCTAGTGTAGATTTGAATTTCCCAAGTAAGTATTTAAATTTTTGAAGGATTTGAAAAGGATTAAAAAACAAACAAATTTCAATAGAGAAAATGACTGGGTCCTCCCCTCAGCTTAGGACCTAGTGCTAAACATAATCAAAGCAAGAACTAAACATAACATCTCAAGACAGCAAGATATAATAAGTACTGTTTACGTTAACCGGAACAACTAAGTAATTATAACTGTTCTAGTACTTTTAATACTTTATGGCATCAGGACACCTGTCATCACAGTCCGCCCACGAACATGGTTGCTGTAAAGCTTCTGAAACGTAGAGCTAGTTAAATAATTAAATAGATCACGATAAAATCCGTAAAAAAAAGTTTTTTTGTAATGACTAACATTCGCGTAAACCTAAGACATCCCTACATTATATATGTATGCAAAATTCTAGTTATTACTGAGACAGAGCATCTTGAGCAATTAATTTGCGATGTTTCTATCTCACCTGTGATTTCCTCGCCAGTTCTTCGAACGCTTTAGCTGCCAGTTCTGAAGCCAGCTGGTTGGCGTCTTGTGAGTTAGAATTCTCAAACGAGGCCATGGCTTCGTTAGTCACCTCCAGCGCCACTTCACTAGCACATCCGACCAATCTCGAAGTTTCTATAAAATTTACACTGGTCAGTTAATTAAATTGATTTTATTTGTTTTCTATTTTTAATTCCATCAAATCAACATTCTGATTTTATAATACTAATATTATGTGAGAATTAATTATTATGTCTTCTCTACTCCCATCCATAGATTACGGCTTAGTTTCGCACCGCAGTTGATGCCACAGACTTTGTGGCCGTTTCGTGTGACCAAGACGTACCCCCACCATGCCGCCTTAATTCGGCAGCAATTGCTTTCTTACCAAAGTCAAATAAGTCCAGAAAAACCTAATCCATAAAATTATAAAAATTAACTTACTCTTTCTTATTTCCGCGTTGGCTTCATCCAATTGTATTTTCAAAGCCGCCATGTCCGCCTCTAATATTGTGTTTTGTTGCAACAGATCCTGCAATTCACACTCGGCGTTCAGTCGTTCACTTTCTGTATGCGACAATCTAGCTTCCATATGCTACTCATATTAGAAATATACTTAACGAAATGTCGACGAAGAGTTCCATAGTATAGTTTAGAACCCCAGAAGATATTCACATGCAGTTGTAGAGAAGATGCAGAGCGGAGATGGAAGAAAATAAAACATGCAATAAGAAATCATGCTATTAAGACCTGAGATAACATGCATTCCCTTGATAAAAAAAATCTTGAAAATATTTGATAAAGTATTTTTAATGTAAATTTAAATAGAAATTAAAAATAATCTAACATCGATAAATAAATTTTAATCGACCAAGTCAATACTAACATTTTTATTACATTTATGCAGTAAAATATCAATTTAAAACAGAACTTTAAAATTTAGAAGCTTCAAATAATAATTTCATACTTTCACGCACACGCACACACACACAAGCACAAATTACGCATAAAAAACAATAGTGAAGAATATCACAGTTTTAAACACGAATACGATGCTTAAAACAGACTTCCCAGACCCAAATGGAACTAGCACAATTAACAAGTTTGTACCAAGAGCAACCAAGAGTAAGACATTAAACCCATCCACCTTCATTACTCTAACCTTTAGTTCCCCATCTTTTTGTAACAAATCATTATGTAAGCTTTCTTTACAAGTCGAAACATTATCTAATTCCACTTTTATATTTTCTATCTCTTGTGATAGCTCAGTAGCGCTGTCTTTTAATTCAGCTACGATCATTTCCAAACTAGATACTTCGTCTTCTCGCTCTTTCAAATCAACTTGAAGAGTGTGTATATTTTCATTTTTTATTAAAATTGTATTTTCCAATTCAGATTTTAGAGCTTTCATTTCATTTTGAGTGTCTTCTTTGTATGTTTCATACTCAGAATCTCGTTTTTTTGTTAATGTGTTAATATCGTTTAATTTGGATATCGCATCAGATATCTCAATATCTTTATTTTTTACTTGTTGCTCTAATTCATCTATTTTTGAAAGATGCACAGCAATTTCGTTACTTGTCGAATTTTTCAATTGGTCTAAGCATACATTTTTATCATTATTACTTTCTTCTAAGTCAGTTATTCTGTTTGTAAGATTTAAAATTTCTTCGATTTGCTGTGCGACTTTGTTTTGAAGGGAAGTTTTTTCGTTTATATTCACGTCTATATTCTGTTGCAGGCTTTTAATTTGTTTTTCCATATCTTCCCTAAGGGTATTTGAAGCATCTTTCGTCTTTATAAGTTCATCGATCTTACTCTGTAGTTCAGTTATTGTATTCGTATGCTCACTAATAGTTTGATGCGATGTTTGTTTTATACTTTGGATTTCATTTTCCAAATCAACTATCATTTCCCTCGCATCTCTTATTTCCATATCTTTCTCATGTAATTTATGTTCAAAGTCATTATTGTTAGTTTCCAAATCACTTTCTAATTTATCACATTTCGATTTAAAACTGTGCTCTACGTCGACAAGTTGTAATTGTATCTTCTCTAACTCAGTTTTCAAAGCGTTATTTTGATTAATGTGCTCCTAATATAAAGCAAATTTTTAAAATGATTAATTATATTTTTTTTAATAGGTGTGGCGAATAAATGATCGGATCCTTGCAATGCCTATCAACGCCTATCTCTATTAATCCGCATAATTATAATACGGACGAGTATAAAATGTTAGTTGGTTAAATAATAACATGCAAAATAACTATCCATACGCAGATTATATTTATCACATGCAAAATAATTAAAAATACCATTCCTATAACACTAAATTAATATTCTTTTACGTGCGAAGTTAAGCAAAAACATGCATTGCATTGGACATGCAGAATACTAACCTCTTTTTCTTGTCTATATTGCTGAGTCAACTCCGATACTTGTTTCAATGCAGCCTCTTTCTCATCAACTACCTTTCTATACTCATCTCCGCTTTTTTGCCGAAGACCAGTTAACTCTTCTTTTACTTTATTCAACTCTCCATCTTTTTCGCTTATCTCTTGTTTATATTTATCTAAGGTTTCTGTTGCTTCTTTCAATTCATTTGAAATCATTGATATTTTTTCCTGTTGTTCTGTAGTTGCCGTTTTATGTTCAATTTCCAATGCTTCCATTGAAGCCCTAATTGATTCTAATTCTACTTCTTTTTGCCTGGACTGCTCAAGATCAATTCTTAGGTTTGATATTTCAGTTTTATACGCTTCTATTTCTTCACTTGACGAAGCGTTTTGTTGTAGTAATTCCATATCCCTTAAAACGGAATACTTGTGTGTTTAATTCAAATATTATATAAAAATACCATTCATACAATACAGCAATTAAAAATCAGCTATAAATATAATAATAAAACACCAAAATTAAAGTATTAGACTAAATAGGAAGACGTAGTGCAATGCATAGTGCATGACACTACATCCTCCTATGCAACGGAATTGGGCCAGCACGACCGGGGAGGTTACCTCTCGCTCACACAATACCGTGACATCCTCAGTGTCGCGTTTCGTGCGGTTTGTGAGTAGCCGGTGGTCCATTGGGGGAGCGCGAGGGAGTGCAACGCACATGCATAGTATTTATGTGGATGTTCATGGGCGTCGGAAGATGTAAAAAGGCTCCGAATTCTCGTTTGCCCCTTGTTCTATAAAAAAATCAATACAATCAAACTTCACAAAATTTACCTCTACAGATGTGATCGAAATTAAATCTGCATTCGTGGAGCAGTGTTAGTAGTCGTTCGTAACCGTTTGCTTGGTGTTTATGGACGTCGATAGTCACCCCTTGAAGGCACACGCCTCGATGCCCTGCTTTACAACATTGCCCCGATGGGCCACCAGGAAGTCATAAATCACATGATATCCGAGAAGTACATACACCTTACTGCAACAGTAGCATCAATAAGAAGCAAACAAAATGCGATGTGTAACGTGCTTACTTCATTCTATCGTTGAGCTGCTGCTGTAACAACGCTTTAGCGCTCTCGTGCTGCGCGGCGGCCGAGCGCAAGCTGCTCGCCGCCTTGTCCACCTCCGCTTTCTGTAACCACGTACTATGCAACGAGCTATCCCAAAAGTGTATAACGAAGAAATTGTTATCACCATAGCAACTAAAATGTATTAAAAAATCTCCTTTTTACAGAGTAAGGTATATTTTTACTCGTACTGGATACGTGCGCAAATTCACATCCACGATAACACGTCATAAACGTGTGTTAAAAAGACGTTTATGACTATCCACTCGATGTACAGCTGTTAGCATTTATGTCGATATCTTAGATCTGAGTGACATCCTGCGAGCCAGAAATGAAACCTGCTGTTTGGTCAAACTAGTGGTTGTGAGTTTATTTTATGACATTCATTCCTCGTGGTGCATGGTACTACGTCCTTCTATGCAACGGAATTGGGCCGGCACGACCGGGTAGGTATCTCTCACTCACTTGATACCGCCGTAAAGTGTCGCGTTTCGTGCGGGTTGTGAGTAGCCGGTGCCCCAGTGGGGGGGGAGTTAACAACGGGCAACGCATCGGCATAGTAATTATATGGATGTTTATGGGCCTCGGTAGTTGTAAAATGGCTCGTCTGCCCCCCCCCCCTCTCCCCTATTCTATGAAAAAGAATAAATAATATACAATTTTTTTTTGCTACCTAGTAGTCGGAGTCTTACCGTGACGTATACATACAGAGGTAATATAGATGCAAACTTTTTTTTATTATGCTTATGCTGTGGAAGCGAAGAGAAGCCGAGCACTTCTCTTCTCTCTCTCTCTCTCTCTCTTCACAGCTTCTCCGTATCAATGCATAGTGCCAAATGTCTCATTCCTTCCCAATGCTGTTAATTCGGTTATTTATGAGATGCCCTTGGAGTCCCGCATATGCTCCAAAGTTCTTTGTCCCAACTCCTTCATATTTACCGCAATAAGAATCCCAGACGGGTCCATGAGAATCTATAGTCACTCAAACTTAGGCGATTTACTTGGCGCAGACTTATATCGAACAAACTTCCACCACTCGATGTACGCACCTGTCGTATGAGCGTGATATGCTCCTCCCTCAGTTGCGTGTACGCCCCTTTTAACTTCTGGAACTTCTCGTCCGACACCTTTGCTTTATCTTCTGTTTCACTCAGTCTTTCTACTCACAAACACAAAAATTTCGGTTGTGAAAAATTTACATATTTTTGTAGAATAGAGATATCAGAGCCTTTCTACGACTACCGACACCCATGAACATCCACATAACTACCATGCCGATGCGTTGCTCTCCTTCTCCTCCCCAAATTTTGGTTACTCACAAACCGCACGAAACGTGACACTTCAGATCATCACTTTACGGCGGTATTATGTGAGCGAGAGGTACTTCCCCGGTCGTGCCGGCCCTATTCCGTTGCACAGGAGGATGTAGTGTCATGTACTATGCATGACAGTACCTCCTCATATGCAGCATGGCATTGCCTCTTCGAATAATACCATACTTACTTAGTATTACTATTTCACACTGTTTATTAACAGCCTTAACATATTTTATCAACCTTAAATCATTTCTTAAGAAGTAAACTTCGATAAACTTAAAAAATAACAAACAACTCACTTTTAATTTCTGGCGCTTGAGCTAACAACACTTCCGCCTTCTGTTTCTCCTCCTCTAGTTCGTGCTGAAACAAATACTCTCAATTATTTTTCCATTACATTTGCGTATCTGACACGTACTTGGACGTTTCTATCCGACTGCCTCAGGAGGGTAATGTTTTTGTGCGTATGACGTCCAATGTTCATGGGATTTTTGGCAATTTTGTGATAATACAAATGACACTGGATACTTTAAAATATATTTTAAACAGTCGGGTTTTTTAAATCAATGTATTACAAATAAAACTACTTTTACGGGTTTTATCGCGGTTTATTTAATTATTTAACTAGCACGACGTTTCTGAAAGCTTTACAGCAACCATGGTCTGGGGTGGCATGAGATTTTTATTTAGTTGTTCAGGTTTACGCAAACAGTACTTATTATATCCTGCTGTCTTGAGGTGTTATGTTTACTTTTTGATTTGGTTATGTTCACCACTGAGTTCCAAGCAGAGAGAAGAATACAGCCATCTCCTCTATTGAAATTTGGATGTTTTTAATTTCAATAGCCTCACGGATCATCCTGGGAAGGAATCGGTGTTCCCTAGTGAGGATATGTGTCTGTTGTTGTTTCACAGAATAGTTTCATATAAGATATATACAAACTCGCGTTAAAAAAGAAATAGCTGATGATGTGCGTATAGGTCGTCTTGGCGTTCATTGAGAGAGGCCAATGTCCAACAGTGGACCGATAGGGGCTGATGAGANNNNTATATATATATATATATATATATATATACACATGGACAGACCCCCTACACGTTACAGAGTGTAAAACTAGTGACGTACCCGAACGGTGTTGAGTTGTGATGCCACGCGCGAGCTCTGCTCCCTCATGGAGGACAGCATCGTGTTGCGCTCCTGGATGATCTGCGAGACCTCCGACCTGACGCAACAGACACAATCAGTGCACCTGCTCAAGGCCTCCAGGATAGCGGATATACAATTGGATAGCGGATTCATGAGTTAAAAAAGTGCGCTAAGATTGGGAGCAGTCAACGCCACAGTATACAGACCCAATAACTAGTAGGAGTGAGCTATATGCTCGTGTATTCTATTCACTAATGTAGTTTATGTGTATTATCTCGAGTCATCAGTTCCACTGCAAGATCAGTGGTTCGCTGGTTCTTTACAGGTCACCCTGACCTGTTGTATGTTTGAAGCGGTAGTAGTGAAGTAACGACGTTCAAATTGATTTGTAAAATCCTATTTGGAATAAAACATTTTCATTAAGATTAGAGGCTTTTATAAATTAAAAAAAAATATAATCCGTTACAATATTGAAGCGCTACATACAATTTAGTTGATGAGTCAGTACCTCGGGTACTAATTATTCAAATGGCATCAACGGCTGCTACAGAATCAGCAATCCATATAGCAAGATCAGTGAGGGAGGGTGACAACCCTAGTGCCATGTCGAGTCGATCAGGACTGACGAGGCCGATTACAACTTCTGTCTTTGCGATTTATGCACGTCGGGGAATAGAGCCGGTGATCAAACCCCCCGTGCATCTGCCATGATTCGCTCCGTCTACCGTGAGGTGGGTAGGAGTATGTGTGGAGGTGGGTAAGTGCCATGTCGAGTACAAAGCAGAGGTGCCTGCTTTGTACTCGACATGGCAGTAGGGTTGTCACGCTGCTATCTCTCCACACACCGCATGCGCTTGAGCTCGCTCTGCAGGTGGTCTATGAGGCGGTCTCTCTCCACGATGGGGTCCGGCACGCTCGACATTACGGATTCCGCTCCGTCGAACTGGTCGGCGCTGGCCGCCTACAGAAACAATTATGGACTGATATATGTATCTACAAATTGTTTGTATAGTAACTACCGATTTTGTCAAGGCAGTCGTGGTTATAATATTTAAGTATGTTACAGTAAAATAGACAAACTGGTAGTCAAATTTCCAGACTACTGAACCATATAAAATAAAAGTGACTAAACCGACAAACACAACTTTCCGCTACAATACCTTGACAATTCTCATTACCATGTCATGCATTATTTAAAATAAAATGGTACAAAAATAATAATAAATAAGTACAAAAATAAAAGATAATTAAAGCTATAATTATTTTTTTATTCATGTTATAAACTCTAAATATTAAAGTAAATCAAAAGTATATGTCTTAAAAATGTTAGGTGCATGAAACGGAACGTCTGTCAAAAGAGTTTGACATATTTGAATTGATGTGAAATCGATTAGAAGATATCGATTTATTGCCATAGTGCGTTCGGAAGTATTTTATCTCGGGTTATTAAGTTGCCTAAAGAAGACTGTGTTTATAAAAATGCTCTCTCTCTCGGCCTCTCTCTATACCTGGTCTCTCTGACCGGGGCCAGTGGTGTGGGCTCTGGTTCGTCTCACCTGGCTCATGGTGTCGGAGGTGTCGATGAGCGCCGCCACGGCGTCCGGCTCGTCCACGGGCTCGGGCACCGACACCACCGGCGTCACGTACGTACCGAAGTCGCTCTGCAACACAAACGATACACTCTACAATGGACCTTCGATAATTCGAATTCCGGAATAATTGGAAACTTTTTGGATCTACTCTGGCAAATATATTCCTGTTGATTTGAAATGAAAGTGTAGCCAATCGTATTCATTGAAGTGCATGATTGGTCAACAAAGACAAGGCAATAATTGAAATTCATAGATAGCCGTACCTGTTGTAAGAAGTTAGGCGGGTTGGACGGCAGCACGGGCAGGCTCAGGAGGTTGCGGTAGTACTGCAGGCTGCTGGCGTGCTTGTAGAACGAACTCAGCTTCTTGAACTGTTGTCGGAATCTGTACGACAACACCATGTCACATTAATGATTAATTCAAAAAATCCTTCCGCATCAGACAGAGGTTGCGTTGAATGTCCTTGTGACTTTTCGGAGACATTGGTGTCTCATTATTGTGTCTATTTAACAGATTTTATCGCGTTTATTTAGGTTTTCTTGTGGAATGAGACAGAATCACCGTCATGAACAAATATGTTTGAGATATAAATAATAAATGGATGAGAATATATATATATATATATATATATATATATGTATATGTATATATATTCAATATATATAATACTTTAATATGTTAGTTAATAAGTTGAAAAAAAAAATTTTAAATAAATAAACAGATACATAAATAAGCTGAAAAGGAACAAAAATTAAGATCTGAAGAAGAAATAAAATAATATTAGGTCTGCTTTCCGTACGCAGAAATTTAGTTACTGAACGAAAATTCTGTCTGGATGCCTCAAGTTTTATTATATCCCGACGTTTCGCAGTTAGATGTCTTTGTCTCGCTTGGAACGCATGACATAGAGAGCGTGGCGCAGATGCAAATCCACACAGTCATCCTTGTATACCGATGATATGGCAATCCGATAGAACCAGAGAAGAATCCTGGTTTCGGCCTGTTTTAGGAAATAATTAACATTAAGTCACGACTCACACTAGCTCCTTCGCGTGTATTAATAAATATTGTACCTTAATTATTGCAGAGGTAGAAACAAATGTTTTACTTAAAAAAGCACGACACGTCGCTTCGACTTTACGATATTATGATATGATGTTGATATTGCCTAATTGGTCTAAGTCAATAATAACAAGTAAAGAATCGAATTGATATCAGCAGTCAGCACCTCTCCCGGTGGCCGGAGAGCGTGTCCGGCGGCAGCGCGGCGTGCATCCGGAAGAGCAGGCGCACGCCGCAGTCGTACACGTGCGAGGCGTCCTGCGCGCACGGGATCAGCGCCGCCAGTCGACACTGCCCGCTCGCAGTCATAGAGTTGGCGCGCGCGTTGCCCAGGCTCTCGAATACTATACGATCAAGTACAGAAGTAATTAATTTGATACCTAGTGCTGATGACATCACAGCCACTATCATGTATCATCATTATCCTTATCAGTCCACTGCTGGACGTAGGCCTCTGTCAATGAACGTAAGACGACTGATCTCCGGCTACTCGCATCCATCCCGGGCCGGCTACTACTACCACTACTACTACTACTACTTCTACTACTACTTTCTTATCACGGTAACCATACTTCGATTCTTCGTTCTTGGAATAAACTAACTCTTTCATTTCCAGTACATAAAATTTCTTGTGTGTGTGTATATAAGACACTGTATATATTATGATCATGTATGTATAGTATTAATACATATCTATTTTTTTCTTTTTCTATACAATGTTTGTGCCAACTACTCCTCTTTATATTCTATCTCCTTGCTGCTGTATACTAAATGCTGGTTGTCTGGAAGAGACCGCTTGTAGCGGGAGGACCCATTTTTTGTGCCTGTGCATTTCTAGAATAAGTTATTGTAAATACTTGGTATAAAAGAAAGTGTTTTATTATTATTATTATTATTACCACTACTACTACTACTACATCGCTCGTTTGAATCAATAAATGTTTAAACAGCGACTTGACTTCTTACCTGCTGCTTGCAAAGTGAGAATGTCGTCCATGTAATCAAATAGCTCGACGCACAGTTGAAAGCTGAAATAAAATAATTAAATTACATAAAAAAATATTTTTTATGATTTATTTATTAATAAAAAAACTGCAAGGCTAATTTTCATTGTAGCTGCGTGTAGGTGATGATTAAGAAGCTTGATGAATAAGATTCTTAAATACATATTGATATTAGTAACGTGATTTTTTTCTAGATTAATAATAATTTTTATCAGGAAACAAATTATTTTTCTTTTTTTTTTTTGTTTCCTACCTGGGATATGTTTCAAGCGGGTGAAGCCGTGAGACACAAATAGTAATCAGTAAGTTAAATAACAGTCCACGAAGACTTTGAGTAGCGGCGATAAGACAACATGCTATGCAGATGCATCTTTACTCGATACTCGTAATCCATGCGGTTTCTCCCTTGAAAAGGGTTAAGTACTCACGAAGTGGTTGTCACCCGCGACCACGGCGGTTGCGGGGCCGAAGCTACTGCAGCATGTAAATATATATAATGTAAAAGGATGGCGGGAAGGAGGCCCACGCGTAAGCGTCACAATTGTGCGGATGACTGCGCATATAATATATACAACGTACGATATTTTCAATAAAAATTCAAAATTGTCTGACTGGTTGTTTTCTCCGCCCGTACTATAAAACAGCAGACGTACTAGTTATTGACGTCGTTCTCGGCGATGGAGTCCAGCTCGTCGGCTGTGACCTGCATGTTGCCGGGGAAGCGCGGGTTCCGAGCGTGGAACTTCAGCTTCGTAACCAGCAGGTTGCTGTACAGGTGGATCAGCCGGCCGTATCCTTCACGCAGGTGCACCTGCAGACAGATATAAGTTCTTAGCCAATTTACAGTAGGGGAACAAAAGAGGAAACAAGCCATTTAGTGACTAGGTACCATGTGCCACGAGCTACCCACACACACCGAAGCAGCAGTTTTTGTGTCACGTGGCAGAATTTCCATGACACGACCCCGTTGTCCTGAAACATCTATGTCTACTGACACTCACCCACAGCTTGCCGAGGTTCTCGATCAAGCCGATGTGTCGCTGCGAGTCGTCGAGGCACGCGGGGTGGCCTTCTCGCAGCACTTTGTGTGTCACGTGGCAGAACTTCCATGATACGATTCTGTTGTCCTGAAGAGGTAGCCGCACCGCCACCATCTGACGAAACGTGCCGCCAGTTATATTACTAAAATACTATATTCAAAACTCACTCCCTATAAGGATACCGCTTGGAACAGAACAATTGTGTGTCACGCTTCTAGACTTTACTCCTTAAGAAATAACATGATCCGAAGTGGGAGGTATGTAAAATACGTAAGCGACGTAAACCCCGTAATTACGTTACGACGTTACGTTACTGTTTAACACGATTTCACTCCCCATACATTCTTTATTGCTACGGGACTCATATAGTTCTTAAAGAATAAAAGTGAATCATTATTGTCCTTTTTAATTGGTAACTAATTTGGCCAGCCCATGAACCGTCCGCACTCACACGAGCCTCACGAAACGGAAAGAGATAACACTTTGTTCGGGCCTAAACTTATGGTGTGGAAGCCAAAAGGAGCCCAGTACAGCTTCATCGGAATGCTACTAGTGCCCGTCGGGCGACGAGAATTGGTTTGGGGCCGAAAGGGAGATCACCCACTCACCCGCAGATGGGTGAGATGCATCCCGATATGCGAATGTTTACTATAGCAAGTTAAATTATTTTTATATCACCCGAACTCTTTATTCCTAAGGTTCTCTCCCCGCCTTACTCGGGCGTAAGTTTACAGATCTGCAGCCCGTCCATTCAGCTCAGACAGGAAGGAAGCCTCACCCAGTATGTGATGGCGCTCTGCTCGTGGAAAGTGCCGATGATGGTGCTGCGGACATGCTTCTCCTTCACTGGCGTCTCGATGGCATTGATGGCCTTCTGTATCGCCAATGTCTAGAAAAACAAAATGTATTTAACATCATAATTCCTTTGTTATTGAAGTTATACATATTTTTAAGCGCGCGCACGCATCATGAAAATGCCGCACCCTGAAGTTAGGTATATTCAACATTTTAGTTTTTCAAAAAAGTTATTAATACGTTATAATTTTTAATACGTTAATACTTGTAATGTGTTAAATAATATTTCTATTGTTAGTATTGTTTACTCTACAAACTTAGAATAAGGCGAGGGATATATGCAGATTAAGTCAACTTTTTCACCTTGTTGAGATAAGTGCGTCCTCGTACATCTGAAGGTTACTCACACCTAACGTTGAGTTCGTGAATTCCCTTCAGATAAGTCCGACAACTTTAGGTACTACGAAATAATCGCTAGCACTCCTCAAATGTTTGGTTAGCGGGAAGAAATGATCTTATCATCCTGGAGTAGCAATTTAAGACCAATCTACAAAGAAAGACGATCTTCGTACAGTAGCTATGCGAGTACTGGGTCGTGTTGAACGCACTCAAATAGGTATTTTTGCCATGTGTAACATTTGCTCACAGAATCTTATGATTGTCAAAAATATTCTACAAATAGCTACTAGGTTATACAACGAGGCAGTACCATGGTGTGTTAGAGCGTGTGTCAATATAACATAATAGCGAACCCCAGCTTCGCCCGTAGATAAATCATACAGAACAACCTTCCTCGGGAATCGCTCTATCCATCCGTTCAGTAGATTTTTGGGACTTCCCGGTTTTAACAAGTAGAGATTTCATTAATTCAAAAAATACGTGAACAAACTAAAATTATCCGAAAATGTCAGACAGAAACAGTCGCGTGCCAGTTCCTAATGGATTATAACGCGGTTTGTTTGGATGTTATACGATGCTGATGTGGACTGGAACACGAGATAAATTCTGTTACAGTCGTTTAGTGATTTATGCGACAAACAAAATGAACAACCAACAAAATTTGTTATCTCTATAATCCGACGGAAGCAATGTCCGATATGAAGTTATCAGCATACGGCGCACATAACAAACATACAAATAATTTGAGCAATCTACGGCCTTTTATTACGTCAATGCCGGAGCCACTGGAGCTATCGTGGGCGAGCTGTCCCTGTGTGAAAACGTCCGATAACCGCTAATAAAACCGTTAGTATGGGATTTATTAATAATTTTCAAAAATGTTCATTATCTGATTACTCCAACTTTTGTTATTAAAAAGCGCAAACTGTTATCGTTACCATAATCATAAGTGATAACAGTGACGTGACTAATAGAGATTACGTATGTGACATCCGCAATGCATTAGAACTAAACTTGTGGGCGGTCACATCTGCGGAGATTACTTAAAATTTTGCATGGATGTATTGATTTACAAAAATACAAGACATAGGATTTCACATTCAACTGTAATTCTAAAGCCTCCGTGATTTATTTTAACATATTTGTTTGCAATGTCAACCTAACGCGTATGATTTAAAGTCGTTTCTACCATGCAGATTCTATTTAAAAAATGTGCAAAATTTAAAATTTTCCTGGAAGACGCGACGTCATGCGCATGTATTTAATTTGTTTTTACAAAGTACATAATTTGTCAGTTGCACATCTTTTATATGGACGGTTTTGAGGCGCTTACCGTATATATTTGTATTTTTCTAAATCATTGCATGGATGGCATAAAACTACGGAGAAGTACATAGTAAATTTTTGATTAAAAAGGAAAGGGGTTCATGTAAAAATTTTTGAAACTATACCTTCTTTTTTTCAAGATTTCCTATAAGTACGATCAATATATTTACAAAATATGATTGAATTGAAGTTGAGAATGTCAAGAACTTGTAAATGCTGTAGGGTTATCTAAGCACTGAACTTTTTTTTCAGCAATTTAATTGAAATCATTACAGTTTTTTTATCAACAGTACTCCTCCGAATAATAAATAATTTATTAATGTAATAGTTTGTAAGCAAGATAGTTACTCTTTCATGCCAAACTACTTAACAGATTTGAATGAAATTTAAAACAATAAAGATTACGTAGTATTCTCTGTAGTATTCTCTTGGGACCTATCCCAGTGTAATTTTTTCAATGGGATAGGTCCCAAGAGTCTTCGCGGTTTCAGCCGGTCATAAATAAATGACATGAGACAAAAGCTTCATAATAAATATAAATTAAAACTTACCAGCTGATGGAAGCGTTTGTCAGCAGGGTTCGCCATAGCAACGTGTTAGTGTAGGGTAGAGTCAGCTGCATGCATTAGATAAGTGTCAACTGAAATGAGAGGTGTCGCCCATGGTTAGTTTAGGTTAGGTTAGTTAATGAGGTAATTTTGTAAAATGCAGAAATTAGTAATAGAAAATATAAAAATGATACTAAAAAAACCTAGGTTATATAAACAAAAAAAAATTGTAACTGAGATAACCATTTTGAAAAAAAGAATACCTAACACAAAATAGCCGCCTAGCGCAGTATTTATTACAAGTGCTTGTACTTTTGTTTAAAAACCTTCTTTTATCGTTTGCGTTTGGCTTGTTTTCGCCGGATGGTCTGAGGTCCCAGAATTCTACTAACTTCCAAGTACTAATATTTGAGTAATGATATACAGCACCAACACGTAAATTGATCGCATATAAGATATACAAGTGTATAAACGTTCGATTAAACGCATACTCAATTAATTATTACCAGCTATTTAATTAAACTCAATCCAATTTAGCAGAAACAGATTCTTGAGTCATATTTTAACAATAAATCAAGAATGAATTACTCAACTCTAAGTACTAAAATCATGATATTGTAAGTTGGAAGCACAATGGAGTAACTTGGTAATAATGACCATGCAAAAGAGTTCAACTTAGGCAGTTCTAATCACGTCTTCCGTAAATCCATGTTTTTCTATATTTTATCTATATTTGTAACGTATGCTTGTGGTTTTTCTAAAATAATAATTTCATCGTATATGACATCATAATATTCTGCACTCGCTTTATAGCAACATCTAAAGAATCCATAATTGCGATTGCAGTTTGGAAATCTTTTTTCCCAAACTTCAATTTCAATTATTAGTATGTAACATTTAACTAGCTTTAAGTATTAGTATAAATTAAGATAATCATTTATAACATAAGTGTATCCGATTGTTATGCTATTTTTTTTTCGGAGGACCCTACTACTGGCTGGCGGCGCTGTTGCTCCCGCCTCTACAGTTCAACGGACTAGCGAAGACTTTTGTGTCTTCTGGTTTAGGGAGACGGTAGGAAGACAGACCCCACCCCCCTCTTTTCCCGCAGATGGCAAGAGATATACCGGGTTGTTTTATGGGCGTACCCTAAACCTCACACCCTGACGACCGGGGTTGATTTGCGCTACAAATCAGCATGAAGCCGCGAACATGATTAGATTATTATTAGTAGAGCTCTCTAAAATCGCGTCTATATTGTCTCTACATTATTCAATTCTCAACTTACGGATACGAACCCGGGCACATATTCGTAAGCGGTGTGTGAGTTTATCGGAGTGTTATGCGTTCAATAAACATCGACCAGATTCCAAGAACACAGATCATACCAAGAGATGAATAATATCAAACATCTGTGTGTACTGAATACGTTTGCTTTTCTTTGAGCGCCAATTAAAGGTATTTACAAGCAATGGATGTGCGTCAAATCAGTAAAGATGTATTTACAACTAGTTACAGGGCCAGCTAAACCTTTAGGTTACAGGGCCAGCTAAAGCTGGCCCTGTAACCTAAAGGTGTTAAAGTCAAAGTTAGCCGGTTATTGGAAACTTAACTGGCAAATAAACTATAAGTTTCGGTTTCACTGGTTCCGGTTAGATGGTCTAGCAGTTAGCATAATAAGCAGAAGTACCTCTATGATAAAGTTCAGAATTAAGTAAGAACTTGGCACTTTTATAATCACCTGCGAAACGGGCCCTTGGAATGACTAAAGTATGGCGTATTACTATTATTACTATAAAGATAAAAAAATATGTGTTAGTGTGCTGGCTATGATAATAAGTGTTTGAACCTACGTCGGAGGTTGCGTTTCGTACGAAATTTCCACGTCTCGATTACTATTAATTATTACATTAATTATTGCCTTCAAAATAAAAAATAACATCGGTCACGTTCCCTTTCCCATCGTCATCCTTTTCTCGTGTGTGACGCTCTTGGTATTGGTAAATTTAGATAAATTTAGATATGTTAGCTCGAAATTTACCCACCATATGGGGGTGGATAACCATCTCGTTAAATTCTGAAGATTTCCATAATTCGGACGAAAAGTATACCTAAATATAAATTTTGAGGGATTGCCCTACCTAAATCCCGCTACTCCAGACATTAGCCCATATTTGGTGTAAGGCGTAGTCAGGATGCGACACAGTAACTACACAGATACCCTCTTCGGCTTCCCTCTTACAACGGGTAACGTGGAAAAAGTCGGTATATCATAGCCCATTTGTATTTATTATTATTATTTTCTTTATTAATTATACTATCTTAGATCATTTATTGTTTACCGTATCGAAGCTATAAAATTATAGTTCCGTCTGATGCTTTTACCTGTAACAAAAATATAATAATATGATAATGTTGGCAGTGCATAAATTTTGAAAAATAGTTGGATCTTTCGGCATAGGTAGGAGAAAAAAACGTAGGTATTTAAACAAAGATCACAGTAAGTTGCTACACACAGGGAAATCTGGAGACAAACAGCAAAAGCTGCTGCCAACCATGCAGACAGTCCATGATCACGACCAATTCGTCAGGAATGTACCACCAAAAAGAAGAAGAGCTTGGTTACGTTCCTATAAACATAATTTTAACAGTTGACAAGAAATGAGGCATCTCGTTTCCTGAGACACTTTTCTCTACTTTTTGTACACATCAAGATCGTAAAGCTATTCAGGAAGCCATTAACCGTACAACATGATAGCTGCGGAAGCGCCACTGTACGGGTTCCCCTCCAAGGCGCCTCCCATTTGCTCTCAATAAACGGAATCCGCCCGGAAGCTCTACTTATAGACAATACTCTAGTTGTATGGACACTTTTGATACATCAAACTGGCAAAAAATTCAATCACTTTAGGGCTGGTCTTCACAGGGTCAGGAGTTAACTCAAATTTTGAAGTAGTCGGCAATGATCAGAAAAAAATCCTAATGTAAACGGTGTGAAAACCACGCTGACGTCTAATTCTACCCTTTATGTCCAACAAAGTGAAAGTTTGATGAAGAATTATGAAGAAATCTTTCGTTGTGTTTTTCGATGAGGGACGCGCAATTCATTTCTTTACTGCTGATCAAATTGATCAGATCAAATAAAAAATTTGATTATATAATATTGACCTGACGACGATAAGCTCACCCGCGCGGCTTCGCTCCCGTGAGTACGTAGCCTGTTACAAGTAATTTAAAGCTTACGTTTCTTCTTGATACAAAGATAGAAGGACAGATAAAAAGCTACGGCGTTCTAGTATATATCGCTCAGAGTTCTCACTGCCTTGAGGCGTTTCTCGTTGACATTTCCTCTTTATAATATCAGTATAGGATTATATGTAACTATGTAAACATGTTAATTGTTCAAAACGTCAAATTAGTAAGGTAACAGTAACTTGTAACAACGAGTATATTAATTGTACAAAAACTTGAGTAAACGCGAGGCACAACAATGGCACCCACTTCACAGCGGCAGTCGGTTGCGAAACGTCTAACAATTGCCATCTAATTTCTTTGAATATATTACAACATTATTACACAGTCACAATAGCTCAACAGTTGCTGATTTCTTTGGTTAAGCGACCCAAAGAGGATCTTGGCCTCCATCACCAGAGGACGCCTTCACAGAGAACTATTTTGACCGAAATAGAGACTATTTTAGGCTGTCTTTTGCCAGTTAGTTAATTGGAAACATATTTCTCGAGACTTCATCTTTCCTGCGACACGTAGGACGATCAACTGGGCTTTCCATTTGGTCGCCTCAAATATGCTTTCTTAAATTATATCTTTTAGGCTTCTCTTACGGTACCAGTACTACTTCTATGTACTTCTTTAATCTGCTATTACGAGGGAACAGCAATCTGACCATAACTATAGAAAGATACGAGAGGTCCTAGAGTTTTAGGACTCCAGAGCCACGGGATATCAGATGCCTCATCGCCAACTCGCCTACACCAAACTGATCGACCTGGGAATCAAATTCGTTGGGTTCCTGGACTGGAAAAATGAATGAACATGCTTGTTATAACATCAAGATGACTTAATGCTCTTTTGAATAAATACGGTTATTATCGATTTAAAATGAAAATGTTTTTATTTAAAATAGAGGTATAAAAATTACTTTTCGAACGTCAACAAAAATGTACTACCAGTTCAACCTTTCTTACCTCGTCTTTCCTTCTTGCCGGTCCTTTTCAGGACAGAACCGGCGAAACAAACTCAGCGGCTCTGTCATAAATTATATCTATTAATTCAATGATATCAATATTATCAAAGTAATTACACCTCTGAAACAATTCTGAGCAGTCAAGAACAGCGCTCGTAACTCTTTGCTCTAACTAAAATATGGTGCAAATGTCAGTCTAATTATTCAGCAGCGGGTCGGCTTCACTATTAACTGCATTATAATACAACACAAAAACCTACACCGTTCTCGCACTAATAAATCACGGGCGTATTATTATCGCTACGCTCACCTGTAGACAAAAGTACGCGCACACATGCCGTTTTGTGGTCAGTCAAGTGCGTCTCTGCGGACCAGTCTCGTTTCAGACGGCTACACCGATAAATAAATAAATATATATATGTTATGTATTTAATATATTCTATTGATTATTTAAATATGGAAAACGCTACGAAGCGTTAGTGTAAAGTTTACACTTTTGTAGTAGTTTTTATATTTTTCTTTTTAGGAAACGATATGTCAGACCACGTGGTATGAAAAACAAGACATTTTTCAAAAACATAAACATTTTGATTTGTGGCGAGCCAACGATTGGCCGGCTTGTCATTGTGAGACGTTCTTCAATGTGACGGCTGACTTTTAGCCTAATTAAACATCTCGATTAAAAGTACCTACTGGAGTTTGTATGATCTTTGCGAGTATCAGATAGCCCGGGAACCAGCCACTCAGGATCACATTAAAAAGTAAGTTGATTGTCATGTCATCGATAGTCACATTGCATCAGGTGGTTATGACGTGTTTACTGACGCCAGAATCAGTCCAACACTACCGAGGAGGTAGGCACTTCGCTTTCTCATGATATAGCGTTTTATGCTAATTATGTAGCCGTGGCCAGTAATGTGGATAGGGTTGAAGAGGGCAATGTATCCTCATAGTCATTAATGGAGCCGCGCCATAATAGGTTTTGGTAGTCACCAAATGGCTCTGTTTTCTCGATGCTATAAAAAACGTAGCGTCTACACTAGTATGCCAGAGCCCGTTACTTGGAGGTGTTAAGAAACGGCGTTCATAATGCGTAACCGCAATAGCGGTACCGCGGCGTACGCAAATACGTAATGCTTGACGAATTATGTTATAGCGGCTGATAACATTTGCTGTAGATTGCCACAAGCTGAAAAGTTTGAAATAAAGAATGGCTGTAGTTGCTCGCAGAACCGATAACCGATGGGGAAGAAAGGTTCTCGAGTGGTGTCTCCGCTCAGGAAGACGGAGTGTGGGACAGCCTGCTACCAGGTTGACTGACGACTTGGTTAAGGTGGCGGGGAGCCACCGGATGCAAGTGGCTCGTGACCGTGTCCTGTGGCCTATGTCCATCATTGGACGTCGCCCATGGATGGTTACGTTTTTTTTTTCTCTTTAAGAACTATTTTGCCGATTTGCTGTTATGAAAAAATATGTATTTACCTCGCTTACGTCTTTTGTGCACCCTTCACTTCAGAAGGACGAACATACTTTCTTAACCAGTAAACTCCAGTCCTCTGTCGGCGCTAACACATATTTTGTTCAGGTTTTATATGATTTAGGACGGAAAGGCTCATCTATGTTGTTCGATAGGGCAGTAGGTATGACTAAAAACTGATATCTATTGTCCACTTGGAAAGCCCGCAACCCCCAGATTATCTTAAATGGATGTTCCATTTGATTGTCTAGCCTCTGGATGCTGCTTGATTGTAGACGTTGGGTTATTAGAAATCAGAGAGTATGTTAAAATTAAAACTTAAACATACTACTGATTAAGACATGTTTTATTAATGCAGAATTACGCATGCCTAGTTTAAAATAACCAGGTTACGAACTTTAGTAACAAATACATAAACTTCTATCTTCTAATCCAACAATAGTTTAATAGTTAGTACAATGGTTCACTGGGAACTTTCCGCGCTACGCGTTTATTGTTTACTTTTTAATATACTCCAATTGATTAATCATCATCTCCAACAGCAGAATCCGGAGGTATACCCTATCACGGTCACAAGCTGCTGGCATTCAGCTGCTCCCGGCGACATTAGCCATAGAGAGAGAGAAAGCAAATGTGGCTTACGGTCAGCCCCTCTTTTTTCATTAATGTGAATGAATGTGATTCATATCTTTTTCTCTATACGCTTCCCTTCTCTATCTTTATTATCTCTATGGCGCCTCCATTCGAGAACCTTCCATTCCAATGAATCCATTGTAACTACAGTCGGGCGGTTAATCGCCTCCTATGACAGATCACCGAATTTCGGATCATGCATCGGCTATAAATTCCGAGCACAGCTCTCCCTATAGCACGGTGAGGTCGCTGAGGGATTGTGGTCTTATTTAATTAGTTGGCGACGGAAGACAAACTCCGAACAGTCGTCGAGCTTCGCGCTCCGAACAGTCATCTAGCTTCGCGCTCCGAACAGTCGCCGTGCAGCGCGCTCCGAACAGCCGCCGTGCAGCGCGCTCCGAACAGCCGCCGTGCAGCGCGCTCCGAACAGTCGCCGTGCAGCGCGCTCCGAACAGTCGCCGTGCAGCGCGCTCCGAACAGTCGCCGTGCAGCGCGCTCCGAACAGCCGCCGTGCAGCGCGCTCCGAAAAGTCGTCGAGGTTCGCGATCCGAACAGTCGTCGAGCTTCGCGCTCCGAACAGTCATCTAGCTTCGCGCTCCGAACAGCCGCCGTGCAGCGCGCTCCGAAAAGTCGTCGAGGTTCGCGATCCGAACAGTCGTCGTGCAGCGCCTCCGAACAGTTGTCGAGCTTCGCGCTCCGACAACACACCACACAGCCCATAAGCCATGATGGCGAACCCGCATATTATTGCGGCCCCTTTACCGAGGGGATAGTCGTCCCCTAGCGACCCTACCCGGGTTATGAGGTCCTGGTACTGTAAAGAAGACCAGATATCATTAGTTAGCTGACTGACTCGCAGCTGTTTGCTTGCTATGATTTGTGAAATCATTGACACATGTTAAACGAATTATCGTCAATGAGACTTATAAAATCATGACCATTAATAGAGGCCTTCGATTAATTATCAGGGGAGGTCTTACGGATGATATGATGAATGTGGAATCCGTACAAATTGAACGTATACCTTATACGACTTCCTAACCTGTCCATACGTTTCCGTAAGTTTTATTATCCTGCTGAGGGGCTTTTAAACCACTTGTACTGCTTTTTGATTTACACAGAATCGTAAATGAAGGAACGGTAACTCCGGCTACTTGAAATTAGATGCAGCAGGAGTGGGATTGACATGTTTATTACTAAACGCTTATTTGTTACGTTGGTAAAAAAATAACAATTTTAT
Source organism: Eumaeus atala (assembly GCA_017140195.1). Classification (NCBI taxonomy): domain Eukaryota; kingdom Metazoa; phylum Arthropoda; class Insecta; order Lepidoptera; family Lycaenidae; genus Eumaeus; species Eumaeus atala. The sequence goes on from JAFELO010000201.1 coordinate 208,480, forward strand.
ATGTTTCGTTATGGATTAAGAGTGTTGTAAGAGGTAGCGCCATGCTGAATAGCATCCAAATTGGGCAGATACGGGATGGTACCTCTCGTTCACAAAATAGGATAGATACTAACGTGTATCCAAAAGTAAAATAATGTATGTATACAAAGTTAGAACTACGGTTGCTGCGTGTGGCCTCTTGGAGGGGGGAGACGAACGTTGGGAATCAAAACGTGAGTTGTGGTGGCAGTCTAACGGGGATTCGACGAAATAAGCACTTCTTTATTCACCGGTGGATACCAACAGCACTTTTAAGTGGATAAAAATATCTAGACATATTTTACACATTAGGACTCAGTCTAAGATTAATTACTATTCATTACAACAGTGTCATTGAGAAGGAAGAAATACAGATTGCGGAAAAACCGTGTGATGATGTAACTAATTACTAACGGATGTTGTACAAGCACACGTCCGACACGCATGAACGTAACATGTGCAAGTGCCTCTCAAGTGAATCTTTTTCTATTTCCGGAATAATGCTATCCACTTCTTCTCTGACTGATAAATAACAAGTGAATTAAATATAGTTCTTTTATATAGGTATTTTGATTGAAACTAAACAGTGAGGCCTAATCAAGAAAAAATAAACTAGGCCTAACCTAACTACCTAACGTGCTCTCCGAGGAAGTGTATCCCCGTCAACAACATGTTGTTTGGTCCGATTTTTTTTCGAATTCGAACATGAGACCTCGCATCTGTGGTTGAACATGCAACAGACCACGTGACAGTCAACAACAACAGATTAATACAAACGAGTACATATTTAAATAAAGAACTCACAATTATGTGAGTGTCTAAAACGGTACCTCATTGTTTTACCTGCCGGCCGCTCCACACACACACACGCACACGCACACGCACACGCACACGCACACGCACACGCACACGCACACGCACACACACACACACACACACACACACACACACACACACACACACACACACATTTCGAGCTGCTGATTGTTGTTTTAGTAGTTAAAGTATCATCGTAATAGACCCAAGGCTATTAGTCTGAGTTGCTTGGTTGCGCGAGGTAATGCATTTAAACACTGTCGTCGGGCAGCAGTGGGGTCCAATCATAGAGATAATACAGAGTAGGAATGCCATCCTAAATCGACGAAAGGAAAGAGAAAGTAGACGTGGTTTACTATATACTGGTAAAACCACATGAAAATCCGTTCAGTAGATTTGGAGAAAATACATAATATACGGGGAGACAGCTTTTGGAGACTTTGTTTTATAACATGTACTAGCGATTCGCCACGGCGCGGGCGCGTGAATAACAAAGGCAGGATTCGGATCTTAACAAACGAAACGCTAAAACTTTCCCCAGGAAATTCTCTATCTATAGTGAAATCTGCATGGAAATTCGTGCAGTAGATTTCGAGACGATCAGACGGCTTTTGGGGATCTTATAATATAAATAAGATAGATTAGATTTATACGTTATTTTTAACACCGTCAACTTTTATTTATAACCGGCGGTCCGTAAGTGCGTCGCGCGGATATTTCACGAAATATCGAAAAATCCATTGATTTACAAAAATGTATCAATTTCGGCCTAGTAAACATAACACGTTAGAATGACAATAAATTAAACTTATGACAGTACAATGTCTATCGACACAAATTTTTGACAACTGTCAATACTTTCTACAGCTAAGTAATCTGGTTACATTATCCAAGTTTTCATAATGATCAAAAAGTCTTTGAAAATGTTGTACAGCCTATGTTCATCGCCGATAATGTGCGATTCTAATTTTTTTTTTTTTTAAATCAGTCCAGTAGTTCGAAACCTTTTTTAATTCAATAAACAAACAATGAAACGCTTCCGCTATAATATTATTCTGGACAATAACTTGCAGGTGTCTCAATTCGCAAGGAACCGCTTTCGGTTCGGATTAAAATTTCGCAAGACAGATGTTCTTTAGACGTTACACATGTGGAGCAGATGCTGATCTAAGGCTCCGACATGTGTTACAACTTATTGCCGAATGTGTATAGACATCATCATCATCATCATCTTTATCAACAACAGCAGCCGGACGACGTCCACTGCTGGACAAGACAATTTTTTTAATTGTGTCGTGCTGCATTGCAGACGAATTGGGCGAGCACAACCAGGTTACCTCTGGTTCACATGACAACGCAGTAAAGTGACAGGTATGGTCGCGTATCGCGTTTCGTATGGTTTGTGATTAGCCAGTGGCCTATTCGAAGGGATGATTCGACAATAATGCGGATGTATATGGGCGTCGAAGTCGTCAAAAGGCGCCGATAGGTAGGATAAGTCATGTTGAAGTAGGCCCTTGTTCGGAATCCCTCATCTAGGATAAGTCAGATATTGAGATGCCCTGTTGTTTGTTGATCAAGGGCAGTTTATTCTGTACCCAGCTTACATCCCATTAGATGCCCAACTGCTGTTTCCCAATATACAGAAAAAACATGAATGTAATGTCACTCACATGTCACATCGCATTTAATGAGATTACCAGTAGCAGACGCATAGAGCCACACACTGAACCTTGTAGGTTAACACAGCTTTATAACAATCGCTTTCAATGAGCTATCTAAAAGTAGCCTGTTAAGTACCGTAAGGACTTGTGTTACAGGTGTTAGACAAAGGAAATATATTTAGTATGTTTTATAAATTTAAGAATTTTTATATATTTAAGATTTTTATTATAGAAATACATATAATACTAATATAAACATCCATGACCTAGGCGGGATTAGAACCCGCGACCTCTGGCGTAACACGTGGACTAATCGCCACGTTACCAACTGAGCCAGCCGGTCGTCCAAATTTAATTCGATTAGTTAACTAATAATTAACAAGCCGGCGATAAACTTATCACGAGGAAACTAACAAAAAGGGCGGGGCTATGTCGATAGCAACGGTGGATGGTTTTACCGTGAAAAGCCTATGGCAATGGGAATGAAACACGCTTGAGAGTCACAACTAAATTTACACTGAAAGTGATGGTTGTGTTGTCGCATTACTTGCGGTTCGTGAGTAGCCGGTGGCCCATTAGTAAATAATAAAAGTATAATTAATTTACCCAACACAAAAGTAAAAAAAATGATTCAGCGAAGATAGGAAACATCAGTTTGCTAACAACGTTATCCATCACATGCTGCAAGCTGCTCGTCTCACAGTTGGGGTCATTGGGCCCACCGTGTTCGGGCGTTGGACGTTGGTACTACTTACCACAACTAATCATTATCACGGCTTCTTGCTGATTGCATAGCACAAATCAGCCCCGCCCGTCAGAGGGGGGAGGGTGCGAGTAGGCCGGCCTCCTCACACAAGCCAAACAAATAAACGAGCTCAATTATCCTTATCCACGTCACCACGTCCTAAACGGCATCGTACGCGCGACGTCCCACTAGCATGACCATCTCCCCTTTTCGATCAAATACATACATACATAATCACTACAGGGTACGCCCACGAAACACCCCGATACATTTCGTCGCACCAGGAGGAAAGGGGGGGGGGGTCGTCGTCTCCTTAAACCAGAAAACATAAGTCTTCGCTAGTCCATTGAACTGCAAAAGCTGGAGCAATAGCGGCGCCAACCAGTAGTTGGCCCCTCCGAAAAAAAAACTACTTAGCACACACACTCACACCTGCCTTACAGGGTAACTAGAGAGTAGCAAGTGCCATAAGTCACGATCCTTACATATATTTTGTCTCGTTTTCTCCACATTCACAACCCTCCCAACCATACAAACAGGCCGGTTGCGAGAGTAATCCGAGATAAGCTTAAAGCGGATATGCAAAATTTGGCACGGGAAAGGGAAGTGCTAATCATCTGCCAAATCTAACCCAATGCCTGACACACACTGTACATGTCGAGTGTGGACGCGCACATAAAAGTGTTCACTGTACAGTCAGCACCAAAATCCACTAGTAGATTGAAATTTTAGCCAATGAAAAAATTCGATGAGATCTGCTTTGACCTATAAAAGTTTTGGCGTTAAACTTACTGAGCGAGTTAGTGCTGCAAGTGGCGTTTAAACTTTGGAATTTGAATCCGTTTAGCTACTTCCAATGTTCACTGTACATACTAAATATTGGTCGTAGTTTAAATATAAAAAGGTAAACAGTCTGTTAAAACGAGGTTTGCGTCTTATTACATACTGTAGCGTACTTCACGTGTTGCAATGATATAGGTCGCGTAATGAGTTAAGTACACTCGGCTAAGCTGGAGGTGTTTGCGAATTGACATTGTAGTCTCGCACGACGCCCACATATTTTAAATTACATGTATCTATTACCGAATAGGCGTCTGTGTGTGCCGCTTTTCGCATCGCACCTCATTTCAAAGTATAAGGAGGCAAACGAACAGTCGGAGCCCTTTCATAATTACGGGTGGCTGTTATGCAAACGTGTTGCCTTCCTTTCTCCTACCTACAATGGGTCACCGAAAACTATAAACGGCACGTAACGCAACACCGTAACTTTGCGGTGGTAACACATGAGAGAGGTACCTGCCCGGTCGTGTCGGCTCAGCGCGGCTGCAATCCAACATGACAATGTGCGTGTGTGCGTTTACATACAGTTCGTGTGCGTTTATGTGCGTGCGTGAGTAATCGTGTTTAAACAATAGGTACAATAATATTACTCCTTTTAACAAAGAATTATAATTGATATAAATGATCCTCTAACGACCGCTGTTATTAAGGTATCCTGTACTGTAAAGAATTAAATTCTTTATTATTAAATTATAATCTTTACAATTTAAGCCCACGAGAAATATGTCATGCATCGATCCGATAATCAGTAATATTCCAGATTCACTCGGTAAACTACATTATCTTATGTTGTCCGATCACGAAACTGCAGACTCTAGAATTTAACATATCATTAAATGTACGCAACCAGAAGACAACATCGAAGTACCCGTTTGAAAAAAAAGAGATATGAGCGCTGAAAATGTGACTAAATTTGTATAGTCCACACAAAATGACTAATAATAATTTAAATTCTAAAAAACGATATAAAACATATTGCAAAAATGTAAAAAAAATGCATACACAAATCGCAAGAAATTGAAAACGTGAAATACATATCAAACTCCGTAAGTAAATGTAAGGCATCGTGGGACGTCATAAAACAAAATAAAATCATAGGTCTCTATCTATGATTTTATTTTCTTAATGAAACCACAGCAATTTCATATAAAAATCAACGACATGCCGAACCTCAAAAAATAGTAAACCTTTTTAACCAATTCTTTGCCGAGCAAAACAATTTAACAAATTATGTAAATTACCCAAAAATAACATAATAGGGGTTTCGCCGGTAGGGAAACCCACATTTCGAGCCTGACACACTGCCTAGGCGTGCCACCCAGGCCCCTAGCTAGGTATCATGCGTATCTGCATTCCTCTGTGCTAACAAAAAAAAATTTCGGGCGAAGCCAGGGCAGATCACTTGTATTATGTAAAAGATAGAAAGTTAATTTGTAAAACAAAATTTAATTGGTTGGTCCCGTTGTAAGCTACTTTGGATACGGAAGTCTAAAAACTGCCGAGTATCGTATAGTCATCTGACGCGACAATGGCGCTATTCTTTTTTTATAGAGTACGGAGGCAAACGAGTAATCGGAGCCTTTTTACACCTACCGACGCCTATAAACATCCACATAATTACTTGCGTTGGCCTCCTTGCCTACATCCCCAATGGGCGATTATCTATTATCCAATATAAACTTATAATCGAAATCGGAATGATTGTAAAAGAAATTATACTTACAATGCACAAGTCTTTACTATCAAGGTGAACAGTCTACATTTAATACGCAGTGGGTCGTGGTCTTGTACATATTTTAGTGCTGCACATATTGCGAGGGTATAGTTCGCGCAGCAAGTTTAGAGAGCTCCGTGGACTTGTGCATCTAAAATCTAAGTGTAAGTCTAGCTGGACATTCGAGATTCGAACCCTAATTTCGACCTATGGAACTTTGACTGGACATGCTCACCATTAGACTAACCAGAGACTAACGAGTACGCTTGTGCTAAGAGTAAAGTTTCTTTACTCAGGTACACAGAAATATAAGTACATAAAATTAATTTTATAAAATAAATATAATATCACATAATTTATGTACATAAATGACGACCTTATTGCCTAGGTAGCAAGAGGAAATATCTTTTAGGTAACATTTTGGCATACGAAGATGTCACCAGTATCCAATGCATATGACTCTCCCAGACCGACAGGCACGCGTGTCACACCTTATCAAAAATTGTTATGAGTCACATTCATTTCGTAGAAATACAGTCCGGCGTGTAAATCTGTGGTGCCGTTTCTGAATGGGGAAATGAAAAACGTAGGGAATACCTCTTTCAATTAACACTTTGATGGTAAGAGGTAGTGGTTCGAATTGGTTCAGCACGACCGGGGCTGTGCCTCCCGATTGCATAATACCGGCGTGAAGTGACAGGTATTGTATCACGTTTTAAGACAACATTACAATAATTCAAAATGCCGCCCATCAACTAATGTTTTGAAGCGGGCGGAGACTCCCGCAACAATATCATATGACATGGCTCGCCGACATAGTTTAGCACATACATGCAAATATGTGCCGTCCACGATTAAATCAGCACGTGAATACATAAGCATAATGAATTTCAATTAAGTGTTTTATATTTAAAATAAATAAAATAAAAATGATACGTTTGTATATGGACCTCAGCCTTGAATTAGAGGTACTAATCTAAAGCGCTCAAGGGGGATTCGGTCAGTAACCCTTAGCATCTGCCCTAAATACTGTACTAGCTAGTAGAAACCGAAGGTTAGGATAACTATCAAGTCATACGACCATACCAGAGGTAGCCAGCCGGTGGACTTGAAAATTTATGAAATATGGGTCGTTTCTAACTCGATCATATTTTCGACCCTTGGATAACAATATTTCACTTCTAAGCACATAGTAGCCTAGCTCCTATTAGAGTCCTCAAAGAAAACAACCCGGCAAGGTATGCTAACTTAAAAGGCGTATTATCCCAGCCCATTTGAGAACGAAACGGAATATCAATAAACACAAAGACATGTTACAGTTGTTTCAGGTGTTGGGCTGTCGGGGGTTATGGTGATAAGTAAAACGGCTGCCGAAGTGCTATTTCAGCCGCCGCCTGCCCCCACTTGTTAGACAATCGCAGTCAACGCACGGATATATTTAGCCACCAAGTTCATCCCTCCCTAAATACGTCTCAACAGAAGTTTTAATTGATCCTTATTTTACACACACTTTCGAGCCAATGTGGAGTGCTTGAGAGTTGTGCTTGTGTTAAGACATTTTTTTTTCAAACAATTTTGAAAGGTGGGCCTTGTAATAGTAAGCTGGATATACAATCGAGTAGCCAAGAATCCCGATTGATATGGACAGTGCGCAAACGTCCACATAAGGTCATTAGGGGCACCCGAAAATTTGCCTGATTAATCTTGCCGCTGGCAGTGAGACGTGAAATTGGGTGCTATGTCTTCCTAGACGAATTTCTCTTTAGAGACTAGCCAACTGCACAAACATATTTAACATAGTACCCAAGTGTCTGCGCAGGTTCCAGAGCACTCTCCATTCCCTTATTCTTCTAGTAGTAAAACACGACCGGAGAGAAATCATGCAATTTTTCTAGTAATAGTGACATAATTTACATTTTTAACAGTATGGTTATAAAATAGGCCCTTTTAGGTGAGTACCTTTTAAGTGGGAAGTAGCAAATTTTCGACGCATACCAGCATTATTAAAACGGTTCCCAAAACAGATTTGTTTCGACTCGTGGACTGATTCAAGTTCGTCGGCGCAGGCAGCATTGATTGCGAGCATCCGCTAGCAGTGCCGGCCCCTATTATCTGCTGATGTTCTGATAGCCACACTATGCGCGCTCACTTGGAGATAAATGGCCGACATCACTTTCCGAAGGTGCCTATTTTTTACAAATAATAAGGGGAGAAACGAGGAGTCAGAGCTTATTTCTGACATGAGTTTGCCACCTTAACGTTTATTCAACGCCGAAAATGTTCGTTGCGTACCGTACATTCGCATCTTCTCCGGGACATCTATCTCATAGGGAATGTCGTCTGCGATTCAAATCACATTTTAAAAAACGGACAAGTGCGTGTAGGGCCACACATATTATAGGGGTCCTTTTTAGGAATACCAACGCCCATGAACATCCACATAATTACTATGCCGATGCGTTGCCCTCGTGTGCCCCCTCCCCAATTGATCACCGGCTACTCACAAACCGCACGAAACGCGATACCATGAAGATATCATCTTATGGCAGAAATTATGTGAGCGAGAGGTACCTCCCCGTTCGTGCCGGCCTAATTCCGTCGCATTGGAGGATGTAGTGTTACTACAGTACAGTAGTTATGGCACTACCTCCTACTATGCAACATGGCGCTATCTCTTTCTAAAAAAAAAAAAGTTGTTACTCGAAGTAAAGCACAACTGTTCCGACTACTACTCGTAAACCTGTAAAGCAAACTTAAGTGTGATACTTTTTCTCTTAACTTTGTTATATAACAACCGTTTAGTCGAGTTGGAGACAGATAATTAACCGATACTGGTTTCGTAAATTTACTTGAATTGATCATACTCAATAGTTCAGTACTATAAAACCGGTCAGTGAAGTAAGGGTTTAAGGTGTGTAGTAATTAATCAAATGCAATAATAACCCTCCTTCACGTTGCGCAGTCGGGTAATAATTACTATGATTACATGTTCAAATTGTTTTTCTTCTTTACCAGACAAGCGGTGACCGGATAACGGAGTTGTCACACAGGCGCAACTGAGTAGAATCGACAATCAATTATTTCAGATAACATTACAGTTTAACGGAACGTCGCTATGCGGTCCAGGGCCGTGGGCAAACCTGTGCGGTATACCAAAGAGTGTATCATTTCATCATCATCATTATCAGTCCTTATCGGTCCAGTGCTGGACATAGGCCTGTCTCAATGAACGCCAAGACGACCGACCTCCTGCTACTCGCATCCATCCCAGACCCAGGTCAAATCGGTGGTAGCGAGTCGTAGCCCGGAGATTCTTAGCACCCATTGTTCCACCGTCACCGTGGCCAGGACTAGTGGAACTACCGGGAACTAGGGGCCGAATTCTACTGCTGTCGTCCATTTGAGGTCAATGCTCATAATTGCCACGCTGAGCAGGCAGATTGGGAATCGCAGATTAGGTCGCGGACCGGCGCCACTGCTGCCTGTCGCCGATCCGATTGATGTTACCGCCCTCACTCGGTGCGAGCGCCGTCCGGTACTCCTGTTTATTTCACTGTCACTGTAAAACAGACGGGACACCAAACAACCAGCTCGCTGAAGCCTCTTCGTTGTTAAGAGACTAGTGCCCTCTGACGACTCTTACGTCACCCTGGACTTGGGTTAAGGGTGAGGGTATTCTTAGGCCGCCCCCATACAGCAGAGAGAGACACAAGAGTGTATGGCTGGCTTAACTTACAGACTACAGGTACCCCATCTTTTAATTAGATACTGGCTCAATATGATGATGTTGCGACGCAGCGTACGATCATTCTACACTCTACAAATTACGAGCGGGAACGTTCTAGAACTTTAAATAATCGTATGAATATATGGTTTATTTCTACAAAACTTACCAAAGTCCAAAGATCAAGCTTTTACCACTCTTTAGTATAATATCCACAACACAAGGACGTACTGAGTGTAAGACACAACGGTTAACAAATGCTTTTAGCTTTCACAACAATCGCCTTTATCGTGTTTTCGATAAATCGCCGCTTATCTCGGACTTGACTCATAATCTGATAGCAGTAAAGTGTTCAATTTATTCGCGAGCCCATACCCCGAAATAAGTTTGACAAAATGTTTTTTAAAGAAGCGATTAACCTTTATTATCTAAAAAGGTAGATAATACAGCGTTACAGACATGTCTATGTCTGTAACGCTGATGTTATGCTCGAATGCAGGTTCACACGATTTCATTCGTAGTCATCGACTAAGAACTAATGTCACAGAAATCATAAAACGAATAGAAAATGGAATATAAAAAAAGAAAACGTCTTCACAAATCACCGTTAATCACAGTTAAGTATCAACACTTACAATTTTGAGTTTTTTGAATGAGAAGTCGGCTATTTTTTTAAATTTTATAATTTATTGTTTAAAAAGTACTGAACCGATATTGGCGAAATGTTCACTGTTCCCAAAGTAAAATATTAAGTAAATAAGAAAAGAAAGATCAAAATCCATCCGTCCGTATCCGTCCATAAAAATTTGTATATTTGTATAGAAGCCCTAACAAATGGTCACATGTGACTATTTTTTAATTCCGATAATATTACGTACGTGATATTATAGTAATATATATAAAAAGGAGAAAGGAGATTATCAATTCAACTCCATGTCTGTAGTGCCAGCCAGTTAACAGCCGTTTAACTTGTGAAAATACAATTTTACATTTTGTTTCATTCTAAACTTCAGGATGTCTATGAGACCTCCACAAGACACAGAAGATGCGACATGTCATCACACTTTACCTCAGTTTGTAAGAAAAACGAGCTGGTGTTCGACACACAGTCATTAATGCATATTTACAACTCAATGGACTGAAACATAATCTTGACAAATACGAAACCTGTTCCTCTGTTGGACATAAATACAGATTATTGACAACAAGTGCTAAAATGTAAGCAAAGAGTTTTTGTACTGCACCTAAAATATAAAAGATTATCACAAGAAATTAAAATTATTATGGATCTAAAATTGTTTAAATTTAAATAAAAGGATTACTTAGTAGAAAAATATATTTAAAAGTTGAATGAATATTTATCAACATTTGCAAAGGGTCATTAATGTATTGATGTTATCAAGTACAATTGAATCTAAGTATGTTATTGACTTCTCTGTTCTGTGGTTGTTATTATGAGTGATTTAAAGTGCACAATGTTGAATGTAGATTGCACACATTTTAAGGCAAATTGTAGAATTAGGAAATGTAATATTATTAAGTATCATCATTTGTACCTACAATTGCAAGAAATGAATTTAAATTTGAATAAATAAAAAATTCTAAAAATTCAATCCTATACAGTTTAGCAAAATGTGAATATATTTTCATGAATTTTGGTATATTTTATATAACAGATGTGGCCACTGAGAGATCTATAGGATACCCTTAAACCAACTATGATAAAATAGTTTAACGTATTGCTTAATAAACACAAGCATAATTTTAGTTTAAACATATATTAGCTTATAGGTACAGCTTTGTAGTTTTCTACAAATAACTATCCTGAATGTGATAGGTCTGACTCACTACAATGTCACACTAGTTTTATGTTGTAAGTTTGTTGTCTCCTTGTCCTGAGCCAGAACCAATGATACTGCCAAAGAGGTTGCCAAAATCATTTGCAGTTTAAATAGTACCTATGTTTGAGACAGTTTAAACAAGACTTGTAGCTTTGTATAATATATTAGTCACCAGTAGCTCCAGGATTTAAGAAGAACCAATACTGGTAGACAAAAATACACAGTGTAGGTACCATCTTTATTTTTGTTCCATTAATGACAGATCCAGAGTACTCAAAGACTAAGGAAAAAAGGCTAATGGATGGTTTAGCTACAGAAAACAAAACCTCCAAAAAAGGTATCATTGTAGTAATCCACATGTTCTCGCTCCAAACAATATAAAGGCTGTGTTCCTCACATACTTAGCTTGAAGGTCCCACACTTGTGAATTGCTTACTAACTGAAAACTTAATCACAAGGTGATAATATGAAATACGCCAACCTTCATTGGTCCCAACACATCAATGCACTCTTCTTTAACATTATAATTATATCATGAACCTAAACTTCAATGGCTTGACTTCATGATAAAGTTGAATTGATTAATATTTGTAAATAAAGTAGCAGTAGGAACAAGGTCAGAGACATTCTCCGATATGACGCCTCCACACGTTTCATCCACTTCTAAATATATCCAAGCATAAATGATGTAAAATAGCTCTCATTTAAGTTCATACGTATTGCAATACTTTCCGCCTACACCACTGACAAGATCTTGTTTCAACATTTCACATTATGTTCATACCTGAAATTTTTCGAACTGCTCGCGTTCAGCATCCAAACTGTTTTTCTTTATCTGTAGAACTCGGGGTAAAGATAATGACGCCATAGGATTAGCACATTCAAGTAACACCTTCAGAATGAGGATCGAGGACCACGTCTCTGATTAATATTAATTAATGTGACAACTCAGTTAATGCTTGTCCTTAAGTAAATTATTACCTAAATAAAAACACAAATTCACTAAAATCTTATAAAGTTTTATATCGAAAAAAATTATATCAAATTACAAAGCAACACACAACACGACCGAAACACAAAAAACTCTAAAGTTTACTGTCAAATGTCTAATGACATTGACTGTCATTGGTAATTTGTCAATAGTAAAAATATTATCAAGACTTCTTCTTCTCGGACAAGGCGATACTCTTGTCGGTCCAGCAGTCGCCATTTATTTATATGTAATAAAATATTGTTTCGCTAGCAAATAACAGCCTGTATAAATTAATTACATACGTCTATCAGTCATTCAATCAAAAATGTATTAATTACAAATATACTAACTATGTGCGTTCATAAAAAAAATACACGACAAAACAGGAACATTTGCTTAAACTGAACTATTGATGTCTTAGGTTTACGCGAATGGTACTCATTACAATAAATTGAACCGAAGGAAAAGAAAATAATTTTACATGGGCATTACTAAAATAATTAATTGTCTCTTCACTCAAAATTTGGGAAAAAAATGTAAAAAAGGAAACATGGAATAAAGCTGAAAGAAAGAAAGTGAACGCGGATGCGTTTCTGACGTCTTGTTTTTCAAATTTGAATATAATGAGCAAGTAATGGAGGATCTAATTCGTCACCTACCTAGACCGAATTTTGTATGAAGCAATTGTATATAGACCTCATGCTATTTTTTCAGCAGTAAATAAGGATGAAAATTATTTATTTTTTTGGTTTCGTAGTCGATACTGCAAGACATTTCATCAATGTTTTTTTACATTGAAATAGGAAACAAAGACGATTAAATAAGAAAGCACTTACAAAATAAACTTATTCTGTCTTATAGAAAACTGGATGTATCCTCTTTTTGTAAGAGGAAACCGCATTTTAGTCGGAGCATTTTTATAGTATACCGATATGTTAAATTATAAGATCATAGAAGATAAATTAAATTATAATACGTCATATTTGATTTTCAACTAATATTTGAAACTCATTAGGTAATTTGATCTTGTAACTCGGCACAGGGGCGCGCTAGCAAAGTTTATCCTGAATTAAATGATCTAAGGATAGCTACATACTTTGTTATACTCTGTTAAGATGTAATTTTACCCGCAATAAAAGACACATGCCGCATTTGACAGTTGACGTGCAGCGATGCATTACTTTGACACATGCCCGATGCCGCTATTTTTCATTTTTCAATGCTGTTGAAATTTTAGACTCGTAATAACTTTGTTCTGGGAAATCAATTTTCTGTAAACATCATATAGTTTTTTAATAACATACACATCTAATCAAAGAACCATGGAATTTTTAGAATATAATGACGTATCAGCAGAGATCAAAGGGACAATGGTTAGTTTGTTTCTCGTTTATTTTTTGTGCTCCATATTTACTCTCTTTTATTTATCTCCATAATTAAGTTTTACTACTAATTTTGTTGATACATTAATTTTGCCCCGTGAAAGGGCCGAAACATGGCCTCTTAATTTAGGACTGATCCGCAAGTTTGTGGTAGCTCAACGCGCTATTGAACGTGCTATGTTGGGTGTTTCTCTGTCCGACAGAATTCATAACGAAGTTAAAAGACGGAGAACTAAAGTAGCCTCTATCACGCGTCGAATAAGCACTGAAGTGGCAATGGGCTAGTCACACATTCAGAAGAACAGATTGCAGATGTGCCAGTAATATTTTGGACTGGAGGCCGCGTTTAGGAAAACGAGTGATGGTTGACCATTATCTGATCCTTATCAGTTCACTGCTAGACATAGTCCTCTCTCAAAGAACACCAAGATGACTGATCTCTTGCTACTCGCATCCATCACGGACCGGCTACTGCACAGAGATTGTCTTCCCACCAGATGAATGGTCAACCATCACTTCGTTTACCTAAATGCGGCCTCCACTCCAAAGCGTTACTGGTAATGATGATGATTATGATTAATTTTGCAATAAATTTTGTTATACAATAAAGTCTGACAAATAAAAATGTAAATAGGAAATTTTGCATTATCAACTTATTATTATATATTTTTGTTTACCATATTTTTGCATAATATATCAAATAATTTTAAAACCTTCGATAACACAGCCTTTTTTTTAGCCCAATAAGCCTTTACAATTTGTCTATTTAAATTCATTAAAAGCAACAGTTTCCTATTTCCATATTTTAATAATATCAATGTTTCTTGGCTTTACATATAAAATAACTTTTCTATTGTTACTTGATAAGTCAGTCATATGCAAATTCTTTTGAATGGGTGCAGTTTTTTGCTGATAAGAGTGTGGTATAATGAATCTCAGCCTCACAGATAAATAAAACTAGCATTATGAGTCATTGGGCATCAGTTAAAAAATAAAAAAATTGGTAAATCTATACTTTTAAAATAAATTCAGGTCCCCGGCAGATTGAAAATGACGGATCAGAATATAGTATTCAAAAATAGCAAAACTGGCAAAGTTGAACAGATATCTGCCAATGATATTGATCTTGTAAACTTCCAAAAGTTTATTGGTTCCTGGGGACTGAGAGTATTTTTGAAAAATGGCACTCTTCATAGATATGGTGGTTTTAAAGAAGGGGTAAGTATTGAAACTCTATGTACTTTACATTATTTAACATAATATGATTTAAACTTAAACATTAATGTATAGTAGTAGTAGCCCAAAGGCCAAACTCATTCACCAATTGTATAAGTTTTTGACTGGTCATTATAAATTATATGCCTGATAGATTAAACAATTATAATTATAGCACCTAAAGAAATATAATTGTTTGTTTTAATTAAAATAAGCTTTCAAAGAAAATGGAATGAGATTTGCTGATTTTCAGATCTTGAAATAAATCCATATATATATCCACTATTCATTAGTAATGGATCAAAATCATATAGATGGATATAAATTTCATTTAGATTGTGAAGAAGATATTTTAAGAAATATCATTTCTTAAAACATATCTTTAATTATATTCAAATAAATAAATTATTTGAATATATCTTTAATTAAATTCAAATAAATAAATTATTTGAATATAATTAAAGATATATTTAAGAAATATCAGTTCTGTGCAATCTAAATAAAATTGATATTCATTAAAAGTAGTAAAAATTTGTATTATAAATTTTGAATACCTATGTTGATGTTATTAACATTACCTCCTTATACTTAACTGCTATTTTTGTACCAGTATATTATTATAAGCTGGGTACTTTTTTTGCATGAATCTGAAAGAATATATAGAGAAAACTATAGATAAATATTAAAATAAAATCACATGTGCAAGGTGTTTTCTTTGAGAGGTTTTAAATTTGTGCCATAGTGGTATTTAGAACATACATTTAAGTCTGTTTACTGCTAGTGATAATAAGCCAAACATATTCATCGATACTAACCACTCTAGATTCTTTGAAACAAATAACCTTAAACTATTCTGTGTTTTATAGTCACTACATACCTCAGGCAAAATAGCTGACCATCTATGTGTTGCTCCTTAAATATATTATCATATACTCTATGTTCTAAGAATGAATACTTAGATACTAACAAATTAAGCCTGAAGACCTGTTATCCTTTGCACTATGATATGTCTGTATAGTCAACACTTAACTTACATATCATTGAATAAAATTACTAATACATACTTTGTTCTAGGAACAAGAAAAAGTGGCAAAATTCTTCAAATCAAATTATAATAAGGACATGTTAGAGAAGGAATTATCATTAAAGGGCTGGAATTGGGGCACTGCTAAGTTCAACGGAGCAGTTCTGGGTTTTAATGTCGGTACACATACAGCCTTTGAAATACCATTGCATTATGTGTCACAGTGTAACACTGGCAAAAATGAGGTCACTTTAGAATTCCACCAGGTAAGGTCCTACAATGCATCCACAGTTTACAAAATGTATGTGCATTTTAGAAATAATAATGATTGTGTGTATAAACAAAATATTTAATCACTATTAGAATCATTTGCAAGAATGGCTCCTAACTGTCCAAGTTTGAGAAACTTGGACAGTTAGGAGCCATTCTTGCACACAATCTGTTTTAACTTGAAACATATCTACAAAAATGTTCACAAATTTACAAACATAACAATTTTGTCTATTAAAATTTATACATTTGTATAAAAAAATTATAGACTAATTGATGGTCACATTTACATAATGTAAATAACAAATTCATAGAATGATGACACTCCAGTATCTCTAATGGAAATGCGATTCCATATACCAACAAATGAGCTGGCAGGCGACATTGATGCTGTGGAGGCATTCCACCAGCAGGTGATGAACAAAGCTAGTGTCATATCGGTCTCTGGTGACGCTATCGCAATCTTCAGGGAATTACAATGTCTTACTCCTCGGTAAGTTAGATATTTTCTAACCTTTAGATCATTCCAAAGAATTCATTACATTCTTAAGATAATGTTAATGTTATAAGATTTATGCACACACACATCTTTATGCCAGGTCCCAAATATGATTTATAACACAAAAAAGTCTCCTAGTCAAATTTCAGCTACTAAAGTGTCTACTATGTATGACATATGACATGCATGGCAATCACAATGTTTTACACACAATACAATGGTCAGTGTTGTGCCAAGCCTTTGATACACTGTTTTTTTTTATTGCAGTTTGAGAATATGCAAATAATGCAGTTTGAGAATAGCATTTAAAGACATTTATTATTTCTCTTTCAGTGGTCGCTACGACATCAAAGTGTTTCAAACATTCTTCCAGCTTCACGGTAAAACCTTTGACTACAAGATACCCATGTCTACCGTTCTGAGGCTGTTTCTGCTGCCGCATAAGGACACGAGGCAGATGTTCTTCGTGGTGTCCCTCGACCCACCCATCAAACAGGGACAGACAAGATATCACTACCTGGTACTACTTTTTGGTATTGAAGAAGAAACTAGTTTGGAACTGCCGTTCACAGAGTAAGTTTTAACTTAGTTGTGCAAAGTCAATTATTGATTCGATCGCATGAATGCATCGACCATCGTCAGCCATTCTGAGTACTCTTGAGACTTAGGATCTATTGTTACCATCAACCAATAACAATACCATTGTACATGATATCAATCTATTTAGCTAATTGTATCTGAAGGAGCCAGTTGTGAAAATAGATTTATAGGGACTACCACACTACAGCCTGATTGGTTTGACGTATGATTTGTCGTTAAATTCGTTATTTCTTCATCGTTAACACAGGTGACATTGGGATATGAAAATATATTTTGAGCAGCCGTGTTCTCTTTTTTTGCAATTCAGTGTTTAGTTATTTCCTGTTTTGATCATTATTAGGTGTGCGATTTTGTAGAAGGTTCAAGCGCTAACAAGTCCAGTATACTTTGCGTTGTTCTTGTTCACCACAGCAAGAAATTTGAAGTACACACGAAAATTGTATAAATATTTTCAAAGTGTAATAAGTGGGAATTAGGCTTGTACCAATTCACAACGTCAAACCGAATACCTTTTCAACTGGAATCTTCCCGGCTACATCGGTCACTAATAAACCACAAACTTTTTTTTTTCAGAGAGGAACTGAAGGAGAAATATGAAGGCAAGATAACAAAGGAACTGTCAGGCCCCACATACGAAGTGCTGGCGAAGATCATGAAAGTCATCATCAACAGGCGCGTCACCGGACCCGGAGACTTCCTTGGGTATGTTTTTTGTACCAAATTGATTTAATGTCTCCTGGGGATGGAGAAAATCACTGGCAAGTCGGGAGCGCCGAAGGAAGTGACAACTTTAAAAAATGCGCACACAGCACCGAAATAAGCTTCGTCTCGTCAGCAGTCACCAAAGGGCTCCGGCTGCTTGACTTACTTCTTAATACTATTATGATAACAGTTGGTGTACCACTGTTGCAGGCACCACAAGACGCCGGCCGTGGCGTGCTCGTACAAGGCGGCGGCGGGCTACCTGTACCCGCTGGAGAAGGGCTTCATGTACGTGCACAAGCCGCCCGTGCACATCCGCTTCGAGGAGATCGCCTCCGTCAACTTCGCGAGAGGCGGCGCGTCCTCCACCAAGTGAGTACACACTGAGCTCTTGTATTTTTCCCGCGGAAAATCCAGTATGGACGTTTATTCTGTTGCGGGTGCTGCGCTGGTAGTGTCCGACACCCACGGACTGGAGAACCAAGGTACCTCTTGGTGTCGCTCAGTGCTGGAAGCAGGAAGTGGTGAAGACAGGAGCCTGATGGCATGTTCCACTAAGATCTGATACACGTATATAATTGTCCAGCAGTCCGTCCCGGCTTCGCACGGATGTTACACAAATTATAGTAAAAGTTCTTATATTTACAGAGGTACAAAATTTTCCGCCTCGTAAACATTGCACATCATACACCATGACACAAGTTTAATTTATAACAGAGCAACGTTTGTTAAGGACTTATTTGAATATTCTTTTCACATCTTCGTTACATCATAGAAGTTTTCATAATCATCTCAGTTGTTATAGAAAATATTATATACACTATGTTCATCACAAATGATGCTGCATTCTAATGGCAAAAGAATTTATCCTTTCGGTCCAGTAGTATCTTATAATATTAGTATAAGAGTATTGATCAACAGTCTAACCGACACTTATGTAAACTCTAGGCGTAACGCCCTAAATGTTAAGGAAGTCGTATATACGTAAAATTTTTGAATTTTTATTTTATATACTTTACAAAGTTATGTATATGTAAAAAAACTTGATTTTCCATTTTATATACTAATTAGTGTTGCCATTAATATTGTAACATAGAAAAAAATATTATTTTAATTTCAAATAACACTTATTACATTCACAGTGTGCTAGTTTAACACACGAGTATAAAACAATTGAAAATATAAAAAGTTCGTTTTTGCTACAATGGGCAGAAAGACAGTCCTTTAGACATTGAAACCAATTATCAATAGAAGCACGCACTCTTTCCATGAGTAAATGCTTCACTGCCAATGGTATGGATTGTTTTAGGTACTTCAAACTAACATGGCACTTAGAGCAGGCTGTACTGTCTGAAACTGATCATAAATCATAATCCAGCGGTGATTAAAGACTGGACGAGATGGAAATAAAAATAATTATGGGACGTTAGTAATAGGTAGTGCCATGCTGTATTGTAAATGAATTGAGCAAGTACTACCGGGGAGATACCTCTCGCTCACATGATACAAGCATAGAGTAACAGCCTCACTGTCCAGATTCTTACGGTTTGTGAGTCCGTATACATTTTTTACATCACGCTAATTGTTCATTTTTGGACCTGAACTTATGTTGTGGAAAAGAAGGTCACCAGACTGCTATGAGGGCTCGTCGGGTGACGGCACCATGGAGATAATATAGAGTGGACAAGGGAAACCATAGACAGGCCTGTGACGGCGAGCGTCCGTCTTGGTGAATAGAGGAGACGCAACACGGTATACTATACTTATCTATCCAGTCTCGCATGCGCATTGCGCCCAGAGAAACGAATGAAAAAAGAAAGAGACAGAGTGAACTTCATTTGCTCTCTCTTTCGACCTAAACGCATTCTAGGCTGGCTTCCCTACTCTATCAACATTATCTCTATATGTGAGACTAGGAGGTGGGGGAGATGCCAGTGTGCGTCACTAGTACTGAGTGTGTGTATCCCCAGGTCGTTCGACTTCGAGATCGAGCTGAAGCAGGGCAGCGTGCACACGTTCAGCAGCATCGAGAAGGGCGAGTACGACAAGCTGTTCGACTATATCACCTCCAAGAAGCTGCACGTCAAGAACACCGGCAAGAACGTGAGTCACCTCCGAGTATGTTACACCACAACATAGGCTGTGTATGTGTTAACATATCCGCTTGTCAATAAAGACGGTTACGTACATGTGAACAATAGCTAAAGCTTACCAATGGTTATGATTTAACCATGAGTGGAGGCCGCGTTTAGGAAAACGAAGTGTTGGTGGACCGTTCACCAGGCGGGAAGATGATCTCCGTGCAGTAGCTGGTCCGGGTGGTGGTGGTGGAGGCCTATGTCCAGCATTGGTGCGATAAGGGCTGATAATAATGATGATGCTGATGATTTAACAATCCGTCTTAATACACCCGCAAGCGTTTGCTCGTTATATTTTTATATATGACTAGCAGTCAGTCTCGGCTTCCCACGGATAATTTACGAAATGTGGCAAAAAATATCGATGAACGATATTAAGTCAATAAAACAATATATAAACATTATAAATCCATGGTGGTGATGATTCAATGTCATGGTAATAAGAACAAATTAAATTATGACAGAACAACAGTTAAGATAATTCAAATTGAACAAGTAGTACTTAGTAGTAGTAATTTCAGTGTAGGGTGTAGTTAGTTATAACTCGCGCACAATACTCACTGAAGTACTCATTGAACAGTTATAACTGTTTAGTGAGTATTTCGAATATTTTGTAAAAATATGCTGACTTAATTTGGATTTAAAAACATTACGCGAGCTTAAATTATCCACCGACATAAGAAATGTATTTCTTATGTCGGTGGATAATTTATTATAACATAATTGTATTCCGTCATCCTGCTAATATTATAAACGCGAAACTTTGTAAGTATGGATGGATGTTTGTTACTCTTTCGCGTAAAAACTACAGAATGGACTTTAATGAAGCTTTACAATAATGTAGCTTATACATCAGAATAATACGTAGGCTATAGAAATAATTGATGAATTTCGCTCGTAGTTTATCTGTAGTCCACGCGTACGCAGTTAATAGCTAGTATGTTAGATTTTTACTTTTGGTATAACAAGTAAACTCATAGAGGTGTGAGTACCTCGGTTATTTATTTGTGACTTTTGGATGAATAATAGATTTGTAAGGATATTATCGTTTATGATTTTTCTAATTAAGATGCACGTATCGTGGGCGTGTGGTTGTTTCACATTCATTACATTTAAGTTTTTGTAGCAGTAAAGCAGTGGTAGTGGAATAACACTTATTGGTAAACGTACGTTGGTAAAACTTAACAGAGTCAACAATAAATATTGGTATGTATGTCATAGTGGCTAACAAATAGACGACCGGCTGGCTCAGTTGATAACATGGCGGTTAGTCCGTGTGGTACGCGAGAGGTCGCGTGTTCGAATCCCACCTAGGTTATGGTTGTGTATATAAGTTTTTCTGTAATAAAAATTTTAATTATATAAATTTTATTAAATTTATAAGAATATTAAATACGTTGTCCGTTGTCTAGTACCTGGAACACAAGACCTTACTGTAGTTACAACAGGACTGGGCTAAGGCGGTGTTACAAGTTCACAGATATTATTATTATTAAATAATATGAAATATTAAAAAAAATCTGATAGTACAGGTCTGACGACAATGATGATAAATGGCGAATTAATGAATACTCAAGATTGACGTGTGCGTGTTTCAGGACAAGGCGCTGTACGACGACGATTTCGGCGACTCGGACACGGAAAAGGAGCCGGACGCGTACCTCGCGCGGGTGAAGGCCGAGGCTAAGGAGCGCGACTCCGACGACGACTCCGAGGAGAGCACCGACGAGGACTTCAACCCCGACAAGCAGAACGAGAGCGACGTGGCGGAGGAGTGAGTACCCGCGTACACAGAGAACACGCACACGTATATATACGCACTCATATATGTGTATTGCACGTATGCTTTTAGCACACGTGATTTTTTTTGACTGCTCTATGCTGACGGAAGTGTCCAGCGCAGCTTCATCGGTTACTGTAAAACACGTCGGGCGACGGGCTAGCTGACATTGTGGTCGATAGGGAGGCAGGCCCCCCCTTTTTTCCCCGCAGATAGGAAGAATGCATCCCGATAGTTATTTCGGATTAGTAACTATTATTAACTTGGCCGAAGGGACTTACCTGGGAATGACGTTACCGTTGGGGATTTGAGGGGGCAGAGCACACGTGAGCGGGTGTATATTATATATTTCGCATATTTATTTGCATAGATAGTCTTTTCTAAATAGTCCACTTGAGGGGAGAACAAAAGGAGGGCAACACATCAGCACATTATGTCGCGGAGACTTATATGTGTCGGGGATCATCAAAGGGCTTCGGCTATGTCGACTTCAGTTGTCACGATGTAGAATAAAATATAAATATGAATAAGTGAGTTTCGGCCGCTTTCTTCTTCTGCAGTGCACACTTGAACTCCCTATAAGCGTTTGATTTCGTTTGTGACATATATTTGAATCGACTTCGATGAGGAGGTCTTATGTTACACTGAATAATTGTCTATTTACTAATTAATACGTCACGAACTACAGATACG
The DNA here is from genome assembly GCA_017140195.1 of Eumaeus atala. Classification (NCBI taxonomy): domain Eukaryota; kingdom Metazoa; phylum Arthropoda; class Insecta; order Lepidoptera; family Lycaenidae; genus Eumaeus; species Eumaeus atala. The sequence goes on from JAFELO010000201.1 coordinate 231,118, forward strand.
ACACGAACCCGTCGTCGTCGGAGGACTCAGACGCGTCAGGCGCCTCCACAGCCAGCAACAAGGAGAAGAAGAAGAAGGAGAAGCCCAAGAAGGCTGTCACTATTGTAAGTAGTGCCACAGTTTCAGTCGCTTACGGCGTGGGGCGAGTAGGCGCTTTTATCTCAGAAGCAAACAAATCGCCGAAAGCGTGTCCGCTCCAACACGCGACAGGAGTTTACTCCTTAATAATTAATATGATTCTGATATAAAAGGCTCGAGACGTAGGCGAGGTGAACGTGTTAGGCTGATGTTACGCTTGGTTGCTCCGCCGCTGTTTCACACGAGGTATTAGAGCTTCATAGGAGTGAAAACTCCCTGTTTGTTTTTCATGCCGCATGCCCTTTTAGGGAGTAAACTGTATTCGTGATAAGCATTTAAACCTAAACTTTTATCCAATATTATTATAATTTAATTTATGAGGACGGCGCTGTTCAAAAATGGTTTGAGTATGCGCGTCGCCAAACTATGCACTTTTTCACTTCGTGATATTTAAAGAAGTGTTCAATGCTGCCATAACAACGATACAATAACTTTAAGCAGCGCAGATAAAACAATACAAAGAAGTATAAACGTTTGTATAATAAGTAAAATGACCTTCATTATTTTTTATATGTAAGTATTTTCCTTATACATACTATAATATATCAATGGTCAATTTCAGTCGGAGGCGCCACGTAAACGCAAGGAGAAGTCGAAGAAGAAAGAGAAAGACGCCAACGCGCCCAAGAGACCCGCCACCGCCTTCATGTTGTGGCTCAACGAGAACCGGCGCAGCATCCTCGACGACAACCCCGGCATCAAGGTCACCGAGGTTGCCAAGCGAGGCGGCGAGATGTGGCGCGATCTCTCCGACAAGTCGGTATGTACTGAGCTGTGACGCGACTTAAACCGACAAGTTGGTACGTCCTGAGCTATGGCGCGACCTCCCCGACAAGTCGGTGCGTACTGAGCTGTGGCACGACCTCACAGACGAGTCGGTGCGTACTGAGCTGTGGCACGACCTCACAGACGAGTCGGTGCGTACTGAGCTGTGGCACGACCTCACAGACGAGTCGGTGCGTACTGAGCTGTGGCGCGACCTCACAGACGAGTAGGTGCGTACTGAGCTGTGGTGCGACCTCACAGACGAGTCGGTGTGTACTGAGCTGTGGCGCGACCTCACCGACAAGTATATGAACTAATTGGTGCATACGCCAGTTACAGACTTCAGGGAAATGTGTCATGCAGAGCTACGAACGTCTATTGCTCCATCTCTCGTACTTCATCTCCCTTTGGAAGTTTTCAGTATGAGTAGATCATATGTACACCTTCACTCGCATTATGACAAGAGTACTATATGTATTATGACAAGAGTACTATATTCTATCATTCTACTAAAAGAGTCATCGGTTTGCATACTTCATAACAGTTATGTGAACTCTAAGCAATATTTCCTCAGGAATGGGAGGAGAAAGCGAGCAAGGCTAAAGAGGAATACAACCAGGCGATGAAGAAGTACAAGGACAGCGGCGCGGCGGACGAATTCAAGCAGAAGAACAAAGCGGCCGAGAAGGAAAAGAAGACTTCCGAGAAGAAGACCAAGGCGCCGGCAAGCAAGACCCCTGCAAGTAAGAAGGCGAAGAGCACAACCGGGGCCGCAGCCACGAGCTCGGGCAAGTTCACAAGCAAAGAGTACATTGATGATGATGACAGCTCCTCAGACTCTGATGGCGGGAAGAAGGAGGCCAGGAAGGACACCAAAGAGGTATAACATAAACACAGCAATTTTTTTATGCATAAGTAATTGAGCGTCGCCCATGTAGTTAGTTTGCTCTCTCTAATGCTCAATATGCAATTTTATAACTCCCTAAATATTGTTTATATGGTCTCTCCTTCATCCACTCTCCCCTATCTCACGTCACAGCAGCAGTAGTATCCTTGCAGCTAATCCATCGTCTGTCCTCTTTTACGTGTAAATCCTTAGCTGACCAAAATTGTGTTCCGCTGCAATCTGGCCCTACCGCATGAAATGTAGATATTATGAGCGATGATTTCGTGTGAAGAACCTGTAAAAAAACAGGTAATAAAAGGCGTCTGTTGCAAATGGGTAATGTTTTATTGATCCATTGAACGCATCTAGCCCCATTCTGGAGGTATTCGGAACTATTTTTTACCACTTACAGCTGGGTACTTTCCTCCTAATCTGTACACTATAAGGTCAATCCAGTTGGCAATCTCTATAAAGTATTTATTTTGTAATGTATATACATACATAGACGACCGGCTGATTCAGTCGTACGTGGCTGCTACTCCGCTAGAGGTGATGGGTTCGAATCCCGCCGAGATCGTGGATGATGTATATGTATCTCTATAAAAATCTTAAATATATAACATTTCTTAATCTTACAAAATATATTTCCGTTGTCGTGTACGTGTAACTCAAGTCTTATTACAGGACTAGGCTAACGGGTTGTGATAAATCCACAGATATTATTATTATAAAAATACATCAGAGCGGGAAATACATAGACATCGTGTTCAAGAAATCTATGCTATCTCTGATTTTTGTCTCTTCTCATAGATTAATGATATTATTAAAACTAAAATGTTTCAGGGCAAAGAGTCAAAGAAAGCGAAACACTCGTCGTCCGAGGCGGAGTCGTCGGCGTCGGGCGACGACAGCGGCAGCGGCAGCGACTAGGAGACCTCAGCTGATACAAATTGTGATACTGTGCTCGTTGATAACGTCTACACACCCTACACGCTCGCTTTCATTGGTAGTCAGCTCGGTCGGTGGTTCCCGCGTGACAGTTCAGAAGAGGTTGAGCCACACTACACTGCAGCTGAATATGTTTGGCACGCCCTGCTCGCGATATCTCCGCAAAGTGACAGCTATGTCGTGTTCTGCTTCCTGTGGCCTATTCGAGATGAAGGCGGCAAAACACGTCTAAGTAACCTTTTTGTGGATGTTTATGGCCTGCGATATTCGACAGAGGGCTGCGACTTCTCATCTGCCCCTATGTACTATAAATCTCTCGCATCCCGTATACGGACTCCAACGGCCAATGAAAGCACCATATACTTCGTGTACAGAGAAGTATATATTATGTAACGCATAACGCACCTGTAGTATAGTGGCAGACGCACATGTCACGGTTTACCCACGTTCCATCCGGTAATATATGTCTGGGAAACTGTAACATGTTGCTCCATACAGTAGCCACTGAACATGGCGGAGAAGATTCAATGTTTTGCGGTATGCCTTACGGTTTGACAGAGCGTGTGTGTTAAACTTAAGGTTATTGACGCGCTACACATTCAACAGTGGATGGAGAGGCTGATGATTATGATTGTCGAGATAAATTAGACTGTAATAGGAACTTCACATTAAGAGTGAACCAGGAGAAATAGCTAGAGCTATTCCAATGAATTTTTTGTAGAGATGAATGCAACCAGTGATTTTAATTTAAATACGCATTTGAATCCGGGGCGGGTCTCTAGTATGTGATAGAAATAATTCCCTCGTTAAGTGAAATTGTATACCTTTGTAAAAATAAACTTTAAGGAATGTATGTGTTGTTCAGTTCATGTTGTCACTAAAGGCTAAATAACTGAATTGTGTGCCATGCACAGATCCCATCGCCAGTCCCCTCCCTAATGGGTAGGCAGAGTAAACCGACTGCCAAATGTCACTATTTAGAATTTTTTATTGGCTCCACATTCATTACTGCCAGCCCTTAGTGTAATAACATCTATCGATGATTGGTGTGGTCGAACCTAATGCCATTCATGGAGACAATTTCGCAAGGTTTTGCTGTATATCGTGTCCACCATCCAGGGAGAATGCGCTCCCCGGTCGTGCATGTACTCGCACTAAAAATATATGGAATGATCATTGATATATAAATATTCAAGATTCCCGATTTCGTACCAATGTGTCATACAAAACCGTTCTTGATTGTAGATATGTAGTTGTTTTGACTTGTAGATATGGTATAAAGCATTTTTTTTTTTTGCAATCTAGTTTAGAGTCAAATTTTCAAAGCAGAATACAAAAAGCAATGTCATTCTGACGCAATTTTTGACAATACTTATTACCAATAGAGCAAAACATGGAATGGACTGGATATTTGTTTCTATATTCTCTTTTTAAATACACTTTCACACTAATAAAGTGTATTAAGAGTGTTTGGTAGGGTATATGTATTCTTACATCTTGCTATAATTAAAGTTGCTCAGAACGTTTGTTTTGGGTAGAATGTGTGGAAAATAATCAAACAATAATAATCATTATAATCAAATAATGTAAAACGCGCATGTATTATTCGTCTCCAAAAATTATCACCTTTGCTGGCTGATTACTTCATGTTGTATCAGATACGAGAAAATTGAAACATTTGGGTGCCTTCTTGTAAATTGGAGTGACATATCCGTGCTTCCAAACATCTACCATTTCACCCTCCATAGTAGACCGACGACATAGAATAGTTAGCAGGGTGGAACTTCTAGCACAATTTATAGCGAAAATAGGCGGAATTCCGTCCGGTTCAGCCGACTCATTAGGATTAAGAGTTTTAGTACGCGGAAACCTCCACCACTTGAATCTTCCTCAGAATTTATGTCTGAAATAGATGGTTCACGCGTATTATCAGTCGTGTGCGCATGGGTAACGTAGTGAACCACTAAGAAAAGTAGATTGAAAGTATTCTCCAAACACATTTCCGATCTCTTCACCATCGTCTGAGGACGTTATTCTCGTAGTGGAAAACTGAAGTGTAAAAGTTATTGTTTTTTAATCTTAGCCATAGGACTACTAATGGAAAATCACTGCTCATGACCGCGACGTCGTGATTCGAAAGTACTAAATCTAGAAAGCGGTCGTTAATGTTAGAGAAACAGTTATATTGTAATAATTACAAGTATTTAATTCATCTAATAATTCCCACTGGTGTGAACCGAGTATGTAACTCTGAATTAAGGACAGACCATAATTATTTGGGGACCATACAGTATTTGGCAAGTCGAAATGACCCGATATTATAAATTAATCACGTGGGTTTTGTAAAATTACATTAGCTAAACTCTTGGCAAAATTTATCCGTTGGACACTAATCGAGTTACACATGTTTTGGTTACATATATAAACTACGCAAATGTGATTCTTATAAATAAAATTACCAACCAAATAGGAGGGCTATTGCGCAACTTAATAGTAATCCACAATTCTGCTGATGATAATCACTACATCTGGCACACCGCTGCGAGTTCACGACGAACCGCCATAATTATCCCAGCCCATATTTTGTTTCCTATAATTATAGTTTCCATCAACTCCACAATAAATTACTATTAAACAACTCACTGTCCACTTACTAGTCGTTTGGTCATGTCTCTGTCAGTCTATAAAAAAACTGTAGTTTTAGTTCATAAGCCGCGTGTTTTGGTAATAAATACGAAGGTGGATTTAAAAATACTCTGCCTAAGTCACATTCATTCAGTTGTAAAAATCTAATGTACCCACATCATTTAGTTCAGTTCATAGTCAACTTCACACAATTAACTAGTAATTGTGTGAAGTTCGAAACGTGTGCGATAATTATTTGTGATTTTATAATTTTTTTGACTAAGCAATCGGACATAGTTTCTGCAAATGGAGGAAATCGGAAAGCCATCCATGATGATATGGTCAGTACTTTAGGAGATTCCGCTCTGTCTTATTCATCCGTTAAAAATGTATAGCAGAATTCAAGCGTGAAAGATGAACCCTGTTCTGGAAGGCCTCCGACGTCCACTACTGACGAAAATGTTAAAAAGGTACTTGATTAAGTATGGCAGACCGTAGATTAAAAATGAGAGAGAGCCGAGATTATAGGCATCTCTTATGAACGAACTCAGAACATCACAGTCAACGAATTGTGTTTCCACAAGGTGTCTGCGAAGCAGGTTCCGCGACTGCTTTCAGTTGAACAAAAAAAACACGCGATTTTCTTTCATTTTACTTGACTGTTTGGAGTTATTTGAAGCCGATGCAGATGCGATGATTGAATTTGATCTTTTGAATCGGTTTGTTACAATAATAGTAATAATATCTGTGGCCTTATCACACCACGTCAGCCTAGCACTGTGTTAAGTTCCGTAAGGACTTGTTACATGTACTAGACAACGGAAATATATTTAATATTTTTTATAAATTTAAGAAGTTTTATATATTTAAGTTTTTTATTATAGAAATACATATAATATTCATATAAACATCCATGACCTAGGCGGACCCGCGACCTCTGGCGTAACACGCAGAATAACCGCCACGTTACCAACTGAGCCAGCCGGTCGTCATGGGTTACTACTGTACGCCAGAAACAAAACAACAATCTAAACAGTGGAGAAGACCTGTTCACCACCCCTTATAACGGCTAACACGATTTTGTCGGTAAATAAGAAAATGACTACACTATTCTGAGACTCGAATGGTGTGATTATGATTATATTTTTGAAAGGGGTGATACTCTCATGGAATTCTCCCTTAACATATCTGCTATAAACGTCTTCTTTTTAACATCTCATCGGCTCTCTAGCTATATAATTTATTTGTTCCTTTGGGATTGTACCCGCATATTTAATATGTGAACCAAACTTGGGCACTACACCACAGAGGTTTTCAGAGCTAGATACTGGGACTCCCTTAATTTCAATATTGCTAAGCCCAAACTTTTGTTCATCATAAGGCAGCTGAGTCTCCAGGCGCAAGACACGTCATTCTCAGCTGCTGCTGCACAGAGCACACGCACTCGGAATCGCATGCTGTCTCTCTCTTGCCGAAAGGTGAGGGAGTGATAGTGCCGTCCCGCTTGCGCCCCAACGCTTGTTCAGAACGCGGTCCGGAATAGTTGTTATTCCGTGCCGTGTTCGGAACTCGGGCGAAGCCAAAGCGCTTTCCGTAGGTGTAGGTGTATAGTTATATATTGTGAGTACACGAGAGACCAACAGACCTCAACAGGTCCAAAGCCGCACCGCACGACATACTCCCCGACCTTTTGTGAAGAAAGGTCCGGGGAGTGGACAGCGAGTCCGACCGAGGAACGGCCCCCAACACTCCAAGTAAGTCGGGAAATACAGACTGAATAATAGTGAGACATCCGTTATTCCCCACGCCACAGGAGATGGAGGCACTCAACGAAGAGATGGAGTTACGACCCCAAAAGCGCGCGCGCCTGAAGAGAGGGCCGATAAGATGGTGGCCTTAGCCAGCTCATCGCCGTCGCCATCTTATCCACACCCATCAATTAAATCATCTCAGGGCTCGTCGACGCCGCCGGGGTCGGCCTCTGCTGCGGCTGCTGTATCGTTTGGACATCGAACCGGAAGTCGCGTCCTCCACGACGTCGACGGACGTGACCCGTTCCGAAGGTTCGCGGCGGCTCTGGAAAGTCCGAAGCCCACAGCCGCGCCGGGTGCCAGCACACACGCAGGTACTGTTTGCACTCTCTCCCCAACAACAATCATCATCATTAGCCCCCAAAACCACAAACCCGCCGCGCAGATCGAAGGTATATCCCCCATCATCGTGCAGAACCTTCCGGACTGGCATCGCCACTTCCAAGCCCTAAAGGCCTTAACGAAGGTGGACGCGGCACTGCTACTCCCCGCCGGCAGACCTCCCCACCAAGGTGGGTATTAGAGGCCTGCCTGTGGGGACGAGCACGGACAGCATCGCCGCGGAGCTCATGGCCCTGGGCTTCCCTGTGCGCTTCGTGCGCCACATCCCAGCGAAGGGGGCAGAGCCGGCTCGCAGGTTGGTCGAGCGATCTTCCAGGCGAGGGCAGCCCGCGCCTTACTGCGACCAGTACTCGCATCCGAGCTTCCACTACGCACGAAACTGGGGATATACTAGACGTACATCCGATCGCGACCCATTTACGCTGCCCCGGCATGGTACGCGCTCTCCTCCCCGTTTCAGAAGAAGCGCCTGCAAGCTCAGCAGAGCATATACCTACGAGTAATCACGGGAGCCGGCCGCTACGTCCGGAATGACGTGATCGCGCGGGACTTCCGGGTCGAGCTTGTCGGTGAGTTTCTGGCCCGATTGTCCTGGGGCATGTTCAGTGCCGCGGACAATGAACCGCACGCCCACCTGAGGGACCTGGCCCCGCTACGCGCGCGACCACCCAACGGGCGGCACTACCCACGTGACCACCCGACGGGCGGCAGTACCCGCGTGAGCTCGTATCTCGTGTTTCACCAAGCGAAAAAGAGTCCTCGGCCCCGACAATCAGGACAAGGATCACTCACTCACATTCATAACCCACACCACAATTGGACGTCATCACACCACACTACCCACCACACCTGCAGGCCAGTAGGCCGCGGTCGCAATCCCAATTTCAGGCCATACGACCCTATCACCGAGGGGATAGCTGCCCCTCGTAAACGGACCAGGGTCATGAGATTCGCCTCGAAACCCGCCGTCCTCGCAGCCCCAACCAGGCCAGAGAAAAAAAACCCACAGACGGAAGATTCTCAACATCCTTTTTCGTTTTCTAGAAGGCTTACGTCCTTCTCCATTTCCATTAATTAGTCCTAGAGCAGTGTAATCTTGTTATCAACAAGGTCGATGGACGGCTTTATCTCAGTCAGTTCAGGTTTAACATTTTTTTAGCTCAGCGAGTTTGGATTTGGCTCGAATATGTGGATGAGATCACTTTAAATTTTCTCATTGAAATGCGTAAGGCTTAGTACACGTCTCCAATAAAATCGAGGGATGTAGAAAACATTGATATCGCATTCATAACACGGTAGATACAGAAGATGTTCCTGGGGTTTTGAGGTCTGTAGTCTTTAGTATAAAAAAATATATGAGAAAATCTCTCGATACAGGTGTGATAGGAAAAGTGTCACTACTTCTCAAATGAAATATCAGGGACTTCGGCCTCGCAAGTAGTATAAAAAACGCATTAACCGTCTGACTACGATGGCGAACGACGAGCTTGTGAAGATTTCCGAAACCGTAAGACCGTCTGTCAAAGATAATTTGATTTTTAGGTGGTCTCGAAGTTTTATAAAAGAATTATTACCTTGGACTACATTCACTAGAATCTATACTACTACTAGACTTTCAATTCAATTCAATTATGGAATACTGTCTTTCAGCGAAGTAAGAAAATAGTCATTAACGATTTTCTACATAAAATTATTATTTTAGGTTTGCTTCCTTAACCACTCAAAAACACTTACGAACACCTTCAACACACATACAAAATGTAACATTTTATTTATGTTTTAATACAAAGCGTGTCCAAAAAAATTTGTTCTAGTACTCCTAAAGTCCCTGTTCCTGACAACCAACATTTAACGTTCAATATCCTGGTTGCTCTTAGTTATTTTGTTATGGCCTGGTCACACTAATGGTAAACACCATTTGTTAAATGGCGTTGATTGTAAGTATAGCCATTTCTAGCGCAAAATTACAAAATGCTGTTTGCCGTTGTTTATTATCTGTTCATATTTTTCAATCAGCATTATCGATATTTTAAATAGATCAATATCGGAGTTTGAAATAAATAAACAAATATCAAGGTTTGTCAGGTGTATAAAAAATATCTTGTCGGCTCTTAAATGATTCACTCAGTTTACTCAGTTCGACGAACCAAACTTATAAATATAAGAAAATCTTAGACAGGGATAAAAGAGAGGTAAGAAGTGACACGTTAAAATTTGTGTTGGTGTCTGGCGCCTTTGCGCTTTTTATGTAATCGCATCACATCATTGATTATATACTTATACTGAGATTGTACATCTTCATACGGCCATTTTATTTTGTGAAGTCACTTTCTCATTTTTGTCGTTCCTCAGGTCAGCAAGACGTGGAAATGTTTAGAGCTTAATTATTAACAATGACGATTTATGACGCTATATGACGTAAAAGGACACAGAATGCTACATCTCTGAAAGTAAAGAGGTATCTAAAATGCCCATTTGTGACACTCTAAGATGCAGGTTGTTTTAAGACACTGTACATAATCACAGAGCATGTTCAATATTCGATTTCGATTATATGACCTTTAATTTGACAAATTCTTACTATACATTTACTTAGTAGGCCGCAATTCGCCCGACATCTACCGCGCCCGAGGTCTTTGTCCGCGCAAATGTCTACAGTTTTCATATGGTGTGCATATTTTCTGAAATTAATGACACTTATTCGGTGAAATTCACTATATAAATAAACAATATTATCGTTTTATTGTTATTTTATTTGTTATATAGTACCATTTTCTACCTTGTCCAAAAAGAGACATATAATTTCTTACAATTCACGTTGTATATTTATAACAGATATGTAAGAAGTAGGACCATGTGACAGGACACCACACCGACCGCCGTAAAGTGTCAGCAACTATGCTGCCATTACTTTAAAAAAATGTAGTCGAACCCTCCATGGAGGGCGGAAGAAAGGAGAGCAATGTGTATGCATGACAATAATGCGAATGTCTGAGGGATGTCAAAGCACTCCGATTGTTTACTTGACCCCCCCCCCCTATACTATAAAAGCAAACTACGATGATTTGATATTTCCTTCAATTGTTTTCTATAATTATAAAATATATTCTATAATACTTGTAGTTCCAGTGATTAGCACATTTAAAATAACAAACAGAAACACTACAGCTCTATAATGTTGGTATAAATTTCAATGCGAGTACTATATATCTGATTCAACTTTTCCCAAGGCCCCCCCATCTCCAGCCTCAGACCTCAGATGTAAATCCTTGTCAAGACAAAAAAGTTATTATTAGGTACCGAATTTTAATACTGATTTCAGCTTTGCGTCATCTTCATTCCCTAGATAACATCTTCTATGTCGTCATCTATGTCGAAAGTCCTTGTGAAGACAAATGAAACGAGCTGCACACGATTGGGTTCCGCCATCTCATTACAGAGTTCCCACGATCACCCTTCGGTTCCATCATGAGATCCTGAATGACACCAAGGCGTAAAGCACTTGTCAAAACCAATTAAACCAACCCGAACACGGTGTTAATGCGATTTTCTTGCAATTTACCTATGGCCGCCAAACGTCTCTATCATCAAATCAGCTCGATGGTTCCAAAATAATTTGTGTACACACATGTGAGTTGGATCACAATGCACAGAAGTTCATCTCGTTCGGACACCGAAAAGTGAATCGAATTTAACTTTAAATCCACCTTCACATACAAAAGTAGGTGCATAAAGTCAAATTAAAAGTTTTTAAAATTCCTTTAAATTATTTTGAAACACATGAAATTAATGCAAGACATTAAATAGTACCTATCTGCAAGTCTAACAGAGGTGTTATTTTCATCGCCGCATGTGCCACCCCTCAACTCGAATGCCGTTACGAATCAAACAAAAATCTCGACAATTGAGACTTTTTTTAAAATTATTGTGTGAAGCAGCCCTTTTAACGCTGCTGTATTCTTCCCATATAATTCTTTAGGCACTATTCTCTATTTTCTAAGAAGGGTGCATTTACTGAGACTATTAATGGTTACAATTGGTATAAATACAACTGAGAGTTTGTTATTTTAATTACTGGAAGTTACAGACTAAATTTTGTTATTGCACTAACGGTTACAGAGAACCTCGGTATTGATTTGTGTGAGAATTTGCGATGAGATTAGGAAACTCACCTTTTATCTAAAAGGTTTTTCTTTTATACATAACTTGTTAAATAAAAAAGTGTGTTATCTACCAGCAGCACATGATAAAATTCCATATTATAAGGATTAGGCTTGAGTTCTAAAAATCCCCTCTTAGTGCTAACATACACAATGGAGCCCCTGCAACAAATTTTAACCGACCGAGATGGAATTTATGAAGTGATCAAGTATTAAGGTTAAGATTGATAAACTTTCATTCCGATGGCGCTGGATGGAACCTTACTATAGTGGAGCCGCCGGGAGCATGTTTTTTTAAACATTTATAACTAGCTGCTCCCGGCGGCTAGTTTAAAAGAAAACTGGTAGTGTCGTGCACCATGCATGGCCTTTACTTCCTCCTATGCAGCATGGCACTACCTCTTACACACTAATCTCCGGGACTACTAGTTATATATCAATGATATTTTTTTTATTGGATCCTTCGTGATAGACAACATATTATGAAGTTATACTCAGCAAGTGAGAATGCAGCAAGAGATGGTTAGAATGTGACCACAATAATCACAATAGAGCAGCGTATTTCATTTGCGTCATGTAGGGTGAAATATTTTTTCCACCATGGTTCAAGCCTTGTCGTGGCGGAGAGGCTTAGTAGACTTGGGTAAATAGAGACACCTTGGGCGAAGCCAATTGAAATGAGGAGGAGGCTGCTCCTTGTACCGCTCTTAGAAGAGGGGGACTAAAGAGCAGGAGGATGAGCTACTCTTTGTACCCCGCTGGTAAGAAAAGGGACTAAAGAACAGGAGGAGGAGCCGCTCTTTGTACCCTCTTATAAGGAGAGGGGACAGGGTGTAAGAAGGCAAAGTGTATTTTTAGCCGTTTGTATGTTAATGGGCTTGGAAAGTCACCAAATGGCTCCAATTGGTTATTTGGGTTTTGGAACACCAAAATCATTAAAGCCATTATATTTGCGTCAGCAAATCTGCTATAGTATGTACGTATAATACATGCTATATGGAATATAGACGCGTATAGCATTTTATGATAGTTCTAAGTCTTAACTTTTTTATTTCCAAGTAATTACTTTGAACATTCCAATAAAATAATTGTATTATCTGTCATAAAATAATGTATTATACTTTAGAGGGACAGTTATACATTTTTATAAATTAATTGGGACTTATGACTTGTGTAGTTTTACTTAGGTGATAAATTGTGGTGTTACGTTGATGACCATATTTTTCACACCATTGGCGAAATACCATTGTATAAGTACAAAATACCTTTATAATATGAACTGTAAGAAGTGCACTTGCTTCTATTATTTTAACCTTTTTTTGACGCGGGGAAACGCATCTACGCCTTCACCGGCCCTGGTGGGGTCCAGTGGTGTGTGTGGGGCACACGGCACATTATAGTGCCGAATACTCACATAAACCACCGCGATTACCATCACGCTAATCAGGCCCCTAAGGGACCGAGGCCTTCTCTACAGAAGGGTTGCCCCACACTACAGGACAACTCCACGAAATTTGGGACAGTAGAATGGGGTGAGGTTCACGTTCTCGCCCCTTGCTCCATGCGCGTAATCGCCTCCTCCTCTTGCTCTTTTGTCCCCTCCTCTTATGACAGTAAAGAGGCAGTGGCATTGCTGATTTGCAACCAAATCGGGCCGGCAGAACCAGGACTCCTTCGCCTCGCAATTCCCTCACTTACCGTACCGTACCGTACCTTACTTACTCTATTTATAGCGTAAAGTAAGGATGGTATGAACGAATTCACACAAAATCTAGTTACACCCATCACGTGGATGTTCTGTGAGAAATGCGCTTGCGAGCGTCCTCTTTCGCCTCTAACAACCGAGCCGTCTTGGTGCTGGCCATCATATAACACCCTTCTCTAATCTCTATCTATATTATCTCTGTGAACGTCTACTTACTACAAAAGTAATCATCTCCAACATGATAATCTATATTCCATTCTAAGCATAATTTAATCGTGACATAAGTCTGGGTAAAATATATATTAGATGCCTAGGCATCTTAATATGGATCATGTGAATTATGCGCATCAACAAAAGTGTCACAAAATAGTTATCTAACAAACATACCTATGTAGTAACTAATGTCGTGGCTTTTACCACCTCATAGTCAGTAGTTCCTAGGTATCACCTATCTGAGTACCCAGTTGATTAACCAAAAAGTACTCTCCACTCTCCCATCGCTAATGTTTTTAAGTGTTCTTGTTTGTAAACAATGTCAAAGCATAACTAAACATTTTGGTATTAGTTCAGATCTACTAGCTACTATTCGACAGGCATAGAATTTGCACTGTAATGTTTAATCATATTCAATAAATAATAATAATTCGTCCTTCTACCTATTTTCTTATCATGAGTACTTTTCTTTGCGTCTAGATACCTATTACCTTCTAAATACGAAGCTTTAGAAGTAACCATGCTCCATGAATAGAAATTTGATGTACTTTAGATAGCTAAGACAAAAATAAAGAAGTTAAATGCTTGGTTCCTAAAATTCTTCTGTGGCTTGTAATTGAATGAAAAATAGAATGTATTTTATTGCTAGTACCCTAAGTGCTACACCTTATTTGATTAGAAATAAAAACTATTTCTGAAGATCCTGCAAAATATCAAATCGTAAACAAACGTATTCACAAACGTTGTTTTATTGGCGTCCCTTTCTCTCCGACGTTTGCCGCGCTTTTTATGTTTTGGATACAAACGTTGGCGGTATTTGAAATACGGCGCGAGATATATCGCTAATAGCTCATAGGGGAAACCAAAAGAGCATTAGACCTCATTTTGACGTACTTTTTAATAGGGACAAAGTAAAAATTATCATAAAAAATAAATATATCCCACAATTCGTGACCCACAAGTGTTATTTTATTAATATTATAGCTTTTTATTATATATTTCGGCTAAATAATAATTTCATCTAAATGTACTAAGACTAGCTTGATACTAAAATATGTTCCGTATCAACCTGCATTAAGACACTATTTACACTGTACTTCGCACAGGATACGTCACGGATATACGTAGAACAAGGTGCACAGTTACGTCGGGGAAGTTGGTAGTAGTGTCATTTTCGACCAATCAGCGTTGAGATAGATGGCGCTACAGTAGCGACGCGAGAGAACCCAAGCTAGCTCGTCTGGGAACATTGCTTCGAGCTCCATACATTTCCTTCTGGTTCTCTGCGTCTGCAGTTCGGTTGTGTACCAGTTCAAAAATAATTTCAAAATTTTTGCCATCAGGTATGTCCAATCAATATTTTAACATAATTCACTCATTTATATATTCATAATTGTGATTACTACTATTTAATTTAGTGTTTTATCATTTATTCCACGTTGGAATTTTGAGTCAAACATGGCTATGCTTCGCCCATACTTTCCGTAGTACGCGTGGGTATGAGAAGGGACGCCCTATTTTTAACATTTTATTTCTCGAATCTTTTTCATTAAACGAATAGAACAGTTCTTCTACAAGTTATAGTTAGATTGTTTAGCGATTATTTGGTAATTATGTCATCAATAGTTAATGCGTATTTTCATCACATTTCGTGAAAACAAAATGGCTCGTACGAGCCAAGCATAGGCCAGTGAACTCGTTGTATGGTGATAACTATTTTTAAGAAACGATACGTATTTATACGGTGAATTTGTGTCTTTTACGTTGGTTTAAACCTGGACTGTATTACTATTTTGATAAATTTCCTTGATAATCATGAGCAAATGCATTTCCCGCCAAAACGCTGCGCCAAGTACTTCGTAGAGTCGCGTGGAACCACGTTAGCGTTATAAGGAGCCTGATATTCTTGTCTGTATTAACCTGCAACTACATATTTTGTATTTATAGACTCAATTGTTTTTTGTTTTAGGAAAAAAGTTAAAATGTCGGACAAGCCGAAGCGTCCTATGTCCGCCTATATGCTTTGGCTTAATAGTGCAAGAGAACAAATTAAGGCCGACAATCCCGGTCTGAAAGTCACTGAAATTGCCAAGAAAGGTGGTGAAATATGGAGGGCTATGAAAGACAAAAGTGTAAGTTTTAATTTACCTTTGCTAAATATCCCTTTGTTCATGTGTACTAATTTAATATTAATTTATAATGATTTTATTTTTCATAGGTGTGGGAAGAAAAGGCGGCAAAGGCTAAGGAACAATACACTAAAGACTTAGAATCGTACAACGCCAATGGAGGTGGTGCTGAAGGTGGCGGCAAAAAGGTGCAAAAGAGGGGGAAGAAGCCCAAGAAGGCGTCACCCGTACGTTAATTACTTATATTTTCTTCGATGACGGATAACTATTGTTCACCTGTCGCTAACTGTTTTGTTTTCATTTTATTTATAGAAGGCTAAGAAGAAGAAGGAAGAGTCTGAGGACGAGGATGGCGATGATGATGATGCAGAAGAAGATGAAAGCGAGTGATCTCTCTTTGTATAAGGCATTTCTGTTCATATTGAATAATTTACTTGGACTTAATTTATTACAGTAAAAAGGGACTTACTTTCCAAAGTCTGTATAAAATCTTTTTAATATTGCCCTGGTTCAAAATATCAATTTTCTTTTATATATTATTGATTTGGTAAAAATATATTGTTAAATATTTCGAATGCATTATAATGTCTATATGATTATTATAATTGTATAGTATTTATTGAATTGTAATAGTTGTAAGCAAATTACAGGATTTGGAAAGTTTTACCACAGGCTAAGGTTTCTAGGTCTCAAAAAAAAAATAAAAATAATGTTAAGTGTTAGTGTGTATCACTGGGGAATTGTACAGTTAGCCCTCCCTGTTAAGTTCGCTGTGACCACTGGATGCTCACTTTTAGAATGTACCTCATGTGGTTTTATCAAAACTTTCACGTCTCTAGATTTTTTTCTGACGCAATAAAATAATGCCATAAGTGAAATTTATTTTTTGGCCTTGTGTGGACGTTAGTTTTGATCAAATTACACTAACGTGTAAACTTAGAGACGATTTCATGATTCTTATTGTTAATTAAACCTACCTCTGTCATTGTAAATTTCAATGCTGATAATGGTACCAAACTTATGCTAAGCGACTTGGCTTGTCCGAGCTAAATGTTTTATGTAATTTAGGAAATTGATGTGTATGTTGTATTTTAGTTAGTTATAGGTAGGTTTTCAATGTGGATTAGTCTCTGAAATTTACATTTTGTGTTATTTTGTAATGAGAATAACATTCCTCATGTCAAGACGGATTTTACATGTTCAATAAAAGTAATTTCATATAAGATTCTATTTTATAATTTGCCTTTTCATTTTCCCGCTTTTTTATATTCCGACAATCTTGGGTTCCTTAATTTAAGTAACCGAAAAGTCCATTTTCTATTGCCACTAGTACATGATAGTCTTAGTATGATTGGTACATGATTTGAAATTAAATTGTACATCAACATTGTTTTTACAATCGTAATCTGTATTTATATTCATGTTATCAGATGAACCAATTTGGGACGAAGGTTTGTTATTAATAACTCTAATATAAGGCTATTTGTCGATTCATATATAAAACTTGCAAAAAAATTTGATTCTCAAGGAATTTTATTATAGCAACAGTCCAATGAACATTTCCCCTGTCGATACATATTAAGGTAGTTTCGCTTCTCTTTAAACAATTACCAAAAGTTTGAATAAGATTTGCTTCGATCGCACAGGAGCAAAAATAATTGGTATATTGATGCGAGAAGTAATGCGTGTAGGTAATAATTAAAAAATAAAAATTGTTTAACCATAAAATTTATAAACAAAATGCGTCATCGTTTTTGTTTGTCAATTCTTATTGTCATTTGTTGACTTGTGACGTCAGAAATGAAGTTGACTTCAGTCTCCTTTCAATGTTAAATGATATTTTTTAAACCAATCGTTTGTCTGTGGTATTTATTTTTCTGGTTATCTTCGAACGAATCACGTAAGGTAAGAACGGTGTATCTTGTTATCGTACAAAATAAAAGCAAACAAAAAAAAAAATACACTGAAGACTGAACATATTTTTATTCGCTAAAACCATGAAATACTATGAAAAAATCTCGTATTTTAAGCTAGATACACCAGCAAATGTGATCACTATAGGTCTTTATATTATTATATTTGAGTCTTCGGCTGATTTTAGTCTCACGCCGACGGCATGCGCACCGTCAGCGCTGATGGCCGAGATATATGAACTTTTAGGAAGTGTTTTTTGGTGACGCGTAGCTATCAGCGCACACGTGCGCGCTGATAACCAAGAAACGCTTCCTAAAAGTTCATATATATTATATCTCGGCCATCAGCGCTAACGGTGCGCGTGCCACCGGCGTGAGACTAAAATCAGCCTTCAATTTAGGGATACTCTTTCCTTCTCTTGTACATAATTTTATTGGTATGGTATTATGTAAGGCTGATTTTAGTCTCGTTAGCGTTTTTTGGTGACGCGTAGCTATCAGCGCGCACAAAAAACGCTTCCTAAAAGTTCATATATCAGCGCTGACGGTGCGCGTGCCGTCGACGTGAGACTAAAATCAGCCTATGATAGGATTATCAGATTTATGTTGGATACGATAATTAGGCTTATTATGTATTTTTGAGACGGTATTGGACTCTTCACTGGTTAGAGACATTAGACTCTAGAAGCTTCTTTAATTTCGCATGCACATTGCGCAGAGAGAACAAAAGAAAGCTTTTGCAATCGGGCCCTATTATTCCTCAAGTACATTTTTATTGTCCTGACTGTAGAAGCGTTACATACAAAATCTGGAAAAAGGTCACCCTCCTTCTGATGCAGTAGGATAAAAAAATCTGCCGCAAATCTGCGCATACGAGATTAGATAGATAGAAATAGTAATAAGTAACCACGGACCTCTCCGTCATAGGCACATTGATATAATATGGATAGAAAGGGAAGCAAGACCAAAAGGCATTCATCTAAGACAAAGCAAATGTGGTTTACTGTCTGTTTTTTTCATTCATTCCCTCTGCACAATCGAGATTAGTTAGACAAATAGTGTTTCAGATCTTCCTTTTCTGTTAACCAAGACGAATACTCACCGTCAAAGGCTGGTTCTAGGAAGGCATCCCTTTTCTATTAATATTATCTCTACGATTACTTGACAAAATTAAAACGGAACAATAGTTAAAACTAAAATGCTGTTATTATTTTTATTGGCATATTCCAACCTTTTTCACAAAATAATTTTTGAATAAAAAGAGATGGAATATACGATGCGTTGGGAACGCTGTAGCTGGTGAGTGTCCACTCCTACTCAACTCAAAGGGCAGCACGAATATATCACACGGTTCAACTATAAAAATAATCATTCCTGTTTAGGCCCATTATAATATAATATATTTGCAATTTGTATAAATTATAGTGTCCTTATTCATTGATTTCAAAAATGCTGGATTCCCGGATTTAATACTGACCTGTCATTCAAAGTAGTCGTCGGTTGTACATATTATGTAGTTGTGAAATAAACATATTTTTCTGCAAATTCTACCTTACATATAAGATTAAGAGTCGATTTTTCAAAGTAATATATGTCGTTCTGACACAAATTTTGACAAAGCTTTACCGTTGATTGTTGTAAGATTCGTACTTACGTCCGTAAGGCTAAAATCATATGACCATGCCGCCTCATGTTTAGTAGTTTATCTGTATTTAGTTCTCTTATAAAATATACGCCTTTTGTACGCCCCCCCCCCCCTTTCCAATGCTTTACCATTAGAACAAAACATGGAATGGACTGGATATATTTATTTATTTATTTTTATATGACACTGAGTTATTGTTTAAAGTGTTTGATAAGGAATATTAACTTTATACGAACGTATATTTTGGGTGTTAAAAAAAATATTCGAAAGTATTAATAAAACAAAATGTCCAGAGAGAGGAATGACCTCTCGCTTGACTAGTATTGAGCCTGTTCTCTAACCGCGGACCCTAACCATTATTTATCCTTATCATTAAAAATTACGAAGACAAATCGTCTATTGATTTAGCCATCTATAACTAATTTCTGAAATGTCGATGACCCGAAAAAACTTGAACACAAAGTTATTAAGATAGAAGGGAGAAAAATAATTATGATCAATAAAATTGTTTATTTTCCGAGTAAGAAATTGTCTAAATGCGGAAAAAATGGTTAGTAATGTTGGAGTACGGAGAGAATAGTGAGTATAGAACACATTCTAACCGTCGCTACTCCAATTTACGAGTTGCTATAGTCTGTCTTGGAGTATGGGTTCGTTGATTCAAAAAAAGGACACATGAATTATTCGGATTCCATAAATTGAATTAATACTACAATATAAATAACGCAAGAAAATGAAGAATTAATAAGAATCACTCGTATTCTAGTCGTTAAATATATGTTAAATTAATTATATTTTGAAACTAAATGTAAAAAGGCACCGAAATTAATAAAATTACTAATTAAAAAAATATGTTAATGGCAAAAGAAACGTATATTAATGGCCAATTGACATATTTTACAATATGAATTAATTAAACAAGTAATAAAAGAAGAGCATTTAATCATTAATCTGTCAAAATTGCTATAAACAGCTTAAAAACACAAACTCAACGAAAATACTATTAAAATTACTACGTATAATAAAATAACACGTAAAAGCAACTATGTGTTATGTGCTTTTCAAATGACTATTAAACTTATTCTATTGTCTTCCTACTGGAACTTTACTATTTAGTATTCATTCGTAAACATCCAGACGTTCACAAAAAATAACCTACTGGGTACTAAATCAATAAAGTTTTAAACATTAGAAATGTCTGGAGAAGGTTCAGGAGGGGCTGGCTCTCAAGTTGCACTGGTTACGGGAGGATATGACCACACCATTAAGCTATGGCAGGCTCATAGTGGTGTCTGTCTGCGAACGATGCAACATCCCGATTCAGTAAGATAATTTTAATATTTTCTCACTATTTCATTAGTCTCGTTAAATTTCGTTCTTGTAAGTATTTATCAATGAAGATGGAATGCCCTAGATAGTTTATATTTAGTGTATTGCTTGTATGAAGCTGGAGTTCACTTTAGCAATAACTAAATGTATTTTCCTATAATTGCTCGATTATATGCGGATTAAAGTATGGGACATAAAGAATAAAATTATATATTTAAGGTGGAGATGGCAATAAGGAATTGTATATTGATGTCTGAAGTTACGCGAATGTTAATCATTACAATAAAACCACTTTTACGGATTTACCGTCGTCCACCCGTGACCGGTTTACCGTCGTCCACCCGTGACCATGGTTGCTGAAAAGCTTCTGAAATGTCGGGCTATATAAATAATTTATTCAACCTCGATAAAATCCGTAAAAGTAGTTTTATTGCAAGGAGTTGTATGGTTGTGTTATTTTTAAACAACAAATATCGTAAATTTTGTCCCATTATCTTGTTGTTGGAGTGGTCATTTAAATGCATTGTTTTTATTAATTTGCTATTTTGGAATATCCTAATGAATAATTGTTATTACCTGTTGTTGAATCAGGTGTAATTTTAAATTATATTTGCTCATACAAAACTACAATTAATGTAGTTTTGTATGAGAAAATATTATTTAAAATATTTACTTTCTTTGCTTTATGTCAGTAAGATCTAATTTGAAAATAGTGCCTAATAAACATGAGCAGCTGTAGATCAGGCCAACTATCGAGTTTTGTGTTTTTGACTAGGTATTTCATAAAGCACCCATGAACATTAAAAAGACTATATAGGTAATAATTTATTTACTTAATTATAACTTACTAATTAATAATTTTGGTATGTTAAACATATCAATATTACTTAGCCATTAATAACACTAACAATATGAGCATAACAATTATTGGTTTTTTAAATCGTCAAACAAATAATGATTAGAACAACACTATTTTGTTTTATGTTATAGAATATTGTGTTGTATTAAGATCACCAGTATTCCAATTGCATAAAGGTCAAACAACAATGTGACAGCAGGCAACAAGATAATATAAAAGTTAACTTTATGGTGTTGAGTAAAGGACTAAAATCAAAAGATGAAATTCCATTATTTGCTGTTCTTAATAATGAAGAAGGCATAATTAAATTATGTTTTTTAAATTTAATATTTTATATATATAACAAAGTGCACTCTATTTAGTTAATAAGCAAGGTTTCAAAATGAAGAAACGTGTGAGATGCACTATCCCTCTTACGCTCTTAGTTTGTGTTTACTCCTTCCTCGTTCGCACATGTGTGTCATCATTAAATTGTCAATAACAAGAACAAATAACAGTAACAGAATAAGAAGGAGTTTAATAATTCATTATTTGTTGCGTAAAAACAATATTTTCAAATTGTATAATCTGCTGTCGCAATAATGAGCACCACAAATGAAGGTAACATTAGAAAATTTGTGAAGTTTGATTTCTAGTGATCTCATGCATTATTTTATGAGTAATGTTTGATATTTATGTATATACCTTTTTTACCTGGTTGTACCCATATACATCAAAGCAATTGATACCATTTGGTAACTTTCATGCCCATTAACATACATATGTCGATTCCACCATTGGGTCACTGGTTACTCATAAACTGTTGGCATAGACAATATTTTAAGGTGGTATCATGTGAGCAAGACCTGGTTGTGATGGCCCAATTGGGTTGCAGTTCAACTAGGCTATAACTATCTGATATTGCAAGGAAGTTGCGGTTTCCTGCCAATTTTAATTAAGGAAATTTAATTTAATTTGCCTTTTGAAGTCTACATACCTGGCAAGATATAAAAAAAATGATATTTGTGAAGGTTGCCTATCTAATTCCCCACTGCCCATATTTTGTATGACACCCTGCTCAAGAGATCTATAAAGATACTAAAGTTCTGTTTTGTAGAGAGTTGATATGTGACTTTGAAAAGAGTTTTTGTGTTACTTTTTTATGTAACACTGTCAGAAGGAGAGTTTTGTGGTGGAGCACTGATATAAGCTTTCATTCTTTGTTTTGCTTTCCTTTTAGCAAGTAAATGATTTAGAAATAAACCCAAGTGGTCAAATGGTGGCAGCTTGTGGCTATCAACACATCAGAATGTATGACTTGGCCAGTGCCAACCCTGACCCAGTGATGAACTTTGAAGCAGTGTCCAAAAACGTATCCAGGGTTGGATTTCATGTAAGTAAATTATACATTAATTATAATTTGAAATCTAAAGAATCTATTCAACCTCCATTTTGATTCAGGAGTAGCACAGATCTAGCTACCAATGGGCTCAAAAAGCCTCCGAAGTGTGTAAAAACTGGAGTAATATTAATTATCTTGAATCTCTTTCTTATTGCATGTATGAAAAGTTCTTCGGACTATGAGCAGATCTGTGGTGTGATAGCTGTGCCTGCAGCAAGACAGCTACCCCTCAATATTTCTCTTGCATTTCTTTCAATATTATCTTTATATAGCAAATTCTGTTTTGTTTATAGGAGGATGGTATATGGATGTACACAGGCGGGGAGGACTGCACAGCTCGTGTATGGGATCTCAGGTATCCACTGCTTGTATTTAATAAAAAAAATGTAAACAATTTTAGACTAGGGTAGACATGAACTTCTCAAAAACGGTTTTCGGTGTTGATTTAAGTTTGACTTGAACAATTCTAATTTCTGGCTTTTGTGACTTCGTAAGGATATCTGCATGCATGAAAAAGCCCATCTTGCATTGGACCCGTGCATGCGTGCTAGGTAAACGAACAGACGGACCCTTTGGTGTCCAATGCAGATCAATCCCCCCATAGATATCCTCTCAACAACGAAACAGTAGTGATAAAATTAAGATTTGTCCACAGAGCAGGTCGCCAATTTCAATGTCAGAAGATATTCAAAGTGCCTGCACCGGTGAACGCCGTGGCGTTGCACCCAGACCAGTCGCAGATCATGGTGGGCGGCCAGAGCGGCATCATACATATATGGGACCTCAGGACGGATCACAACGAACAACTTGTGAGTGCGGAACAGCTTTTGTCGTGTTTTATACATGTTGCATTTAGTACCAAGATAGATTTGAATAATTCAGAACAACCCCTCTTAGCGAGTACTCTTTTCATGTTCAAGTTGACGGGGGCTAATCTACACCAGTGGGCCACCACAGCTATATGAGCTACTTCAGTCGTGCCGTCACAATTTAGCCATAAAGCAGAAATATCACTACTTCCTACAAAAACTACAAAATGTTTACTTCTTGTTAAATAAACATTTGAAGTAAACATTGCAAAGGCTGATTGTAATGTGGTGCAGATAAATGAAGCCGTTGCAGTTAGCGGTGTTCGGGGCTGACGCGTGTAAGCGCTGCCAGCCACCAACGTCTTTCTAAAACAATTTTAGGGCAAAGCGCTGCGATGCTGCGAATGTAAGGACGAGCACAACGTCACGAACGCACCGTCATAGCGTTGCTATCGTCGAAACAGCATAGGTTCATCTTTAAACTTGTTTTAATGTTACACCTTCAAACGTGTTTTATATTGACGATGACAGCGCATCGTTGATAGAGGTTTTAAAGACAACAAATGCACATTTAGATCCCGGAGGCGGAGGCTTCGATCCAGGACATAGCGATCGATAAAACTGGCACGCTACTAGCGGCCGTCAACAACCGCGGCAGCTGCTACGTGTGGGCGCTGACGCCCCGCCCCGTGCCGCGCAAGCATCTCGCCGCGCACGACAAGTACGCATTGCGCTGCAACTTCAGCGCGGACTCCACGTGAGTGTGTTGTTAGTACATCAGCGCCTGCAGTTCCTAAAGTAGGGTACAAGTTAGATCCTATTGTAGTGAAAACTTTTTCACGTTCAGTTTGCTAAGGTAAAATCTCATGGGTGCGCGTCACCGACATGGTATGAACATGTAATCATAGATGATTTGACTGACGTATAGCGCCGACCGCCTAAGTATTGTCATGTGCATAGGTTTTTGTGCATACTGTGAGAATCATTTGTGATAATGGGAGTTGGTGTAATTACGTTCACTGTTAGCATGAGGAGTGATATAACACTGTTGTTGTTGTTGCAGCATGTTGGTGACCACGTCGGGCGACTGCTCGGCGCGCGTGTGGCGCACAAGCGACTGGACGCTGCTGCGGGAGCTGCGGCACGACGCGCAGCGCTGGGTGTGGGACGCCGCCTTCAGCGTCGACTCGCGCTATCTCTTCACAGGTAAACCGTCCGTTACTCTGCAGCTAACGACTAGCTGTTACATAGGAATTTGGTGAGTATGGATGCATGTTTCTAACTCTTTCACGGTGAGTCCGTATCGGACAGATTTGGATGACATGTGGTACATGTATGGCGAGTGATAAATTACATTCCTTGGTACAAGTCGTGTCTATAACCAGTTTATCAATTAGTGCGTGTTGTTGCGTGCAGGGTCGTCGGACAGCTACGCGCGGCTGTGGGACCTGGAGAAGGGCACGCTGGAGCGCGAGTATTGCGGACACCAGAAGCCTATCACAGCGCTAGCCTTCCGCGACCAGGCCGTGTAAGCAGTTCCCAGTGACCATGCCGTCTTATCACCCACTAGTTATCAGACAGTCTTATTTTTTCTCCTCCTCTTTGGAACTTCAGTTATTTGTTAATTTTATTTCCTGGTATTTCTATTACTTCTATGCACAACAGTTGACAGCAGAAGTGGGATATAGTACATTTAATAGCTTATACCTATATGACCTAATCGAGTACTATCAATTTGTTTTTTTTTTATTTATTCGTCCGTCGCTCTTTCGATACTTTTTATATTATTTAGATTGAAGTGAAAATCTCTCTTTTGCTTGGAAGTGGTAGACAGTAGTGCCACAGTGCAGTTGTACAGTTCCAAATATACTTTTAGCCCTTACTGGATAACAGTTATAAGTTATAGATAGTGCCATCCACAAAGACGC
>JAFELO010000201.1:256744-284612 GCA_017140195.1 Eumaeus atala
CTACAATCATAATATAACTCAATGTATATAAGAGATGACTGAGGTATCAATGCATTTATATTGTAAATAATTTAGTTGTATAAATAGATAAATAGATGAGATATGTGGTACAGATGTTACTTGTTAGTACATGTGTGTTTTATTTTACCTTTTTACTTCGTCTGCGCGACGTAAGACGTGTTGTGAATGTTTGTTTCTTTTGATTATTAAGGAAACGTTAAAGGTCAAAGTACAATCGGATTGATAAACACTTATGAATTCTGCAAGTTTATAGTTGAGAAACAAAGATTTTTTTTATCTTAGTTTCGCAAACGCACTTCGTCTACTCGACAGGCTCTTATTTATTCTTTGATCACCTGGATTTCTCAGCAGTGAAATAAAATGAAATGAATGTTTTGTTCAAAGTGGAATTATTAAAATTTATTTTTGAACGTCAGCAAATAAAATAAAATCTACCACCGGTTCAACCCTAACTCTGTTCTGAAAAGAATGGGCGAAACGAACTCAGCGGGTCTGTCATCAATTATAACAACTAACTCAATGATAATCAAAACTTACAATTACTTTTATATCATCATCGTCATTATGAGCCCTTATCGGTCCACTGCTGGACATAGGCCCCTTTCAGTGAACACCAAGACGACCGATCTCTTGCTACCCGCAGCCATTCCGGACCAGCTACAGTACGGAGATCGTCTTCCCGCCTGGTGAACGGTCGACCAACACTTTGTTTTCCCAAACGCGGCCTCACCTTACTGGCCCATCCGCCATCGGTTCTTCTGAGTGTGTGGCCAGCCAATTGCAACTTCAGCTTCAGCTTATTTAACGCGGGACATCGGATACTTCAGTTCTCTGCCCTCTGACTTCGTTACGAATTCTGTGGGACAGAGAAACACCCAACATAGCACGTTTAATAGCCCGTTGAGCTACCGCAAGCTTGCGAACCCGTCCTAAATTAAGATTTTGCTTTGGCGCCGGCTTCATCACGCATTGGTTGAAGACTTTTGTCTTCACGCCCTGCGGTACATGCGACGTGAGAATATGACAAAGCTTCCGGAATGCTGCCCAACCCAACTGAATCTTTCTCTCGGCTTCCTTCTCGAAGTTATGTCTACCGAATTGCAATAGTTGCCCGAGGAGCATCATCGACGTTGACCGGCCTACGGAGAACGTGTTCGTTAAACATGACCTTTGTATTGTCCAAGTTCATCCTAAGGCTAATAAGTCGGGAGGATTTATTTAGACTGTGCAATATTTTCTGCAAATTCTCCAACGATTCGTCCAACACAACTATGTCGTCGGCGAAACGAAGATGTGAGAGGTACTCGCCGTTAATATGTATGCCGCATTCTGCCCAGTTTAAAGACGTCCTCCAAAGCATTAGTGAACGGTTTCGGGGAAATAACATCCCCCTGTCGCACTACTGGATGCAATTGGATTGGTCTCGTTTGACCTCCCGGAATCAGAACGCTCATAAAAACAGCGTCATACAATGCTCACAGTACTTCGACGTATCGCCAATCGGCCGGACATCGCTGTAAAGCTGCCAGAACAGCCCAGGTTTCGACAGAGTCAATACTTTTTCTAAGTCCACGAAAGGCAAGGCGCATCGGCTGATTGTACTTATCCCAAGCTGACGTTCGGAAGATCGCCTGACAAATCTCGTGTCAGGCTTTCACGCGGATCGTTGTTCAGGGTATCGGAATTAAGAGTGCGACGTATACACCATGCTATAGAAAGATACGATATCAGATGGACGGTAACCCCAGGATCAGTCCTAACATTTGTCTGATGACTTGTTCCAAGCTTCTCCACAAAAACATTCGACCCTCTATTCTGCTCAATCGCTTCGGTAACCCGTTGCGTATTTGAGCGGCGAAGGTCTCGGCGTATTAGCATGCGGATTTGCTTAGAAAGAAGCGTGACATCGGCAGACGTAACATCTTCGTGTGCACTGTGTGAAGCGTCTCATCTGAAAGTTTAGCCTTCCTGCTCGTATACTTACTCCTACAGTATCCTTCACCCACGTCCCGCATGCAATCAATCACGCTACTCACAACTTCGTCAATTGCCATTGTAGTTTCCGACGTATTTAGGAAATCGAACCGGTTTTTTAATTCCAGTTGGAACTTTTCGGTACCTACCTGGATTCCGGCGAACCATGGTAGGTTGGTACCAACAATAAAAAAATAATTCATTAAGAAGATGAACTCTTTCGCGAGGAAGTTTAACAGCATTTGCTCCTTGCGATTTCGACTTCCGACTTCCTGTGGTCCACGACTCGTGTCGACACCTTTTCTACTCCTACTTTGGCATTAGATTCCCCCATAAAAACATTAAACTTACAGTGTTATGTAAGGCCTTTGAGACACCCTTATAAGTTACCTCCACGTCGTCATCTGAATATGTCGAGTTTGGTGCGTATACTTGTGTCACTTTGAGGCCGTACCTCTTAGTGAGTTTAAGTATGAGTTACGTCACCCTACCCTACACTTTTTTTTTTATTTTACCCACTTCCACCTCCAGCTCAACCTAGTGGTTATCTAGTCGAAGCGTTGGTCCGTTATATGTACCCAGGTCAAATCGGTAGCCCGGAGACTACTTACACCCCTTGTTCCACCGTTACCGTAGCCGCTACCGTGGCTAGGTCTAGTGGAACTACCGGGAACTGGGGGCCGAATTCTGCTGTTATCGTCCATTTAAGATAAATGCTTGTGATTGCCACGCTGATCAGGCGGATTGGCAGTCGCAGATTGGGTTTCGGACCGGCGCCATGCTGCATGTCGCCGGTCCGATTGATGGTACCATCATCACTCAGTGCGACCGCTGTTCGGTATTCCCGTTTACTTCACCGCTACTATGAAGCAGACGGGACACCAAACAACCAGCTCGCCGAAGCCTCCTAGATCTTTATATACTTAATAAATACACAATAACATTTCACCGAAATAGCCTGAGAAGAGCGAGCGTCTTACTCCCAAGGAGTGGTATATGTCATAAAGCGTAACCTATAATACCAAACGTTCTTTAATACATTTTTTGAATTTATTGACAGTTTCTGGACGCTTTCTGGGATCCTATTGTAAAGGCGTGTCCATTGCCCCCGAGTCAGCATGGACTGGTGATGAGTAGGCTTATCCGACTAATGTGTCGCTGAGGTGTCCTGTTGCTAACAGGTCCAATGCACTCCACCACAGCGGCAGAAGGCTCTCGCATAAATTATCCGACGAATGGACCGATTATATTGTTTACTTTAGTTCTTTTGGATAGTAATATAAGCATAGGAGGTTTACATATTTATATGAAATAAATAATAAAAAACACTATATTTTCTCTTACATACTTAACTTAAAATTACATAAAAAGATAAGAAAAGAAAAGATGCTACTTGAGAATTCCTGAGGTGAAGGCCCCTCCAGAGAATGCCACTTGTCTCTATTTTGCTCTTCTGCCGTCCATCGATTTCCAGCTGTACGTAGTATTTCGTCTTCCCATCGTTTGTGTGGTCGAACTCGTTTGAGTTTACCAGCCGGTCCCAACCAAGGGGTAACTCTTTTTGTTCATCTTTCGTCCTTCATTCTTGCGAAGTGGCCTGCCTATTGCCACTTAAGCTTCACTGCGTGTAAAAGCGCGTCAATTACATTCGACGTACACCTTATTTTTGTGAGCTTAACTCTATTTTGTTTTCATATGTTCAACATGCTGCGTTCTAGTGCCCTTTGACATGGGAGTTCCCTACGTTAGAGTCAAATATAAACGTCTGGCATGCATACGTGGGAGTTAGTTCGAATCTCTGAAGAACTCTGAATATAGCCTGTTTTAATTGATTCTTCAAATTTTTGGATTTAATTGGTGCAGGTTATCTTGATATTCCTTTATTGCCATTTCGATTAATAGTTTTTCTGTTGGCCTCGATTTGCACTACTTTTCTTTTGTTGGTTACCCACCAAAAGAAAAGTAGAGCAAATCGAGGCCAACAGAACTTACTACAGTACTTACGTACTAGAATAGCTCTTACCATTCTGTGAACGGAAGAAGAGTATTGGTATATTAATTATGTCGATGTTGTGGATTGAATTAGGTTGGTTTGTAAGGACAAAGTCTATTTCGTTTTTATATTGACCGTTTGGAGATAGCCAAGTCCATTTTTCTTCAGGTCGTTTTTATATCCATGAGTTTTCTTTAATATAATTAATATGTCGTATTTAATAACAACTAAGTTATTTTTCTCGCTTTCTGTTTGCACTTGTTCCTGGATTTTTTTTCTGAACTGCAAGACTGAGGAAATCTTCTTTAATGTAGTACCTCGTGTTTTTATAAGCACTCTTATTTTTAAGAAGTGATTTTTTTGCGGAGTGTAGTACAAGTTACGACAACTGGCCGTGGTTTGCTGGTTCTTTTACCTATTATTCTAATGGCTTGTAAATCCCTTAACTCTATTTTTAATGAAAAGTAACCGTGTGTGTGTAAATAAAATATCTTAGCACGTTTTCCATACTAGAATATGAGTGTTCGCGTTCCTCAATTCCAAAGAATACAAGGCTGTCACGCTTCTTTTTCAAGGAAGTACAATCCTTGTTCCCAGTTTTTTACTCTAGATTGGGGAATGTCATGCTTTTCTTTAAGGGTTGCGAATTTTTCCTCTAATATTTTGGTAATATGAAATGTCACTTTTCCGGTGACCTCAACTCCACTTTTATAAAAGGCTTTTTTCTGTTCATCGAGCTCTTTTTGAATTGAACGAAGTGCTGACATTATTTCTTCCATCTTGCGAGCTTTTCATTATGTATATTTATGTAACCGACAGCGACATCTCTTGTAATTGCTTGCAACTAGTCTAAAACGAAAATAAAGTGTTCTTTTCTGGTTAAGCTAATTTTGAACTACTACCGCTATTCGTCGGTAGATGCCGCCCTGAATCCGATATAGTATGATGGTGTTCCAGTTGGAGGTGGAACTAAATATAATTGTTTTTTTACTACCACATAATATAGTTTATTAGTTCAATCGTTAGGAAAGTCACTGCAGGAACACTAAAATAAAATTAGTCTTTTACGAAATGTCACTGTTTTCAAGCATGTCCTTATCACAATAAAAATATTATTTAATGTTTTTTTGCGTATTAGTACAAACTTATAGACGTCTGTATTATTTTATCACTTTATAACTTTTAACGCACTTAAACTAGGCTGTTTATAAATTTACGAGTACTACTTGGAGTTGTGGATGTACTTGCACATCTCTGCCTACGTCTTCAGAGATAACAGGCGTGAAGGTACTTTTTCTTAAAATAAATTTATTTAAATTTTCTTTTTATTTCGTACTAAGTCATATTTATATACCTAAGCTAATTTTCTTCTTCACACGAAATCATGGCAATGGAAAGTAGGTTTGATTTTATTTCACTGTAGATACGATTAACATAGTGGCTCTTTGGGTATAAAGCTTAATTCATTTCCGGCCTACATGATGTGCGAATATCTAAAATAGCCACACAAATACGACTATCACACTAGATAATTTCATTTGTTCAATGGTATATGGGGACAAACGAGTAATCGGACGGCGGATAATACAACTACCGACGCCCATGAACATCTGCATAATTACTATGCCGTTGCGTCGCCCCCTCACCAGATATGATAGTTCAACCAGCTCTTTTAGCACCCACGATAATGCAAGGCCAACATTAGCGGCTGAACGCGAGGGGATCGGTCCCATCAGTGAACATAATATTAATGACTTTAGCTAATTTTAAATAACTATTGGGATGCATCCTTCCCATCTGCGGGAAAGGAAGGGAGTCTTTCCTCCATTGCCCCAATCTCTCCTAGACAGCCGCCCGACGTGTCTTATAGAGACAGCATAGAGCAGTAAAAAGAAGTTGCCATCCTTTCTTCCTCTCCTCCAATGGGCCATTTGAAAAAAATTAAGAAACAGTTTTGGTGGCCAACATGGCTACGTATGAAATCCCTGTCAGCTGTATATGGAGTATTACAAGAGCCTATACATAGATGGAATGTATCGCTTAACTCGATACTAATTTAATGTCTTGTCACCTCTTGCGCTGATCCTTGCCGTCATATCAGGAGAATAAAAAAACAATATAAGCAGCAAGTACACATTTATTCTTATATAATTTGACTCAGACGCATCTATATTGCACAATATATAAAACAATTTACTTATCAATGTTAATACAACATCTAAATACACGTTGTGCCTGCAGCAAGTCCACAAGTGTATACTCAACTAAGCACTTGGGTTTACATTCTCGCTATGTTTATTATAGGACGTCTAAATTGTCCATACCATGGTTCAAGCCTTGTCGTGGCGGTGGGGCTTAGTAGCCTGGGGTGAACCCAGGCGAAGCCAATTGAACCGAGGGGGAACTTTGCAACCCTCTTATAAGAAGAGGGGACCTAAGAGCAACAGGAGGTGGCGCTCTTGCGCTAGGGGCAAGGGGCGAGGATGGTAACCTCACCCCATTGCACTGGACCAAAGTAGGTGGGGTTGTCATGTAGTGCTGGACAACCTCATCTGTGGATGTGGAGTTGGTCCCTTAGGGGGGCTACCTAGCCGTCGAGGTGTCCTGATGATTGTTGCTCCGGGGCACCTCACCAAGGGCGGCACTGATGGCACTCGCGGTGGTTTTTGTGGTATTCGGCATTATCATGTGCCGCGAGTCCTACACACTACTGGACCCCATCCCGGGCCGGTGAAGGCCGGTGAATGCGTTTCCCCGCATCAACAAAAAAAAAGGACGTCAAAAGCAGGTGTAAATGTGTGTGTGTAACTATTGAATAAAAAGAAAGAAACTTAGTAGAAATTGCAGCAACTTCATTTGTCCAACACTCAGACACTAACGAGTACATCACACTGTTTAGTAAAGCAGTTTATTGGTGTTATGTTAACACTCTCCTCCGAAGTCTACACACTCTCCTACGAACGTAGGCCTGACCGTTAAAAGATATAGCGAGATTGTAAGCCAACCATGTTTAAGTACTGACATTTACATTTTTTAGAATAACATGGAATATTTAATAATATATTTTAAGACTAGAGCCAATTAAATGCAATATTTTGAAATATAAATCTCATTAAATTTCTAAGTAGTCATATATATGTCTTTGTAAAAGTCGCTTGTGACGTGAAGTGTTTTTTATACAGATAATCTAGGAATCATGGCGACTAGAGACCAGCGGCGTCACTTCCCGTTCCACTTTTTCTTATTTAATTTTAAACAGACATTAAATAGGCGTCGTCACTTTTGCAAGTCGTCGTCAATTTCGATTGGCTACAGGCACATACGTACCTGTAACGTGTGCGTATTGGCGACAGATGCGCCAAAGTGGGGAAATTTGGAACTACAATTTGCTGCTGTAAGCAGAACACTCGCAACTGTTTTCTCGCAGGAGGACACGTGCCCGGCCTCCAGTCTCCGTGATAGGAATGATTATTGTTTACAATGAGACAACTCCCACAAACTATAATACTGTGACTTTAATTGTTCATTCCTATTGATTTATGAGGTCAACATTCGTTCGTTGATATTCAATATTCGTTTGCACTATTGATACACACTTTTTAATAAACTTTTAATTTTGTTACCTAGCTACATTACATACTGTCATTGTTCATGTATTTTTAACCGTTTAATGTGTGAACTTAACTCTAGAGCGCGCGGTTGGCGTTAAGGAGCCGCTTTTCTACTTCGTGCACATAACATTCCTACATGACACAGTACTTTTACTATTTGATAGGTGATTTACGAGCCCTACTGCGGCAGCGCCCTACTGCGGTAGCGCCTCGCCTGTTCCACAAGCAGACCGTTATCAATCATTTTCTACGACACACACAATTACTTAACTCTTTAGTTGATTAAATCTGAATTCTCTTATGAAATCCTTTTCCTAGTATCCTTGAGAACTTCTTCTCTGGAATGTCTAAATGAAGATGGACTGTTAGTACAATGAAAGCAGTCCAAAAGCCAAGTCTCTCGCATTGGGAATAATTAATTAGCACTTATGTAGTAGTACTCTAGAGTATGTATTTAAATATCCAATTGACACCATAATAGTTACCTGTGAAAGCGGCCCAAGAATGGTGCACTTGTCATGAATCCACTTTAAAAAGCCTATTGAGGTTTATTTGCAGACTAAAAATGTTAACTAACCTGGATAATGATATTATTTCATTTGTGGCTTTACAGCACCGACCTCTATACATGGATAGCTGACATATACAAGACTTTTTAAAAATTCGTTCTATAAGAAGTCTCGAGAAGGAGCCTCTTGTTACGAAATATAATACACATACACCAAGCTTCAGAGCACTAATAATATTTACATTCAGAATATAATATTAACGCGCATGCGCTCGTCAGCGTAGCGTTCATAACCGTACGATAATTCCATGCGTACGTATGGTGTAAGATACTACACTGTTATCGTAAACATGTCAATAGTACGGTAATTTGTACTTTAATTTTTTTTCTACACTATCCTGAGCTATATTTGTGATAATTAGTAGAAGAGTTGGCAACTCCAGTGCTGATAAATTAAGCGTAACGATAACATCAGCTGTCCATATAAATAGATCAGTTGAGTGATATTTAGTTAGCCTACGGGTGTTAATGCTGCGGCAGCGCTTACAAACAACAAAAATATTTTTTTCTTTAGTATAAAGGGCACATGAGTCGATAGAGCTAGTAACTATCGACGCCTACAATAACCCAGCGGGCCCCTGCCACCGTCCCCTTTAATATGCCACCAGAAAAATACCGCACGACAAACGACATCATAGCTATTTTTTAGTTGCCGGCGGTATCGCGTGTGAGGTACCTCCCCAGTTCGTTGGTAGAAGCGGCCCTGGAGAGGCGTGAGACCTGGTACGACTAGACGTCCTCCAGCGGCAGCCGCACCTCGCCCAGCTCAGACACGGTCTCGTCGTCGCACGTATACGTGAGCACGAACTTCAGCTGTAGCGTGCGCGCAGGCGCCAGCAGCATGAGCTGCGTGAGGGCGGGCGGCGGCAGGAACGGGTTGCAGGCGGGCAGCGCGTCGCCCGACGGGCTGAGAAGACGCACCTTGCAACCCTGGACAAATACACATTTACAAAGTTGTAATACTCTGCATAGTATATTACTAACTTTCGACTGAGGCGCATTTTATAACCTCTTTATATAAAGCTTCATTACTCGCAAGTCTTTTTTTACGGGAGGAGAGCAATACTTTGATCCCGTAAAATATACATATATTTTTTTAATAAAGAGAGCCTATATACGACAAGGAGCAAACAACTGACAGTAATTAGTGAAACTCAAACGTTCGCACACTTCATAAGACTTGCAGTATGAAAAAAATGTGAGGAGTGAAATAATGTGAAACAGCGTTGGAGCAGTCCATCGTAACGTTTTGTCACGCGCGCAAGAATGTTTCGGAATATATTTGTTCTTTTTTAATAATTTACCTTTGGCACCAAGCTCTGAAACTTGTAGTCTGTAATCGGCTTCGTGTTCCTGCTGGTGGTGGAGATGACGACCACGCTGACATCCGGCCGCGGACGGTCCCTGCAGAAGTGTAGCACAACCGTCAGCCCACCCGCCTCCTCGTACGCAGTCAGCGGGGCCACCGCACTGGGTTGCACGCTGTCCAGCGTCACGTGTATATCAGTCAGGGGTTTGATTTCAATCTTATTTCTCTCTTTTTCTGTTTCTTTGTCTTCTATATTTTTGGTTTCGTTTTCTAAAGATACCCTCAAGTCTAATGTGTTGTTTAGAGGGCTCTGTGATTGAGATCCGTTAGTGTCCGGCGTTGTGTCTACCATGGCGTCGTCGGTTGACTTCGGTGAGGGCGCTGTTGTCGCTTTGACTGCTGGTTTGTTTGTGAAGAAGTCGAAGTCCAACAGCGATGCGGCCTGGGCCTCGTGTTTCGGGCTAGACTTTTCTATGGCATTCATTGGAATTTTCTTAGTCTTTTTGCTGAAATTACAGTTTTTTTTTTGTTACAAAGTTATCTTGTAATATAATATGCCTCTGATTTAATAATTTTCTAATTTTTCGAAGTAATTGTTTAATGATTCGGTAGCTAAATGGCCTTATCGTTTCGCCATGTCCGTCTGTCCATCTGTGTGTCACAGATGTTCTACTCGAAGACTATGGGTATCTACTTTATGTTTGAAATTTCAATGACGTTATTTTGTAGTGGTTCATAAAATGCACCTAGTATTTTAAGAACACTACGAAGTAATGTAATATGGTTTTGATTTATTATATATATTTTGATAGGGTGGCATATATATTAGGTAGTATGATGTTTTGATTTAAATTAAACTATTCATTAACTGGAAGTGAACTGATGATGAATAATTTGAATTAATAATGGGAATACTATAAAAAGTGTATTATTTATTGAAGATTCATGATCTTTCCGCAAATCCTTCAAAACTAACAGCATGTATAACTTTCGGATTTCAAGTCTTTATGACCTGCGATTCAGGTTGTTCTCTAGGTAATAACAGAATTTTTCAGCATATCTTCTTATCAGGCACTGTATGGGGGCACAATTTGTGCACTGTCAAACCTATACCCATCTTTGCAAGGGCACAAATTGTACAGTGTGTAAAGGCACAGATTGTGCAGTACACATGGGTGTTATTTTTATCAATATGTAGTGGATAACAACAAAAATAACTTACTTATTAAAATTTTCAAGCCGCACTGCATTTTCCGGCAAAGACTGCTTAAGCATCTGCTCCCCGAGGCTGTCCAGATCATTCCATCCCTCTTTTTTACTTCTATCGTCCAACAGCTCCACGTCTTCTATATATATAAATTAATAATTTGTTGAACTTGAACATATAGACCATAACAAAAGCTATGTGTATTACTCTGATTACCTTCAGAGATTCCCAAGTGTACCAGGGCAACTGGCATAACTCAGAAAGTCTGCAACCTGGATTGGCAAAGAACTGGGACCACTACGAGCGCCAGTATTCCGGTAAAAAAAGACATGTAACTGTCGATAGGTTTAGATACGAGGGATTATGACATATTTCGTATCGAACTTATCTGGATATTCTATCCTCCAGTAGCCACATCCACCCATATATAGAACATTGAAATCGGCCGTTATTATATTTGAACTCATATCAGTTCCTGAACATGTAGGTTTCAAAATGTTCTTACCATTGTTCAACAAGTTGACTGGTTTCAATGGTTCCGCTATATTGGCGGCCGCGTCATTACAGAATATATCCCCCAGCTCGTCGAGGGTGGCGTGTGTCGACGGTCGCGGGACGTCCGCCCCGGCGAAGTCCAACAAGTGGTCAGCGTTGGACGCGTCCCCGGTAGCTTTGGACTGCTTATTATTCCTTTCGGTGAGAAATTCCTTGTATTTACCAACAACATCATCTAAGACATCGCTGGCGTAAATAATATCTCCTGAAATACAAAGACAACAGTTGAGTTTTGATGTGATATATTATCCTGTAAAAGGTGTGCCATGCTGCATTGCAGAGGAATTGGTCCGGGACGACGTTGACAACCAATATGGTTCAGTACCCTGTTGAACTACCAGATCGACTAATAGCGTCCGAAATTGGGACTGTTGAAATTTGGATCTTAATTTGTGTTGCTATAGTTTGCCTATAACCGGGGAGAGACTACGCACGTGATACCGCCAAAAAATGACAACTTCGGTGTAGCGTTTCCTAACCGGTGAATTATCAAATATATTTATATAGGAACGTAGGGCAACGAATCGGTATTGTCGGTAGTCCTCCACGTTTGTCCTATGAACCAACTAAACTTCAGTCATGTATCACAGAAGTCGCAAAGAAAGAAGCAAAGGATAAGGTAAGGACTAACATAGGTTTATGTTTATTTAAATGGCAAGTCAGGGTCCTAAGTAGCTGCCTCTTTTGAGAAGTCCCATTGTTGGACCCAGAGTCAAACAAGAATGTCTATAGAGAAATTGATACAGGCCCGTTGAGTAGAAAAGGAGCCTTAATGTTCTTACATTATAAAAACTTACCAAGACTATCAACACCATCTGTAGAAGCTATTTGCTGTAATAAAGGTCTAAGCCTGATGCAGCTCTCATACAGTTCGTGTATCAATTGCTCTTCATCAGCCGATGCATCAGCTGCATTCTTCAATAAATCTTTCAATAGTTGCGCACAATCAAATGCAGCAAACACTTCTTGAGATCTACGGGATTTTACTTCTGTCCTATGTTCCTCCTGTAAGAAAATATATTTTCAATATTTGCATTGTTTCATCAATGTATCCACAAAAAGTTTGTCATATGATAATTTAAGAACAATCTCACCAACTACATTTATCTTCTTTCAGTTTGTCATTAGTTACAAAAAAGAAAAAATAAACAGAAATATTTGCAAAATCACATAAAATTTAACATTTAATAGGATATTGGAATATTGAAAAGAATAAATATTTACTAAGGAAAATTATTATGCACTGTTACACATTAATTACATTAAAGTTAAGCACTTAATCTATCATATGATTATTTCAGTTATGATTTTTTTTAATTGTGTATATTATTTAATTTGTTAGTTAAATCCTTTGTAAATTGCACAGACTTTATGATTGAATGTTTATATTTTTTTAGTTTGTTCTGTAACAATGAAATATACAATAAAGTATTAGTCAACAGCAAACTTTTGCAATAAAAAATTAGCATTAATTTTATTATATAACTTAAGACCACCAAATTCACCCTAAAGAACATGAACAATTTATTTACCATACTGCAAAAATATTTTAAACCAGAAGTCAGTTAGGGGAGTAAGCATAATGTTTAGTATTATCCTGCAATAAAAGGAAAATACAACTAAAATCATTGGCTGCTTTATGCTCTGCTTTGAGTAGGCAATGCAATGCAGCCAATAATTTGAAATAGTTGAACAGAAGTCTTGTTTTACATTTAGGGTAATATGTCAACTGTCAACAACAACAACCAACAACACAACTGAATTACTATCTGTTTCTTACACTATATCTAGATATACCTGAAGTTATATGTTTGTATAATCCAACAACTAACTGCAATATGTGAATTAACTAAAAGTGATTAATTTAATATTACAATAATACATTATATACAATTAAATATTATTACAATTAACAATGAAAACAAAATAAAACAATGAGTTAGTTATGCAAAAAATTAGATCTGTGTAAGCAATGTGTTGATGGCCATCTTTCTTGAGGTAGGATCAACAGTTTTGGCATACATTGACAGAGGTCGAGCAGTAGACTGATAAAGGCTGCTGAAGATGATAATAATAATATTATTTATTTTCTTCCACAAGTTACAAGAAAGGACAAAACATTTGTTTGACTAGAACCCAAATTAAATTAAGATCTGTAACTTGGGTTCCGGGCCATACAGATGGGGATGATGATTATAAACATTATATATATATATATATATCTTGTAATAAATATTGACCTCTCAGCTCCTACACCTAACATTAATAAAACTAAAATTTAAGGACATCTACGTAGTACTTTCTAGAAATACATTTTGTTTTTCAGAAATACGACAATAAATACTTAGAACTTACTTCTCTAACCATAGTTTTAATTAATCTGTTAGCATGTTGAAGGTCCTCTGCTTTTTTACTTTGAAGTAGTTTTTGTAAAAGTTTTGATTTTTCCTCGTCCTCAAAAACAACACATTTCCTTGGTTTCAGTACTGGTGTTACAATGTGATGTACTGCATCTTCAACAGGCAATGGAGATATAGGTTCTTTCACCACACCTTGGCTTTTCAGCATATCAAAAGCAACTTTAAATTTTGATTCTTTGGGATATTCCAATGACCATCCTTGAAGCAGTTGCAGTACCTAGGAGGATATTTTTTTATAACAAAGTAGTTATCAATTTGTAATAAATTATACCTGTTAACAATATTAACCAACATACCATTTTACGTATTGTAGGAGATGTTTGATCTGCTAAGTATTTAGGAGATACCAGCTTTATCATTTCATTAAGAAAACGAAACTTGCCGATTTCTGCGTGAAATTTCGCATCTGAACGTCGCATACATCGATCTAACATTATTAATGCAAGAATAGCTTCTTTTGGATTCTGGGAGTGTATACGGGCAGCCAGAGCCTGTGCGGCTAATTGTGGACCATCTGGAGAGTCACGCATGATAGCGCAAAATGCTTCTAGGGCCGCTGCATCAAGTTTAGGTAAAGATTCGTGCGTTGCTTTTACTAAAAATGAATTAGAAATATTTTCTTACTAAGAAGCTGAGAGCAGATTTCAAATATAATAATAATAATACAAAGCATAAGTATACTTACATATTAACGCCTCCAAACTTGTGAGAGTTATATTCATTTTAAATAATATTAATAATTACTTTTACTAAACATTATATTTATATTTTCGGCGACTGACAGGTGACAGCTAAACAACCATAGATAATATGTATATATATATTGGAATAAACAGCTATCAAATAAATTTAAAATGACATGTATTTCCTTTTTTTTTTAGATTTCACTTGGGTTTAAAATTTAATCATAATACGCACAAAAGTCTTTTTTATTATATGAAACCAAAACGATTGTTCAAATTTAGTGTCATTCATGTCGGATATTTCATTTATGTTATGCAGTAAGGATATCTTAATTTTTTTTTATTTAAGCTGTAAATTGAAAATTTTACAGAACGATTCATATTAGCCGTATTGTTTAAATAAGTATAAGTTTAGCTATGCATTTATACATGTATAAAAGAGGGATTATCACGTATGTTCATTGCATACCAATATTGTTAAAAAAAAGTATATTTGTGAAATTTCAAATGTCAAGTTGACTGCAAATTTGAGATGGGTTATTTTTTTTACTTTCAGCTGATTCGTTACTATCGAATGCTTAGCTGATTCAAAAACCTAAACTTAATCTGCTCCTGTGATAGTACCAAAATGTCTATCGTAAGATTGACCCGGTTTATGACTCAGACAATTTGTAAACATGACCAAGTTCTTGTGACTAGAAGAACGGCAACAACGACTCCGAGTGGCGCTATTCTGCCTGAACCAGAGAAGACACCATTTGGCTTGTTCGGTATTGTGTGTGCTGTAGTACCTGGCTTACTAATAGGAGCTGCAATTAGTAAGAATATAGCAAATTTCCTAGAAGAGAATGAGTTATTCGTTCCATCAGATGACGACGACGATGACGATTAAAACTTTATTTGTCGAAAATTTATTTTCAACAAATAAGAGAGAATTTAACTTAAGTATTTAAAGTTTTGCTTCGTGTTGTTATTATGTGTAGGTAATGTACGTTTAATAATCGTAGTAACAGAAAGACCTCCTGTATTTAATTATTTCTATTGAGCTGAAACAATCTGCATAATTTTAAAATATCATAGTCAATTATTAAATGATTTCAGTTTAGTGATATTATAAAAACTATTTTATTTACACAGTTAAAATATAAGTACAGAAGAATGTTACCATAACATTTATATTCTATATACAAATAATGTAAATGCCTTAGATAATATTCAATCATCTGAGTAACAAATTTTGCAGTCAATGCTAAGCTAGTCAAAGTTACTCTTTTATAATATAGCTGTTATATTGATTTTGGTAATCTCATCCCAAGTCTGCTTAATTTACAATTGATAGTAAACAAATAAAATTTACAAAATGGCTTGACTCAGTCTTTTATTTCTAACTTGATAAAGACATTGTCTTTATGGAAGCCCTTTTACAATTGCAATGCAAAATGGAGAATGATGTAGTTGCTCCAAATCCTCATAGTTATCACCAGAGCAAACTATTATATGATGTTTTTGATAGTGTAACAGTGTCAGAAATTAATATGGGAATATTAAAATAATATTCCCAGTTCAAATAAAATTATATAACAGTAATGTTGATTTTATATAATTATTTTATTACAATGACATTTAACATGCATTTCTCAAAATAAATTTTATAGTTAATTTATTATTTAAATACCTATTTTACAGAACATACAAGACTTACATTATTTGGTTTTACACATTTTTATAAACATTGGGTATTTCACTGAAGATGTCACTTTATGAAAGTATTATGTGAGTGAGAGGTACTTCCCTGGTCGAGCTGGTCCAATTCCGTTACATAGGATGTAGTGTTGTGCACTATGCATGGCACTACCTCTTCTAAAATATTAAATCTAAATTTTTATGTATATATGTATAAAAACAATATAACACAGGATAAAGAAGGGTTCCATAAGGACAAAAGACTCTGAAAATTTAATACATTTCTCATTAATATACACTATTATTATATGAACATACTAATATATCAAACATTTGTATATGCACAACTCTTTATTTATATCATATATTTATACTTACACATCACTACTGGACTCGGTTTCAGTAGATGTCTTTTGTTAAGATAACAAATCTATTAAAGAAGGGATGTCTAACAAATGCAATCACCTGGCCATTAGCACTAATAAGTTTAAACAAAACTCAAACCAATTCATATTGATTTAAGTTTAAATCTAAATACATTGCAACAGTCATACTAGTAACAGAGCTTGAGTGTGTACAGTTTAATAAAACAGTGTTACATCTACACACTCAAAATTACAAAGCATGGCAGTGGTCACTTTACATTTGTATAATAAAGGAGGAGTTGTTTACTCAGGTGGTCTCTTGTGGTCACCCCA
This sequence comes from Eumaeus atala, assembly GCA_017140195.1. Classification (NCBI taxonomy): domain Eukaryota; kingdom Metazoa; phylum Arthropoda; class Insecta; order Lepidoptera; family Lycaenidae; genus Eumaeus; species Eumaeus atala. The sequence goes on from JAFELO010000201.1 coordinate 273,467, forward strand.
ACCGTGGAAGCACTTGGTAAACCTTTTTGACTCTTTGTCCTTTAGTGTGAGGAATAATTTTCGTGGTCGTTCCGGCTGCATTGTCTTCATGTGTTGAATGTAAACCTAAACAATATGGTAAAATAATTAGTTTTCTTTTTTTTGGAAGGACCTATTACTATTGGCGGCACCATTGCCCTCGCCCCTAGTTTGTCGATTCCATCGACTACGTCTTCTGCTTTAATTAGTCTTAATGTTAAGAACAAACACATTACACATATCCAGGAAGTGTAGATTCTTCCTTTCTTTTTCCTTAACTCTCACGCCACAGAATGGGTTCAGCAAAGCTGTCTAATTACAATCCACAAATTATATACACCAAATGCCTGTCTGTAAACAGTGTGGTAGTAGTTTTTAGTTCATTGAAGAGCAAGGCAAACCAGGTCACAAGTGATACTTTCACAGCCATCTTTACAAATTTTTTAAAGAAGAGGAACCTGTACCAATTTCATATGTAGGTTTAACCGGTTTCAACTATCTATATATGAAGGGTTCTAACTTAGCTCGAAACAGTTAATTCCAGAATATTCACATTGCATAGCTTGACTACATATATTGATTATTACACTCATCATAATAGATATCGCGTGATACAGCCAGACACTCGTTATTTACGAATTAATAAAAATATAAAAATAAATTCACAATTTTATTTACTATACAAGTGACTGAATTTGAAATTAAATTGGAATTGATTTTGGACAAAATTTATTTCAATTTCGAATTGCAGGCCAGACCCCAGCCAATTTATTCAGCTTTGAATTTACAGGTGAACAAGTAACATTAGTATTCTATTATTTAAGGGAATATAGTTAATGTATTACCTGAGCTGACTTGTAGGCCAGTTTGATCTCTACCTCGGAGCACTTGGCACCTAGCCACAGGAACACCTGCTCGCCATTGTCCAGTATCATGATGTCGTCGTCTGCCAAGTCATCCTGATGGAATTTATGACTATTTATAAACATTCATCTCGCAAATTCCACGATTTCGGTCACCTTGAAACTTCGATAATTACATAATATGAAGTCATTACATTATTCAGTTTTAAAAAATATATGATGTCGCAATAACAATCGTTACATTACTTTTGTTCGCGACACGCGTGAGATACATTAACTTTTTAGAGGACACGCGGAAGATAAATGGCTATTTTGCACTACGATTACAGCGCCTTCGCTACGCTCAGCACGTTCCACATCAGATATTGTAAACCTATGCGTCAACACAAAATGGACCTTAAGTTCAACATGTTTTCTTAAGGCACCATTTCTATACCTCTTCCAGTTTCATCAGGCTCTTAGGGTGACATACGGGGGATAGGTGTTTAGTGGTCCACACGATGGTGATCAGTCACGAAAAGAAATAATAGCTTATAAGATACCCAAGGCTAATAGATTCAGAACAAAAAAAAAAATTAAATCGGTATATATTACAGTTTACATACTAGTGCTTTAGAATAGCTCTATATACATTTTTTTGGAAATATATTTAATGCACTGATTAACAATTTTGTTTAGTCTTATATATACTAAGTGTCTGCTTCCCCGAGTTACTTCTGGGTAGGCTACCAGTTCACGAAGATGAAAATGGAAAAGAAAATAGCTAAGTGTTAATAATAATGTGGGAGTTTTAGCTAAATAAAATAATATCAGGCTTTAATGATATGGCCCAATTTTGTGAATAGGTGGGCAACGCATCGGCATAATTATGCTGATGTTCATGGGTGTCGGTAGTCGTTGGAAGGGCCCGTTTCTCGTTTGTGCCCCTATACAATAAAAAAGAAAAATAAACATGAATCCGCCGTGGTCATATAAAATTGACTTTTAAGTATTACCGCCTTCGCCACGAGGAAGTATTGTCAACATTATTTGTCTTACAGTTTAACAGATACTTCTCGGTCCTTTATTAGATGTCACCAGATTTTTATATTTTATATATCAACAGTAACTAATTATCATCCTAAACAACTTATGTTAGGAAGTCTTTTCTATATTTCTTATTGGTTGTACGTCACATATTCCGGTTTTCAAACAAATAACATCCTAAATGTTGCCCAGGTTTATTATCTATACAACAAAGATAACTTTATTCAAATCCGTCTATTACTTCCAGATATTAGCATGTACAAACAGACAAACATACTGACAATTCTTTTTTCAGATTTTATCTCTACTAACGTTTCTTAATCACCCCATCATTCTTATTTTTGAAAAATACTGAATATACAGACACTATTTTTACTGTTTTCTTATATATGTATACACAACAGCACAAACAAGTGTTTAAATTGTAAGATGCTTACAATTTATGCATTTGTTTGTGTTGTTTAATTCAATATACTTAAAGGGCACCCCAAATATTGGTGCCTGACGATCAGTAACTATTGCGGCCAGAGGAGAAAATTTGCAAATCCGGACTGTCAAAAGCCTAATGAAAAAAGACAAAATAGCCACCACATACTATATTATGTATTGTGGCGCCCTGTGTCAGTAACTGGTGAAGTTATCCTAGTGTATATACCTGACAGAAGTCCGTGCACTTCTCGGAGACGGTGAAGTAGCCCTTCTCGTTAGAACAGCGGAACAGGCGCGTGTAGTTGAGATAGTCCGCGTCCGTATCGTACGGCTTACGTCCGCCCAGCGCCACCCAGAAGAAGTTGTCGGGCTCACTGCCTTCCGTCAGCACCTGTGGAAATGCTCGTATAAATTGTACACATGTAGCAGACAAATTGCATAATTCGGCATTTTCGGTACGCCTGTTTACAATACATCGGAATTTTATCTCCATCGGGAAAAAAATAATTTGAATTGTTATAAAACACGTCGAAGATGTCGATAGTGTGCTACATGACACCTGTTTTGACTGCTGGGAAATATTTTTGTTATATAAAGGTATAACCTATGTGCAATATAGTGTATCTCGGTTTTGTGGGCATCATCATCATCAGACTGAGGAAGTCCTTCGCTTGGACTTTCCCAAAGAGCGCCACAGGTTAAGGTTATGAATCACGAGCTACTTGCGTCCTGCGTACCTCAGCGATCTTGACCAAGTCATATAAACCACTGTGCATATAAAAAACATCTTAGGCGCATCCGCTCCAGACTTCATCCTACAATAAACAATTTGCCGATCCACTATGCTCACTCGCTCTAGGCGCGGTGTGCGACTTTTCTGCATGTTTTATGGGTTGGGCTTTAGCCCTGGAATACAATTTCTAGATCCACTATTGCCTGTAGCTCGTGTTCGAGTTGTCAAGTAAGTCAGTAATTGCGCGAATGCATTCGTAAACACGCAACGTGTGCGTAAGGGTCAGTGAGTCTTGTGTTCATATACACGCACGTTCAACAAGTATACACGTCAATGAGCACGCACACGTACGTACAAGTACTTATATGCATATCCGAAGCACATGCTCGCATTACGTACCTGCAGGCTGACCCAAGGGTTGTTGAACTTCTCCTCCGCGATTTGCTCGATGAGGCGCGCCGCATCGGGGTCGCAGCGGCTGCCGATCCACGCGTACACGATGGCTGATGACTCCGCACTGCCGCCTTCCAGTGGCACGTTCAGTATGTAGCTGCGTGTCAAAAAATCACAAGTATTTACTGGTACTGTTTAATACGATTCTGATTCGTCGCAAACATGAAATAAATACGTAAAACACACTAGTGAATGATATTTGTAGTAAAAATAAGGCCGTGTACATAATTATAAAGTTAGTTACAACATAAACATAGGACATAGGAAACAATATAGAACACACTATGGCGTAGGGAATTTTAGTCCAAAAAATAATGGAATAGAAATGTAATGAAGATCGTAAAACCTTTACATGTACAACTCACGTTTCGCACAAGTCGTTCCAGCGTCTATTTATATCCCTATACCGAAGATATATATTTAACGTTCCATAGCAATATTATTGTTTGCGGTTGAACTCCTACGAAACAGGTTAACCGAGTTTTATATAATTCACTGTTTACATTCGGCAGATATGAGATTAGGTCGGAAAGTATATATCAGCTTATTATCCCGATATTTTCATGGGATAGAAACATACGCGAGTGAAACTGTGGAGCGCAGCTAATATAGATATGTTCTCATATAGCACGATACAATCCATGATAATAAGTGACATTATTGTATGAGTGAGTTATAAAAGGAATAATAATTAGGTACTCACCAGAAGGCGCTGTTGAGGTTGGCGGCGTCAGGCCGCACCTGCACGAGGCGCGTGCACAGCGCGGAGCCGTTACTGCGCAGCTCGAACAGTTGCACGCCCGCCGCGCCGCTCTCCTGTGGACACGTGATGTGTTAGTGTGTGTTTAGTCATGTAGCTACACTCGGGCAGAGCGGCCCACGGCCTCACACTCGAGTTGTCCTGGTTTCTCTCTCCATTCCGCCATGTGGGACCGCCACATGTTGAAGGAGATGTCTAGCGCATAAATGTCTATCTCAGTCATGGATAACAAGTCGGTGGATGTGCGCCAGAGTTCATACTCCGTATAGTGTGGATTTGGCACGTACCGGCGGCGCGTTGCGCTTGCCGTCGCGGATGACGACGCGGCGGTGGAAGTGCGAAAGGAACTTGAGGCTCTCCTGCTGCTGGTGCGTGCGCACAACCTCGAGGCTGCGTCGCAGCTGCTTGAACTTGCGCTCGAGGCCGAAGGTGAAGGTGAGCCAGCCCATGTTGGGCGCGCGTCTGCCCTGCCAGAAGTACACCACCCACGTTGTACCGTCGCCTTCGCCCTCGCACCCTCCCACGCCCTCCGAGCTCGAGCTTTCCTCCTCCTAAGGAAATAATGACATAATGTACTTTTAAGTCCATTCTAGTCAAAATAACCATAGTCAGAAGAATATACAAAGAAAAATTTAATAGACAATACATTAAAACCTTATAACTGCGTATGTAATATACTGTTCGTTCATTTAAGGTGTCATTAATTGCCTCCAACTTAATGATTTTAAATCAGTACTGATCTTCCAGTGGAGCATTTTGGTGAGACCACGAAACAGATATACACGTTTAAACACATAGACCAAAAATCGCACACAATAAAGTAGTCTATACACAGTCCGAGCACATGGGCAGGGTGTAGTCTAGCCTACACGCACTCTGCACCGCACTCGGGACGCGTGTCGCTGGTGCGCGGGACTCACGTCGGCCGGCAGCACGTAGCGGCAGAGGAACACGTAGCAGTCGCAGCTGTAGAACACGCCGCGCTCGTGGTCGGGCAGGCGCACGAAGCTCCGCCCCTCCAGCACGAAGGCCTCCATGGCCTCGAGGTCCTCGTTCCACTCGTCGGCCAGTTGCAGCGCCTCCGCCGTCGGCATGGCGGGCTGCCGCGGCGTGAACAGTGCCGACAGGTCGGTTCTAATTACGTAAAAGTAATAGATTAGTTTATTAGTAAAAACAGTTTAATTGAAAATCAAATTTTAAGTACTATTTTACAATCCTAGCTCCTGTACGATCTTATGCAAATTTCTGTTTTCTTTTCAATTTCGGCTAAATGGTCGCCATGTTTGTTTTATCTTCACTTCTAAGAAACACTTGTGCAGCCAAGACCCTGCTAGACCCAACCCAAGTCCTGTCGAAGCATATAAAATACCTTCACATTTTATCAAAAAAATTAGAGAATTGCAAATACATATCTAACGATGTATGAGTTATGTAAGTCCATTCAGGCGGTAATGGTACATGAGGTCTAAGGTAATAAATTGAAAACACGTGCGAGAAACATACACCAGCAGTTGTAAAAAAAGCAACACGCACTTGGTCTCCTGAGTCTTGGCCCAGGTGGTGAGGTCGGCGCCGGTGCGCGCCACCGACTCGGCCGTGCGCGTGAAGTCCACGGCGATCACCTCTTCCCAGCCCAGGAAGTACGTCTTGAACACCTACAAAAGCACCAATCAAAGCCTTTTGGTCTATTTGTATTAAACGACATTTCGGGCGATACCCTATTCATATTATAAATGCGAGTAAGATGATACATGTGTTTGTTACTCTTGACTTACAAAAACTACTTTGTAAAAAAAGGATGTGATTAAATTTGGCACAAATTAGACACTGGATTGACTTAAAAGATACTTTTAATCTCGAAGAAATGTGGGAAAGTTTTTTCACACACAGCTAGTTGAGTTATACATGTACACAATATGACTTTTAATACTGGCGACACAGGAGTAGCGGAGTAGTACATAATGTGCGGCTCCAGTACGCACCTGCGTCTCGGTGCCCTCCTGCAGACGCGTGAGCAGCGCGTGCGGCGCGCGCGGCCTCATGTTGAACAGCTCGTGCGCCAACTTCACCGCCGCCGCTCGCACCAGTCGAGAAGACTTTTTGCCGAACCTGTCGACCGGCAACCAAGTGCTAATAACAAATAGGAGCAATATCAAGTAGTAGGTGTTAAAAATTATCATATTTCCTAGGAGAGTCGCTTATTGGCACTAGAAAGGCACAAGTGGAGCTAAATCGGGCACATGGCAATTCGTCAGTTAACGAACAAATTGTCTTATATATATCCATATAACGCTTTTTGGTCCTATTTGGGACTCGAGTCGGATCTCAACATTCCTGCCATGATGCTACGTGTAGCGTACTCACCACACGAACACGTCCAAATGTGCGTCGAGCACGTACACGTTGCGCGTCAGCAGATGGTCCCTCGCCAGCGGGAAGCCCTCGGGCTGCGGCAGCTCCAGGTAGCCCATGCCGAGCTCCACGCGGTAAAGCCTCGGCGCAGCCCAGGCAAAGTCCTCTGGTACGTGCTCCTACAGGGATAGAATCACAGATCTCTATATAGCTGGATAACACAGAAGAATTTCAAAAATATGGGTGGTGTAGGTATTACCTATATATAATGGCCAAACAACTAAATATTTATGATATCGCACGCGTAACATTTAGATGCGCTAAGAATGATCAGAGGAGTTGTTCCTAATAAGTTTATCGAAGTTCTTCATGATTCTACAACACTGGCCTGTTATTTAGTTATTTAACTACTGGCACCATCTGGCATCTACATTAATAGTTTAGAAATTTCAAATGTTGGCATTAAAAAAATACATGACTAAAGATGCATATTCTCCTATAGCGGGACTACTGCAAGAAAATACTCTATGGAATAAATAGTTCATCATCATCAGCCCTCATCGGTCCACTGCTGGACACAGGCCTGTTTCAATGAGCGCCAAGACGACCGATCTCCTGCTACTGGCATCCATCCCGGACCGGCTACTCCACGGAGATCGTTTTCCCACCTGATGAATAAATAGTTACCTTTGTACAATTATTTTATAATAATAATTTGTTATCTATGTAATTAATGTACATAAAAAAAATACATAAAACAAAAAATTACAGTGGCGTTTAGAAAAGAACAAACTAAAAAAACAAGCTACCTGAGGTACAAACGGGTCCTCGTCCTCGTACTCCAGCGTCCGCCAGAAGGAGCGCGGCTCCTTGCCCAGCGGCTCCGCTATCAGCTCAGCCTTATTTTTTCTCTCCTCTTTATTTATTTTTTCGGCGAACAGTCGAGCTTTCGATTTTAACGTATTTTTCGCTTTTTTACCGTTCCTATAAAAGTGTATATATAACATTTAAAATAATAGTCATTCAAGTACTTTGAAATAATTATCTTTATATTTTTATTATACTTTTAAATTATAATGTCAATTTATATATTCAAAAATATATAATGAATCATATGTAATTATTATAAATAAAATTAAGGTTTGTGAGTAACCGGTGGCTATAGATGGCCCAGTGGGCCACCGGAAAGGAAGGCTACGCATCGGCCTAGCGAATGTTCATGGACCTCGGTAGTCTAAAAAGACTCCGATTTCTTCTTTGCCCCATAGACTAAAAGAAATTGTAATTCGTCATGCCTAAGATACATAATATTGTTTAAAATTATGTCTTTCCCATCGCTTTGTTGCTGATATGAATGGTGAGAGAGAGAGGAGAGAGAGAGAGGAGAGAAAGAGAGGAGAGAGAGAGGAGAGAAAGAGAGGAGAGAGAGAGAGAGAGAGAGGAGAGAGAGGGGATGTGGCTCATTCTGAAGCTTTACGAAATATACGCTGCATGCCACAAGTTACTAAATTAAAAGTGAACTTCTTACGCACGTTTGGCAATACATAACGAAAGCATTACGAAAAGTGTGAACGTTGCCCGAGTTCCTTCGAGATAATTTTACAACGAAAATGATTCTTATTACTACTACAAAAAACTTGAATTCTTTCATAAAAATTTTGTTAAATTAAGAATACCTAATCATAATTATAGTAATATCTTTTATTGTTAGCTATAAAAAACTGTAGTAAACACAAACAACGTCGTTTAACACACGAGTACGCTTAAGGAGCAGGCGCCCCTGTAGCTTACCAGAGGTATATCTGCAGGCCCGCGTCCAGTATGAACACGTAGCGCGGGTCCAGCTCCTGCGCGCTCACGCTCACCGGCTCCAGGTGCACCGAGCTGCCCGCGCCGTGCACGCGGTACAGCCGCGTCACGTAGTGCTGCACGCACACATAATAGCGCATATGGACAAGCTACTCGCGTGTAACATTGTTCGTACGGCGTACCAGATACATCGTTATCAATCCATACTGGTATTAGCAGTGTAACGGTTAACAAACTTAACAGACTCCACAATATGACGGTTAAACATTATCAAACTCGGCAACCATAGACTTACATGCAAACGTAGTGTTTAACAACTTTACTAAACTCAACTGAGTTATGTTTACAAATCTCTACAAGAGTCAACACACGTCTAAATACGATCACATTAAGTAAACGCTCCTCGCCTTTATTTTTGTTCATGATGCAATCTAATTAAGGCTGGTTATATTAATTGCCCCGGATGCCCATCAAATCCGAGTCTATTTACCCCGTTCCCCGCTCGCACTCACCGGGTCGTCGACGGTGAAGAACCCTGAGGGCGTGCGGCTGCCGCTGATGTACACCGGCGGGGAGGGGAACAGCTGCAGGAACTCCGGGCTCTCGTCGCCTTGCTCGTGGCGCTGCGTGCGCCGCGCGCCTAGCAGATTGCGCAGGTTGACTGCGTGCATGGCCGCGCATGCGCCCTTGTCCAGCTGCAAGAAGCACATCAGACATCAAGGACATGGTATACGTACTAACTTAGATTGATATAAAAAAAAAACAGATAATCTGTCTGTTTATTACGCTTCCACGGCTAAACTGATGCTTCCCATTAATCACTTCTTCCCGAAGCCTATTTCAAAAACCACTTACGGTAGCTTTAGATCCGATCCAGAAGTGTATGTCCCACGACAGCTGGCCCTGCTCCACAGCCGTCTTCAGTATTATGTAGCAATCCCCTTCGAAGAACTTTCCGTAGGCGACCTGTGGAGTAAAAAGCAGTAATAATAATATCTGTGAAATTATCACACCACGTTAGTTAGCTCTGTGCTAAGTACCTAGGCGGGGTTCGAACCCGCGACCTCTGGCGTAACACGCGGACTACCCGCCACGTCACCAACTGAGCCAGGCGGTCGTCAAAATAGTAATAGACCTAAGGTCTACATGTCAACATTTAAACATTCTTACTTCTTTATATGCCTGTTATTGATGTTGATGATTGTTTTTTCAAATTCTCAACACCACTCATGTCACGAACTCAAAGGTGCAAGACCTCGAAGATCAGACAAATTTCGCCTCATGCGATGCATAAACAGCCCGAGGACCACCACCGCTGGCCATAAACCACCCAGAAAGAGCCACGCGTCACTGTCTCAAGCCACCCGTATCCAGCGACTCCGCGCCCTCAACCAAGACGTCAGTCCACTGATCCCGTCCGAGACCACGTCTCCCGGATATCACCAATCGATAGCCTTTCGACCGTCATCGTTTTAATGGGAATATATCCATGTTGAATATATTCCCATTAAAACGATGACGGTGGCACTCACAGTTTTAATAGTTTCCTGGCAATCTAACAGTCTGGTCACACTTAAGTGATCACCTACGCCCACAGACATCTGCAGCACCGTGGCTTAACATTCAGCCGGTAACTACTGCTATGTGGTACCTCATCCACCGGCGCTGGTATGAAGTTCTCGATCTCCCAGACGAGCAGCCCCGGCGCCTGCCCCGTCTCCTCGTCGAAGAACTCCGAGTAGTCAAGCGGCGGCTTCTCCAAGCTCTCGTCCCAGCGCTTAGGCCTGGACATACAAGTTATCAACACCAGCAGCACAGTTTAACGAGTATAGTATACTGCAGTTGCCATGTGCTATGCCGCATTGCATCCGAATTGGGCCAGCAAATGGGGGAGGTACCTCTCACTTACATGATACCACCATAAAGTGACATTTAAGCTGTCTCATTTCGTGCGGTTTGAGTTTCCGGTGGCCCATGGGAGTGCACAATTTTATGGATATTTCTGTGCGACTGTAGTCTGCAAAATGCTATATTATAAAAAAACACAAATTAGCTTATGTATTCTCTGCATCTAAACAGTTGCCAGTTGCAGTCACATTTATTCTATTCTGGGAGGCCGAGCCGTTTTCAGCGTCATCATCTGACATACTCCTTCATTGCTCAGCGCATGATGGTTTCAACTGCCTCTTTTTTAGAGGCAGTGGAAGCCATCATGCACTGCGTTGTATTTGATAATCCCTGAGGCTGAGACTCAGCCACGGGTATTATCAAATACATTTAATTACATACATTAATTATCACAACGCATGGACATCCGCAATATTAAAATGCTCATGCGTTTCCTTTTTTCTCCTCACCTCCAATGGGCCCTTAATTAGACCGGTTGGGTTTGGTAAGACCTCCTGGGCGATTTTAGCATCTACACTTAATTACATCACATTATTTGACGCAAAAGTCCTGTCTCATGTTTGGTAAGAATGGTCTCACTTGAGCTCGCTGTTGGGCTGGTCCCGCAGCTCGTTGGCGTGCTGCGTGTTGGCCTGCTCCTGCATGCCCTTAAGTATCAGCGCAGAGTCCTTCTGCTCGGGTTCCGGCCGCCCTCTCCTGAGCCGTAGTTTACGAGCTATGGGGTCCGACTTCGCGGCAGCTGTTAGATAGAATATTAGCTGTCCTATTTATTTATAGAGACATATATATATATAT
>JAFELO010000201.1:284677-304958 GCA_017140195.1 Eumaeus atala
GTCTAACGTCGTCATAAATTGACTGTTGTCATTGTCACATGCATGAAAGATGGAAAGTGGCCGATTCTCAGAACTAGTGAAAATGCATATAAAATTTGGTAAAAATCGGTAAAGCTGTTTCGGAGGAATAGGGTAACATTGTGTGTGACACGATAATTTTATATAAGATTTATATTTGATAACTTCCGACGCCCATGAACATCGTTGCGTGCGTACACTTCCTTCCTCCTCCCCTCCAAAGGCTACTCACAAACCGCACGAAACGCGCTGTCGCGTCAGTAGTGCATTCCATTGCCAGTTAGTTCGATGTTTCAATTTGGGTTTACTTAGTATATATTATATCTGTATAGTCCAAACTGACCAGCAGTTAAGAAGCGTCACTCATCCTGCTTATATAAACGCGATCCATATCTACAAACGCGAGTTTGCAGATATGGATGGATATTTGGAACTTTTCCACGTAAAAACTACCGAATGGATTTTAATGAAACTACAATGATACAGTTTTTTTAACAGCATAAGGGGAAAACGAGATATCGGAGCCTTTTGATGACTACGCATCCCATGGACATTTGTATGATTGTTACGCAGATGCGTTGCCCTCCTATAAACCCCCCTCCCCCCGCCAATGGGCCACAAGCTACTCACAAATAGCACAAAACGCGACCGCGATTCTGTCACTTTACGTCATTATCAAGTGAGCGGGAGGTACTTGCCCGATCGTGCCGGCCTAATCCCGTTGCATAGGAGGATGTGGTGTCACACACCATACATGGCACTACCACCTCCTATGCAGCATGGCACTACCTCTTCCTAAATAGCTTACACATCAGAGAAACACGTAGGCTACAGAAACATAGACTTAGAAAAATACCAACACATACAGCGAGCGTCTCGTAGACGTCGCGCCGTTACGTTACACTTTGTAAAGACAATTTAATCACATGCGCGACAGGTGAACGCATCAGGGAAATATATTTAAAATTAGCAAACCTTTTAAATAGAATCTGCATTGTAAAAGCGACTTAAAATCATACACGTTAGGTTGACCTTCCAAAAAAATATGTTTATGTACAATCAGGGACGCTTTACAATGACAGTCGAATATGAAATCGTATATCTTGTATTTTTGCAAATCAATGTATAGAAATAATAACGTGGTTTTGTCTGTAGTGACGTGGACGAAGTAACGGGTAACAGCTAGTATCAACATATAGCTAAAACAGGATAGTTGTTTTTTGTTACTATTAGCCGAAGTCAGCTCGGGTGTGGCCGCGCCCGCCAACTGCAGCTGCGTGTGCAGCGAGAAGTCCACATTGTAGTACTGCAGGCCTGCGCCCTTGGGCCGCTCGGCGGGCCGCGGCGGCATCACCAACTCGGGGTTGCCGTGCAGCTGCAGCTCAAGGTCCGTCAGCAGGTGCACGGCGTCCGGGAGCGTCATCAGCTTGTTGCAGCTCAGGTTCAGCTTCTTCAGTGAACCGCATCTGGACAGTAAAATAGCGCAAGGTAAACTGAAATGGTAATAAGATACAGTTTTTCAAGTCAAAAATTATTTAGCCGCCTTAGGACAAAAAAAGATAATTTCTTAGGTATATGCTAATGTTACACATATAATGAAACTACTTTAAGGGTTTTTATCGAGGTTTATTAAACATTATGAAATCTCGACGTTTCAGAAGCTTCACAGCTACCATGGTCACGAGTGGACTGAGAAGACAAACGTCCTGATGTCTTAAGATATTCAAAGAGCCCGAAGATTTCAAGAAAGCTTCTGAAACGTCGGGATTGTAAAATACTTAATAAACTGCGATAAAATCCTTTAAAGTAGTTTTATTACAACAAAGAAAGATATTGAGTTCTCGTCAGCAACATGCTACGTAGCACATGAAAGTGCAGCTACGCATTTGCGTAGATCCACTTTTCAGTGCTACGCTAATTCGTAGCATCTCCATGACGTTACAGACGTGTGCTACTAATACCTGATAGTTCTAAGTTTTCATTCGTATCGGCTGTCACTGTGATTCTGTTTTACTGTTAGGGCGCAAACGAGCGGTTAGACGGTTATGGTGACTACTGACATAGAAAAACATCCTTATAATAGCTGTACATTTGTGTAGCGTATCTCCTGAATAAGCGATGGCTCTTCGGTGGGGCTGACCTAATCCGGCAGCTCTGCACGACCACGTACTATATGTGTCTTACCAAACAATAGTCGATTTACCTGCACAACCCTTCTGGAATCATCTCCAGTAGATTGTTGGCGGCGGAGAACACCTCGAGGTTGCCCAGCTTGCCCACGCCCGACGGTATGCCCTCAAAGTCCAGCTTGTTGTCGTCGACATGAAGCCTCCTTAGGTTTTGTAGCTTGCACAAAGACGCCGGCAGTGCCGTCAGGTTGTTACGGGACAGGTTGAGGCTCTCGAGTTTTTGCCAGATGTCCATGGCTATGATGAACAATACATGTAAATATTTTATAGCATAGCGTGGCCGTGTACATATAGCATAGACCTGCACTTTAGGCACATCTTTCCGTGGCATAAATAATTAAAAAAGATATCTATTTTTATCTAATTTCCAATATTTATGTAGAAGGTTAGTAATAGTAATACATATTTTACAGACTTCGCGCAGTATACTACGCAACGCAAGTCAGGCGTACCTTTTTTTTGTTTTTACGCATTTACGCGCGCCGTCACTAGCCCTGGGTGGGGTCCAGTGGTGTGTGGCGCTCGCAGCACATTATAGTGCTGAATACCCACAAAAACCACCGCGAGTGCCATTAGTGCCGCCTTTGGTGAGGTGCCAAGTACAGCAAATCATCAGGCCAACTCGACGGCTAGTCAGCCCCCTAAGGGACCGACGCCGCCTCTACAGATAGGGTTGTCCTGTGGTGAGGAACACAAACTTTGAGTCAGTGCAAATGATAGTGCTTGCAACGTGCGCAATAGCGCCGCCTTATTGTTTTTTGCTCTTTTGTCCCCTCTTCTATAAGAGGGGTACAAAGAGCGCTTCCTCCTCCTGCTCTTAAGTCCCCTCTTCTTATAAGAGGGGTACAAAGAGCATACACCTCCTCGTTCAATTAGCTTCACCCAGGGTGTCTCGGATCATCCCAGGCTACTGAGCCCCACCGCCACGACAAAGCTTGAGGGCAGTAATACATAGTACTAGTACCAAACATTGCTCACGCCAGAGACTTACAAGTCACAATATGATAGCTAAACTTTGTAGCGGATTCATGTGTGCATGAGGTCTTTCACATTTGGAATCACGCAAAAAACTTTTTATTCCGAAAACATGAATGGTTGGCATGCGGCACATTTTACGAAGAAACGGCGGATCACTTCAACAAAATTTATATACATACATTTTTTCCTTCTCTTCCGTTTACGAGTGACAGAACAGACAGAGAACTGACGAACTACCCAGCAACTTGAAATTTGGTACAGTTTCCTTCCATGATCACTAAGAAAAGAATTTTTGAAATTCAACCCCTAAGAGGGTGAAGTAGGAAGGCGAAGTTAATAATATGGAATTCGACCACGTTACGCAGGCGAATCCGCGGGGCACTGCTACCACACAATGATTGATAAAGTTGCTACTTCTATTCACCCTAAGGATACGACCAGTTAAAAAATCCCCAGGAAATTAAGAATTGAAGCAGGTACATATAGTTGTATGTATATTCTGTGGCCTTCACTCAATTCAATATCATAAATGCGCAAGATTGCATGTATGTCTGATATTTTTTCACGCAACATACATACATTGATCAAGATCAAATTTTATTGAAGTGGACTTGATTTGGGAAGTGAGCTGGTGAAAGCGCGAAGGGATGCGTTACGAAAACAAGGACCCGTAGTCCTTGAAATTGAAAGTTAATGAAGACAGAAAAGCAAAGTAAGATTCCGTATTACAGGAGGGGCAAGAGAGAGAGGTGCGAGCATACATTTTCTTTCTATTTTTCTCTCAGCCAGTTACTTTCGTATAACTAAAGAAGTTTTACTTCGGTCGTGTGGTCTAAATCATACTTGTATTTATTATTGTTATTGTGGAAGGCTCTTATTTAATGTTGTATTATGCACACGGACAGCGCTCGACAACTGAAATATGAACATAATTATTATCTATACCATTAATTCAAAGCTGAAGAGGTTGTTCTTTGTTTAAACGCGCTAATCTCAGAAATTGCTGGCCCGAATTGAAAGTCTTTTTGTGTGGAGTAGTCCATTTATCGATGAAGGCTATAGGCTAGAAAAAAGTTATGCGTGTGAAATCGCGGGTTGATACTAGTCATCTGTATTTGTACAATCGGGTAACTAGCAGCGCCCTACTGTCTTACTCGCATAACCTGCATACTCCGCTCCTACTTATCATAGCGTATACTCAGCATAAAACCTTCCTCGATAAATGGGGTTTCGTACGGCGGATTTTTTTCGAAACCAGAATTACACAAATTGGACCAGTAGTTACCAGTAATTCCAGAGATCAGAGAGTTCAAACAAACTCTTTAGCTTTATTGTATTAGTGTTTATTTATATGTTTGGAGACTTATTGGGGAAACTCATTTACACTCCGTCGCCGGCGTGTGGAATTTGAGTCAAACAGTGCGGAATAGTCACAAAAATCAATGCGAGTGCTATCAGTACCGCATTTGCTGAAGTGTACCATCTTAAACTAATCAAGACACCGCGACGGTTAGTCAGACCTATAAAGGGACGACGCCACCTCCACAGAGGATTTGTGCCGTAATACCGAACAACCCCACCAAATTTGAGACAGGTTGTCATGCTTGCCCCTTGTTCCATGCTCAAAACCCTTTATCCTATTATGGCTGATCACAAGCACCTTTCATTACTCCCAACTCAGCTATTGTCTAGCACAGTCGCAAAAGAATAGCTAGAAAAGAGATATTCAAAGTAGTCTTGATGTATATAAATTAGATCTGACATATCAGGCAATACAGAGTGCAATAAAAAGGGTACAAAGGCTAAACAGATTAGGTGAACACAAATTGGTCTTAAATAGTTGTGTAATTGTAACGGTGACAAACATTATTAATTCAATGATTCACATCAATAAAATAAAGTAATTAAAATGTAGTAATAAAAGGTACGGGCAAATGGCCTGTATAGATATATAGAAGATTACAATAAAAAAATCATATCTATGTCAAAGGTTCGTGTACAAGAAACGCAAAGAAAGATATGACTGCACGCATAATAACCATAGATAATGCATAAACGAACCGTGTTAAATAGATAAGATATAATATTATGCTGCAATAGCCGAATTTGGCAGCACAACCGGACAAGCAACAATCAAATGTTGCTCACGTGAGATCATCGTAAAGTGACAGCTATGCCGTTTGCTTGTAAGTTTCCGGTAGCCCATTGGACAGGGGAATCGAATTAAGGCAACATATAATAGTTAAGCGGAAGTTTATGGGCGACGGTAGTCATCAATACGCTCTGACGCCCGCCTTATGTTTGAGGTATTCGCATTTCCCTCTCTTGCCACTTAGTAATATACGGAACGTAACGTATTTCTATATTCACTAACTTATATCTCCCTCTTAATTTATGTTGCCCCCGTTTCCGTAACGCTCTCGTCACGCCTTCACCAGCTCACTTCCCAACTTTACTTCAAAAATTATTTCCGCGTTCGTGCTGCGCTAACCTTCTGCGGACAAAGATCCGGGCCACCGCGAATCCACGACACCCTCCACACTTACGGCTAGCGGCCATGGCGGGCTTTCGCAGCGCGTGTGTAGAGCCCGCATTAGATGGATTTCATTTATAGCAGTGTAATATTAGCATAAGTGAAAACTATAGAATAATCTATCTCGTGATAGACGTTTCATAATGCGTGTACCGATTGCGTGCGCGCTACGCGTAATATTTTATGTTCGTCGTTGAAATGCATCTCACGATGTGAATTTATATTAATATTATACCCATTAGAATTTACTAAAAAATAACATACACCGTTAGCTGTGAACGTTATTCATTACAAAACCGATACAAATATTTTCTATATAATAATTTTTTTATAGTACGAGGCAACGGAACATTTTTATCCGCATAATTATAATGCATACGTGTTGCCCTTTTTCTTTCCTCTTTTACATAAAGGCGCTGGAAACTCACAAATTGCACAAAATGGGACAGTACAACAGTTACTTTGTGGCTGATTATGTGAGCGCGAGGTAGCGAATCCTAGTCGCACCTGGTTGATTCGCCTGCAATGCAGCATGGCACTATCGTTTACAATAGTTAGTAATTCACACTCTCAACATTCACCATGTATAACATTGCGTGTTTAGGTAGAATTAATCACGCAATGACAATACTTTTGTAAGAAACTGACAACACAACTTCACATGGCTGCACACGCAAGGAGTAATGGATAGTGTTATTTTTTAATTTACATGTGGTATTGCAAAATGACACATATTATTTATTAAATGCAATAAACAAATTTTATATATAATTGCATATTGGTAGATAGACGATAGTTTTACCAGATAAAGCAAGTTGAATCTTAATTTCAATGAAATTATTCCCAAAATGGGAACACCTGAGAAACCAAACTTTTAGAACCTAGCATCTGCTTGCTACCTCAAAAACAAATAGGCTGGAGTGGGTAATAACATCTATCTGTTCTCTGTGTGCGGAGGCAATCATTTCGTCTCATTCATACAGTTTGTGTGTTCTATATAGATCCAGCAAATCAAAATATATCTAGCTAAAGTTACAACAGCAAGCATATATTTATGTTGAACAACATATACTGTTTTTTATATATTACAACATTATATAATAAATACGTCCCACTTGCTACATTAGGCAATGATGTGTTGAACTACAATACCATTACAATTTCGATATATTTTAAATGTTTCAGCACTGCCAGGTTATAGTTAAGTAGTCCTAAACAGTTCAACATACCAGATTAGACTGACCAAGTCTAACACTAATTATTTATTTTGATGTATCTGGTCCCTTCTTCATTAACGAACATGTGATAATAGCCAAGAAATTGTTTACTTATTATGATTAAAACAAATCAAGTTCAATATAAAAAGAAATATACAAAAGCAATTCTTTTTAAACTCAATTTATCTGTAAGTGGTTTTGTTTTAACACACTACAAAGTTAAAAAAACTGTATTTACCTGAAGATACTTCTGTTATTTCATTGTCACTCAAATTGAGCCTTTTTAAATTTTGTAATGTATATAAAGCATCTGGAACTTTGGTCAGAGCATTTTTTGATAGATCTACATCTGAGAGGCAGCAGAGAGTGTCCAGCGATGTAGGCAAGTTGGCTAACGTTCTTTGTGTGTTACGCATGTGTAGTGTTTCTAAGCTTTGCAGAGATGGTAACTGTCTGAAAAATAATAGCATTTTAGAAATAATATATTCACAAAACATTGTTATTTACTAGCTGTACTTCGTTACTGTACTTAAGTATGTACATACAATATCCAAATATATTTTACTTTACTTTTCCATTTGTGCTAAAAGTCATTTTTCAAAGTCAGAGTGCTTCGTGTTGGTTCTAATGATAACTCTTGTATTAGTTCAATACCAGTGATAAAAATGAGTATACAGTTAAATTTAATAATATTCATACTTTAATCAGAATGATTGGGGTGGTGTGAAGTGTCCTCACAACCGGCATAGAACACATTGGGTAGATTATGTTCAGTTTAGGCTTATAATTATTGGTATGGTATCAAAATACACTCACATACCTTTATATAGTTGGTTCCCTAATTGGGTGTATAGTTGGTTCCCTAATGAAGTTCCACATATTCATCACTATCCGCAAATGCCTCCCCAGGCTCCTCCACATATGTAACTATCTTTAAACAAACACACAGATATACACACTATACAGATTACATACCTGAGTTGAAATAGTCCAAGAGGGTTGTCATTTAAAATAAGAGTGTGCAGATTAGCAAGTCTTCTAGTTTGGGGTGGCAATGTTTCTAGCAAATTATTTGATAAATCCAAAAACAACAGATCTGTTAATTGAACAAATAGAGTTGGTGGTATACTCTCAATTCTAAAAAAGAAAGGAAATTAAATCATTCATTCCTGTGTAACTTTAAAAAAAAATGTAGTCAACAAACAATACAACTGTAAAGATTGAATTAAAAATCACAAACAGTTTATTAATTATATTTATGATGTTTACATACTTATTGTGACTAAGATTTAAGACAAGTAATGATTTTGCTTTCTCAAGTCCCTCTGGTACTTCTTTAAGCCTGTTATGAGACAGATCCAAGGTTGTGAGCTCCTCAAGTCTGAATAATTCAGCTGGAATACCAGAACTTTTTACTTTGTTGTGTCTTACATTCAAGGATCTTAAACATTTCAATTCCGTTAGTTCTCCAAATAATTTTTCGAGGTTGTTCTTCTTTATCGATAAGTTTTCCTGGAAACAATTACATGATAATTAAACAGTAATGAGCAGTAGCATTTTCTTCGTTTGTTTTCCCCAGACTCACCAATTTCATAAGTTTCCCTAACTCTTCTGGTACGTCATCTAAATTAGTTTTGTCTAATCTGAGCCATTGTAGTCCAGTCATAAGCCGAATAGCATCGGGGAATTTGTCACCCTGGAATTAGAATAACATTTAGGCCACACATAACTAAGGTTAATGATGATATCATAACGAACGATGATATGATAACTTACACCAAAATCATTGCAAGTAAAATCAACTCCACGCACAAAGGGCAATAAACCTGTATTTGCCATTTTTATATTACTTGCGCTTGCTAAAACTAAAACAATAATACAAACTCGAACCTACAATCTACAGTATGTCTTCATTCTATTCGTTTGTCGTTTAGTCATTTACATTTTACATTTAAGATTGGACAGCTGTCGGCTATCAAAGTGACTTTGGCATTGTAAATATGTCAGATGTATTTTATAATTTTTTAATTGTAAGTAAGTGTAAGATTTATTCTTATGAACAGGCTAAGATCGTATGCGGAGCAGTTTATTTTTCGTTAGTTGTTTTATAAAGTATACGTCTATAGTTCGCTATGTTTTCTTTCCCCCTGTCTTTCTATATTTTTTTATTATTTTTACGTAGCCTCAATCTATGTCTAGTGATAAGCCCTCGTTCAACTCGGGTGGTCCAAGTTCGGAAACCGTCATGTCCATAGGAATTTGTCTACGTCCATTTACTGAGTGCTCTTGCCGTGGTTTTTCTCGTGAGGACCGGATTCATATAATAGAATTTGTCCTAAACTAGGATTGGGCATGGTTTCCCTTCTAGGTTGTAGAGGTCAGGTAACAGTCGCTCTGTACAAATACTTGCACCCGTGATGCCTAGATTAAGTAGTCGATGCCGATATAATCTGATACAGACAGAGAGAACAGGGTAAGGCTACGATGAAGAGAAAATAATATCTTTTACTTACAATTTAAAATAAAAATAAAGGTAGAAATACACTTTAAGACATTTAACATTTAATTTAAAGAAAATAGAATAAATTAATTTAAAGAAAAATTTAAAACAGTTTATAAAATCACTTACAGAGAAAATATAATATTATGTGACAAAAAATATAGCCGCATCATGTAATGGTTTTAGTCTGCTATAATTACAATTAGGACTAAATTTCGACAATAAATAAGTTTTTATTTTATTAAGGTAGTTAGAGAAAACATGTTTATTTTACATAGAGTGATGACCATTTGTGATGTTGATTGCTAACTGCATGTACAGGCTTCAAATTTTCAACAATGTCTTTTAACTTTTAATATTCTATTGTTGCTCAATTTTTATGCATATGCTTAATATGTATGCATTATATATTGCATACATTATATATATGCAATATATAAAGCATACATTTATATATTAGATATTGAGTTCAGGTTGTTTCCTCTCAACATTTAAAATTATTCAAGTAACTGTACACGCGTAAGCTTATATACACAAGTGACTGTAATAATAATTGATATATTAATGTCATATTTATTATTTTGATTATTATTAACAATCAATAGTCACCACCGTTTATTGGCGATATTAGATTTTAAATCGCTATAGCGATAGTCATAAATTGTGTAACTTATTTTGATAACGTAACGAAATCAATAAGGTAAAGTAACTAAAAAGTATGACGTCATACTATCGCGCCGCATCATAGCAATATTTTGAATGGGTGGAACCTGCGAGTGAGATAACGTAACAAGTAATCTCTTTCATATACCCGCAATACATACACACAATACGTGTATACCTACTAGTAATATAATAGAGTAAGAATACAATTAAGTTATGAGTATTAGAAGTTTGTTACTGAAGAACCCTTTAAAAATCGGTGTAATTTTGTAAATTTTAAGGACAATTCATTTTAGAAGCCTGTTTACTAAACAGGGAACCCTAAGGATTCTGATATTTTCGATCCTTGCAGATGTCGTGTCTCATTCTAAAAGTATATATAAAAAAACATGATCTATAAGTATATATAGAGAAATCCGTTAAAGCAAATATAAAAAATCCTAATTATAAGAAAAAAGACTATTTCACAAGAGGTCAAATAATTGTGTTAAGCGTTAACACTTTCATTATATAACGTATTTTACTCATATGAATATGTATACGCATGGGCATGTATATCGTTTTGTTTTATGAAGCATGTAGGTGAACGTAGGTACTGAGAGCTATTATCATATTTAAATATTACCTTTTTTCACAACTTCTTCTAATAATTTTCTACTATTTGGTACAGTTGAATTCCTCCATTCACGGAATCCTTAGAAAAGGAATGGGATTTTTTTCTTTACATATTAATATATAGATGAACATGTACGGGTTAAATTCTGTAAATGTAAATAATTGTGTTAATTAATTGTAATTCTCTTCAACTTCTTTAAATTGCCTATTTGATTTTTATCCTATAAAGCTGGGACAAGCTTGGAATAATCATCATAATACAAAAAAACACAAAAGCTGTTATATACTACACATAAAGTATTTTTATTGATTGTTATTAGTGATGATCAACAGATAATTGTGTCACCTTACCATATAGAGGTGCGTAAAACCATTATTGCCCACCCAGAACTTGTCATGGCCTAGCCTTCTATACAGGAAAAAATTGTTAGTGGCGGATACAAAACTAAAAACAGCACCAAGTTAAGTACTTTACTATTATAATTTATAAATATATATCCTATGGAATTTTTTTCTAGATATCAGCATAAAAAATGCAGTATAATGTTACGTAAACCAAAAAATAATGAAGAAACATGACTTTTACATTATTTTATTTATTTACTTGTTTATTTATTTATTTAATTCAGCCTATTTTCTAGGATGATTTGTGTACGTCTATAATACATTTATAAGTTCATAGTGTAAAAAAATATTTAAAAATAGAATCAGTCCGTCAATCTTAAATTTTCATTTGGTATAATTAATTGATTATTGAATACTAGTTTTATATTATTTTATTAAAGTGATGTGATATGAAATAAAAGTTATGTCAGTAGAATCTCCGTGTCATTGTGTACGTTCAGAAGATGGCCAAGTAATTTAATTTAATAATTAACAGAAATTAATACAATATTTTTGCTTAAGTTTCTTCTAGCTTGTTTAATTAATCCGTCATAAATCGTAATAAATACCTAGTGCCATGCTGAATAGGACCGACATGACTAGAGAAGTACCTCTCACTAACATGACGCTGCCGCATAGGAAAAGCTATATTATCGCGGTCCGGTTTGTGAGTTTTCAGTAGCCTGTTTGAAGGGAGGGCGGAAGGAGCACAACACGTCTACAATCAAGCTCAAGGCTGACTTGACGTTGCTAGTCATGAAAAGGTTTCCTACTGCTTGTTTGTATATTACAAAAAAAAGGTATGGTCTGTCTTGTGTCCATTCTGCATATATGTACAAAGATTGGCAGAGGTTGACAAAAGAGTGTTAATATTGAATGTTGTTTCATATATTTGTTTTATTACCCCCATTAACTGTACATACCCATATCGAGCAGACCAAGGGTCTATAGAATAATGAAACGACAAATTATCTAAACGACTAAATAGCTACAAATTATCAAAACCTGGAAACAAAAATATTTTTCGCACGGTAAAGGCAACTTAATTATTTGTGGTTAATAGGACATTTCGTATTTAGGCTATCTCATTTAAAAGAAAAGTATTATCTCAGTAAAGATATTAGAAAGACACAAGAAACAGCTGGGGGCGAATGGAATGACTAATAACTATATACGTAATATACAACGAAAGTGGAAAACGTAGGGCTGAGAATAAGGTGAATAGGATTTCGTCTTAGATAATTTAAATGGTCTAAGGAATGCCTATGTAATGAAGATTGCCAGCCCTGGTGTATTTTCCTTTAGAGTCTGTTCTCAAAAACACGTATAACAGGTAATCTATAGGCAGGCTTCTGATTACAAGTGTTCGTATTGGTTAATAGAGAAGGAATCTGAGGAATATATGAATATATTTTTGTATTTAGTATAGCATGCGCATTGCGCAGAACCCTTACTTTATTTTTAGACTTTACAGACCATTAGGCTGGCTACTTTTTTTTTGTAGACACGGGGAAATGCATTTACACGCCTTCACCGATCCTGGATGCGGTGCAGTGGTGTGTGGGACTAGCGGCACATGATAGTGCCGAATACCCACAAAAACCACCTCAAGTGCCATTCGTGCCGCCCATGGTGAGGTGCCTTGGAACAACAAATCTCCAGGACACCTCGATAGCTAGTCAGCTCTCTAAGGGACCAACTCTACCTCCACAGATGGGGTTACCCGGCACTACAAGACAACACCAACGCCTTTGGGACAGTGCAATGGGGTGAGGTTCCCATCCTCGCCCCTTGTCCCGTGCGCAAAAGTGCCACCTCCTATTACCCTTAGGTCCCCTCTTTTTATAAGAGGGGTACCGGGAGCGATTCCTCCTCCTGATCTTTAAGCCCCCTCTTATAAGAGGGGTGTTAACTGCCCCGTGATTCAATTGTCTTCGCCTGTGTTCACTCCAGGCTACTAAGCCCCACCGCCACGACAAGGCTTGAACCATGGTGGGGAGGCTGACTACCCTACTCTATCTATATTACCTCTGTGCTTAACACACCACTTTAGCCTAGCCCTGTGTTAACTGACAATTAAAATATACAAATTACAGGGGAAGTTAATTAACTACGCACGCTCAAATATTTTGATCCACATACATAATATATTGATTACCTTAACCTTAAAAAAACATATTCTTACTCTCCTTGAGATAAAATTGTTGTTGTTTAAAATTCCATTAAGATCGGAATTATCTTGTTTTATTGTAATAGTTTTAGAATTTTACAATACGATAAAATAGGTATCGTATCCAATGTACTAATTAGATTGTATCTGTCTCAAATCTCAATGAGTCTATGGTCTATGGAAATAGACTTTTCGACAGTCTTTTTCATCTATCATTACACTTCGAGTGATAAATGTGGAAAGAGGTTGTATAGGGGAAAAAAACTGTAAAAGTACAGTATTTCATCAAGATTAAGTGAATAAGACATAGCATAAAGTAAATCTTAATATAAAGCAGTTTTGTGTATACCATGTATATGGATTTAGCTATAGATGATAACGAACAATGCGACAGCGGTATGGAGTCTCTGACCACGAGTAAAGATGATACCCCAGAGCGCAGACCTGAAGATAGTTTTATTACTCCCGTGGTATAGACCTTAGAATGAATTGTATTTTCCATATTCGTCCACTAGTATATCCGCACTATACCGATTGATGTTCGATTTTTGTTTTCAGCTTGGATCATCACCTAGCGCCTCCGTGCCCCCACCGATAGTAGCAATAAAGGAATATGACGATGTGCGTATAACTCGTTGTAATTTTACTACATCTGAATACCCACGAATTCTTGTAAACTAATTATTATTCTATTGAAACACATTTCAGGAGCCAGATGAAACTTTGTCTGAAAGATTATGGGGACTTACTGAAATGTTCCCAGACTGTGTACGTAACGGTACTAGTACAGCAACAAGAAAAACAGCGTAAGTAATTATGGACGAAAACTCTGTTCAATATAAAATTTGTTTTAACAGTGAATGGTTGCAAAGCTGAAACTTAAAGGAATTAACTGAAGAACACCACCAGGAATGGAGCCTGTGGCTTAATTTGACTCAACACGGGAAATATCACCAGGCCCGGGCACCGGAAGGAGTGACAGATTAACAGCTCTTTTGATTTGGTGGGTGGTGGTGCATGGCCATTCTTGGTGGAGCGATTTGTCTGGTTAATTCCAGTAACTAATGAGACTAAGCCTGCTAAATATTTACTATAAGCAAAGTACTAGTTTAAATTTTGCACATTTCAGGAGTGGTATAAAGAATTTATATCAACTGTCTCGTTCAGTGATCTGGATTGTGGCTAGCTCATCCGTCATTCTATTTGCACCTGTTATATTTGAAGTAGAGAGGGCTCAAGTTGAAGAAATGCAAAAATCACAACAAAAACAAGTAAGTAAAATCTTGCATTTATAGAGAGAACTTTTTTAAACTTTGACTGAGGGTCAACTAGTTCTCTATAAATGCATATGTGTAAAGTCTGGTTGCATATGTGTAAAATCAACCGCAAGAGAATTATTAATTTATATAGCCTCAAACCTAGTCTAGGATTTTCACAACACATTATGAAAATGGGGTCTCACAACATAAATAAATATTTTATTCTTGTCCTCCCTAGTCTTGTTTTTTAACACCAATCATTTGTCCATTGTATACAAGTCATCAGACTCAGACCTTTTATTTTGTCTTGTTTGTTTTTATCTATTTATAATTTTAATGTAATGCTTACCTACAAGCAATATATTTTTAATATGATGATTGCTTAGATGTTGCTTTAAAGTTTAAAATTATAATGTTGCCGATTTGTACATTTACATAGACTGGAATATAATTTTGAAGCATTATTGACTAGTGTGCAATGAAGTTTTTTTATATTCTATTTTAAATAAGTTTCTATACTAATTAATTTAAAGGCTGAATACTATCCACCATTCATATGTTCAAAGATCTTCTTTCATTGTTGGAACATTTATGCTTTGGAACCCTCTGCCTACTAATATGAGGCACTAAAAGATTTTAGTAGTTTTAAAACTTAAAAATCCTTTAAAATACCAGTTAAGTTTGATCTCCTTTCAAAACTATATAATGTTATGTATAGTAAATAATGTATCTATGCAAAAGTATGTATTTGTATTTATTTGTCTATATTTATATGTTATTTACAGCTGAAGCACCAAAGCTTTTGACCTTTGGCTGTCAGGTTTCTATAAATTTCATGTGTTGTACATAATTTATAAAAGTCAAACTAAATTTGTACATGTTAATTTCAGTTATAAATCATTTGTCACAGTCAAGTATCCTGAGTTTGTCTCCACCAGGTGTTGGTTATATTAGTCTTCTATATTACTACATTCAGTTTCCACATCCATGTTCTGGTATACACATTATGCCATATTAATTATATTTGTGAACTTTGCAGGTACTACTTGGAACCAACACTGCAATGTCGGGACCCATGCCAAGTCTGCCTCCAATGCCACGATAAAGTTACCAAATAATGAAAAATAAGATAGTCAACATGTGTCACGGATATATATCAATCAATGTCATCCTGGATGCTTTAATAGTTAGGTTAAAAAATGTAAAGGTATTCAGCATTTCAATGCACTTGGGCCTGCCTGTGGTGGTGTAAATGTCTTAGCTTGTCTGTTGTTGTGTGGGTGATTAAACCTTATGCATTTTATTTTCTTGTATAAACATTTCAGGTCTTTATTATTTGGAAGGCACTTGAATTATTATACATTTTATAATTTTGAAATGTAGATATTGTTTTGTTATTACCTGATAGAGGAAATAAATGTATTGTTTCAACTCTGGATTTGTTTTTGTATAGTTTTCTATATTAGTTCATTAGTTTATTGCTCTATCTGGTATCATAAAATATTAGATATTACGTAATTTGTTTGTGTCTAATTTAATAGACCCTTTCTTGTTAAAAAGAGTAGTATATTATTGATTTGCAATTGGATATAACATTATTGGTTTTACCTTTTTTTTTGTTTGTTAAATCCAATTTGAGTAATCATAGTCTATTAGCTACTCTAAGTGTTTATAGCCACAGATTTTACAAGGACACAGATTGGAGTTGTCAGGAATTTTCACTTTTTAATCCCTAAATATGAACAATGATTCTTCGTCGTCGTAACCTCATGGCTGAAGGACGTGACTGTCGTTGGTTACATATTTTTACTTTCATTACTAGCAGCCCTTATCAGTCTACTGTTGGATAGAAGCATCTTTGAGATGACCTATCTGCTACTAGATCGTCTTCCCATCTAGTGAAAGGTTCCACCACTCCAAAACTTTCCTAGCCCGTCAATGATCTTTCTTTCTCAACATAGGACCAGCCCTTTTCCAATTCAATGAACTTAATCTGCGAGTGATAACTGATATTTTAGTTCTTCGCCATTTGATTTTTATTTGATAGTCCTACTAATATTGATGGAATTCTAGTACATAAAATAAAAATGTTGATACTAAATTAAATTTTAAGTAAAGATAGGTAACAATTTAGGAGACTGCATAGGATTTCGGGTGTTCCTAAATAAATGTGTTGCTAAAAAAATATTTATAGTTGTGGCTGAGGAAAATCGACAAATTTTGCACCTTGACGGCTGGTCAATACCGTAAATGACCGACAACATCTCCACAGACGGCATGGTCCCGCAGCACAAGACATCACCGTCAACTTTGGGACAGCGCAATGGGGTGAGGTTCCTCTTGTCCCGTGCGCAAAAGCCCCCTCTTTTTCTTTTGTTTCCTCTTCTGATAAGACGGGTTTGTACCCCTCTTATAAGAAGTACCATACTCTTTAGTCAAGTACAAAGAGTATGGTACTCTTTAATAACATCTTCCTTAAGAGGGGCACAAAGAACAGCCCCTTGGTTCAATTGGCTTCGCCGGAGTCCATCCCAGGCTACTGAGCCGCACCGCCGCAACAACCGTCACACAACGCTTGATGCCGATGTTACACATATGCAAAATATGTTCAAAGTGCAAAGCCTCAGTATAGCTTTTGAACGTTTTCTGGATTTTTTCGAAGGTTTATGATGTAAAATATAATAGAGGCTATGATAGAAACCAAACCCAAGTTTTTCTGTACAATTTTAGTTCTTTTTTTCTTAGCTTAATAAATTGTATATTTTTAAATGTTTTATTGATGAGTGTCTGTGAGAGATTGACAGACTGTGAGATGTCTCAATATTGTCTATGAAATTAGGAATATTCTGTGATGATGACTTCATATATAGTCTGTGATTCTGCAGTCTTTGATGTGTGAAAATTAAATGTCAATTTCGTTTAAATTTTTCACAAAATTTAATGAAAATAATTTTTTACTGAAATAGAGCTATTCTACCTGATAAATAATATATTTATTGATGGGACTTAAATAATAATATATTTTAGTCTTGTGTACGTACACGATATGTGTTAATTTTACAATTAAAATTTGACAAGCAAGGATTGTATCAATAGTAATCAGTGTAACGCAAAATTAAATTTAATTTACTATTTGTGACTCATTCAGAAGAATCCCAGTGGACTAGGATATTGAAGATAGATACCATCGAGAAGTCAGTAATTCTGGTAAGTAACTCATAATTGCCTCTGACATCCGTGGCTGCTTATTTTTAGTGAAACCTAGACAACGGCAGTACTTTGCTTTATTTTATAGCAAACATATGCTTCGTACCTAATTAAATGGAATAAAAGGAAACTATTGGTTCGTTGTAAGTTAAGATTGGTGTAACTCAGAGCTATAATTAAGTACCACATTACACTATGGGATATGCACTGAGTAAGGAAACAGCTCAATGAAAATATTTAAAAATTCCATACAAGTATCATAATATATTTATAATAAAGTAATTAAAATAAACACTTTTTAAAATGATTTTACTCATATACAAAAATAATGTGTATAGACTATCAATACAATGATAAGCCCCCCTAAGTGATATACTGAAGTGGAAAAAAATAATATTTTTTTTAAATATTTACATTCTTCATGCTTTATCATTTATTTGAATGAGTCACAAAAAATCTAAAATGGCATACTTTATTTTTTATTCACTGTTCAACAGCCAGATAACAGTAACTCATAAAATTGAAATTGAATGTTGTTCACCATCTTCCAATTTTAACTCAACAAGTCATCCCAAGCGAGTGTCCTGACTCAAACTAGCATCATCAATTTCTGTCTCCATGAGCTCTGGATCAATTTCAATACAGGAACTGCTGGGCATCCATTATTCATTTCTATTAAGAGTGTAGGTACAATAGTGAAATTTGTTATTAAAAAGTGTAGTATCTGTGAGACAGAAGTAAAAGTCCTGATTGTTCTCTCCAAACCATTGATATGTTAAATTACAAATGTTTCATTTTTTATGCTGCCCAGTTCAAATACTTGTGCAATTTTCACAAACAACACTAGGAACTCATTTCATGTCAAAGTTTGCTGTCAATATTTGGAAATACATATTAGAAATAAGCTTGCTTTACAGTTTCAGTGATTGGCCACTTTTTAATTGACTAAATATATTTCAAAACAAACAAAAAAAATATATATTCAGTTAAACATTCACTTGTCTTGAGGACATTTCAAAGTAAATTTTGTTGTTTAAAAAAAGAAAAAACAACTTATACCCTGTACACAACAGCATTATTGCTGTTGAGCTGCATGGATTTAACTAAAAAAACTTGACATGATAAAAATATGAGACTATACATGTTACATATCAGCGGAGAGAGTGAGTAGAAATTTGTCCTTTAACCAAATTTAAGATACCTGGGTTTAAAAATTATTTATAATTCTATCAACAGAGATAGTACTTTAAATAACAGTAATGAAGAAATAAGGTATTTAATAATTTTTTGAAAAACTAAAATGTTGATTATAGCTAACTTCAGGTGTCGGTTTTTCTTGACGGTGTGTGGCACATCGCAAAAGTTACTCATAATTTGTCCCTAATGTGACAATGGAAGTATACCTTCAAAAATCATACCTATTAAACGTTTTGTCTAAGGCCATTCAAGTGGAGGCAATTTTGAATCATCATCATCATCAGCCGGACAATGTCCACTGCTGGACGTAGGCCACCCACACAGAGCTGGCCTTCGTTTTGAATATGCTTAAAAAATAATTTAGAAAGTAATTTTTAAAAAATTTGTAACATATGAGAGAATATCATTCCGCAGTGAAACTGTGCATTCAGTTTTACGGGATATTGTATTTATTGTGTATAAAATCTGATTTTTTCTTTTAATAAGACATATCCAGGATGAATAATACCATTGGGCAAAATAAACCTTATTATTTTGTAACAACACAAGAATAACTCATCTTCATGCCAGTCTTAACAACCTACTGAAGGTCGCTAAGGTTGTTGACACCACCTTCAGAATTCTGGCAGAGTTTTATAGTGCTATTTTGCAATTGAACCAACTTCATAAATTTCACTCTCTTGAATTTAAAACTCAAAATTGTGAAATAATTATATCTTTAAGGATGGTGCCTGAGGAAATGTTAGATATTTCCTTTAGGTGTTGGCAGCAACCACAAAACGAAGAACCAACGCAGACTCAGCTCCTCGCGGTCGCGCCCGCATCACCCGCACACACTTCGTAGCTTGATGGTATATCACGGTAATAAGATGACCAAAGACGGGAGTGTGGGCTGGCCCCCTACCCGGTGGCTTGACGACTTGGTTAAGGTGGCGAGGAGACGCTGGATGCAAGTGGCTCGTGACCGTGACCTGTGGCGCTCTGTGGGGGAGGCCTATTTCTGGCAGTGGACGTCTTTCGGCCGATAATGATGATGAAGATGATCAGCTCACCCTTGTAGATCGGGTACTATTGCTTGTAGCATGAAGACCTTCCTCAGTAAATATCTATCACTGAAAGAATATTTCCAATCCTGCCATTTCTGTGATTACCGCGTTCGAACTGACAAACACTTCAGTTTTATGATCTTAGTACAGATTTGTATAGACTATAGATTGTGTAATGTCTATCATGCGGTGTACTGTAAACAAATCGTTAAGGGTTTGTTGTACATGACATAACAGAAGATAGTGTTGGGTGAATCTGGTCACGCGCGGCGGTAGTATAACTTATGATAATCAGTAGTTGTTGA
>JAFELO010000201.1:314124-325397 GCA_017140195.1 Eumaeus atala
GGAGGGGAGGGAGTGTAACACCGCCCACTTCTTCCAGATTGGTATATGGAACTAGCATCACCCCGCGAATTTACCCGGTAAATCGATTGATCATGAGTGATTCATTATTACTTATCACCAAACCACGAGTCTCTTTATAGTATTACGCGTCTACCTGGAGGTCTTCACGTATCTGGCAAGAGCCTACATTTCGGAGCACAGGCAAAGGGCGATGATTGTGTATCAGTTATGTATTTAATTAAAAGTAATTTTTACAATAGATTTGGTCACGTTGTGGCTCACGTGTTGTTCTCTTTCTTTGCGTAGGATTAAAGCCAGGTTTATTTATAGGACAGTGCAAGTTGAACGATGCGGTACACCAGGCTCGTTGTTTTTCCTTTTTTATGGTACTGAAATTCATTTACGTAGTGTTACTGGCTATAGTTGGGGTAGTACAGGTGTCTCGCGGTACACAGTAGACGCACGTGTCTACAAAAACCGCATTGAGGTGCCACGGGTGCCACCCTTGGCGATGTGCCTTAAAACTTAAATTCATCAGTGCAAATAGATAGGCTTGTAAGCCCCCTAAAGAGTCTCTGTGGATATATGGGTATGTCTATTGTCTACACTTCAGACCTCACGGAGGGACCGCTAAGAGACCGGTTTATTAATTTATTTAAGGAATTCCTCAACTGTTGTATTCTTTAGCTATATGACAGTACAAACAAGCAGGCGGTTCATAGGATAACTTTTGAGGTCTACAGACAATTGGCTTACGTGTGTCTCCTTCGACTAAATTAGAAATCTTCATGAAACACACTTATGGTAAAAAATTACCCATAGGGTCGTTTAAGAAATAAGGTTATCCATGTTTAACGTACCAAACCGTCAAAAAAATAGGACGTTTCAGTTCACTTGCGTTTCTGGCACCAAAATTTTATGGAACCGTTGTGATTTGGATCTTGAGAAAAGGAGAATGAATTACGATTATACGGTATATGCAAATTTGCTTTTGTTGTTAAGTATATGTTCGTGATACTTGAGCAAAATTTGGTTTGCCTAGATAGTAAGTGTAAAAAAAAAATAGTAAGTGTATTTTAATTCATTATAGAATTAAAATACACTTTGAAGTGCACTATAATTACGACTTTTTGGAATCTTAAGAATTGAGGGTGGGATTATGTACCTCTTGTACATAATACAAATCAATCAATTCATTCAAATAGTGCAGTTCGATCAGACGAAGGCCATAATGTTACCTATTACGAAATTCTAAATTCGTGTCTGGTTGTGCATTTATTTTTTATTTTTATTTCGAGTATCATTTGCTCATAGTGGGTGAATATCATTTTTACTTAAAGCTATATTAGTGTATTTATATTTTTAATATATAATTTATTAAACTAAAATGCCTGTGGCGACTTTACATCATCGACCAATGACAGCAGAGCCTACTCTATCTGCCCAAGATAGAGTTGGAGCGGGCCCACACTTTACACACTAGGGATGCGCATCTTTTTAGCGTGGTTGTGTAGAAATAATCTACACATATTTCCGCGAACATACGCGATGCGCTGCAGAATCGGAGCAGCCCCAAAAGGACCCTGAAGGCGTTGTTGTACTGGACGCGAAGAGCGCTGTACGGTTTTTGCGTAAAAGAAGTCCTCATACTGCTGGCATAAAAAGACGTACAATAAGCCTTGAATAAAGTTAATTTGCGGGCTATCAAATTCGCCCTCACCGACAGCGCTCTTCGCTCTCGTTCAATGTCACTATCGTCCCTCAGACTGGTGTTCAATACGCGGCCAATATATTTGAATTGATGCACCCTAGATAAAGTTGCACCATTCAACATAATAGGAGGCACTTGTTATGAAGCTACTTCATGAATTTCCACAAACTTTACAGTTGAGGCTTCAAGGTCGCTTTAAATAGAGCTTATCCGAACAAAGTTTCGTTTTATTGAGAATCTTCGTCTCCTAAATTACATCGTCCGTCTACGTCATCGCACAGATCCCTCAGTCACACGTATGGAGCGTAGTGCCCCTTAACAACTTTATTTTTCATAATCGTACTACATCATTTTGTAGCTGTTCACATGATGCACTAAATTTCAACCATAATCTCCGAGTATCATCAAAACATACGGACGGATATGACTAAACTATAAGGGTTCCTTTATTTTGCGATTTGCTACGGGAACCTCAAAACAAATTCTTAAACCGTATACGGTATCCAGTTTCAGATACTTCCAAGAACTACTGTTTATGAACTGGTTTTCGCTTTTTATGTTGAATTTTTTGACGTGCAGAACTGACGATAGGAAAATTTTATGGAGCACGTAATAATCTCCGATGCTCCAGCTGTGTTCATTGCGTGCTCCGTGACCTCAGACGATATAATAATTAATTAACAAGCGCCGTACCGTAATTTGCAATTAACGAGATAACTCCATGGCTGACGAGCTGTATAAATACACTGCATAGAAAAACGCAATTAACTCTATCGATTGCTCATCAGGGCTATCGCGGACTGCTAGTTAACGGACTATAAACTTGATTGCCACGACTATACATTTATTTATTCATTATGAGAAAATAACGCCCATTAGCATCCGCATAAGAGGCTGAATTTTCTTCCTTCACACCATCCTCAACAAGAGGCCGTGGTCTACTCACAAATCATGCCATGAAGCGCTTAGTTAAATTTTTAACTTTTAGGGCAGCATGGCATCATGTGAGCGAGAAGTACCGCCCCGTTCTTGCCGCTCCTATTCGTCCGCAAAACAGCTTGGCACTGCGTTAACGTCACCAAACATCTGTTAAATTCATTTACTTGGGTGGCAGATATTACGTGACATAATTTTTTATTCCATTGGGGTATATGCCTTTACCGCCTATGCATTCGTTTGCAGGTTTAGTACATATATAATAATAATAATAATAAATAAACTCTTTATTTACGTCACCAAAGTATATACTTTATTTAAAAAAATGAAAACAATACACTGTAAATTACATTGAACTCAAGTTTTGCTTTAAGTTTGTTGGTAAAATTTGTGCCATTTTATTACGCACTCATCAGTTCTCCTCAAAGCATTTTTGTTACGCTAATTCGGACTTAGTATGCGTACCAACTTACCAACATACTGATAAAGCTAGGTCAGTTAAAATTTTGTGTTTGTAAACCGAATTTACGCGAGGGAAAGCGATAACGAGGGACCCTCAAGGGTTGCTTGAAGACATAACCTTAAATATGTTATGTTACGTTTTTCGTGGAAATGCCAGTACAGCTATGTAGTATTCGTAGTTTGACTGATAGTAAGTTTGACTAATGTAAAGGGATGTTGTCAGATTTAGCTTGATGTCTTTGTTAAGTATGCATCTTTGTAGACATAAGAAAACAATTAACACGGCGTAAAAAAATCAAAATTGCAACTTAAATCTCTGATTCTAGGCGAACGAACAGTCAACATTTTGATGAATACTTACGCCCATAAGCATCCGCATACAGTATAGATACGAAATGCCCTCTTTCGATTTCCTCTCAATGGGCTACCGGAAATTCGCACATCGCACGAAACGCGACAGCATATTTATCCTTTATTACAGTATGTACTTAGATACTTATTGGTGGTATCTATGAATATACACTATGAATATAATCAGTAATCACTATTTAAGCACTGATATAATTAGCACATACGCCTCTATATTTAGAAATCGAATATTTTCTTATGTGAATGTACCTGATTGTGACTTGTAAAAGAAAATAATTAATGGTGCTATTGTTTTATTAAAATTTATTACATTAGCCGCCTAACCGTAAAAAGAAAGATAGCATGGTGCTATGTTTTTCCTTGGTAACTGTTGTTCTGTTCTATAGATACGGGAAAAAACTGTAACAATCAAGTCAATAAAAACAAATGACGAAGAAAAGAAGACTAAACGAAGCCATGTCAAGGTTTATGATTTACCATCGTTCTGTATATAGTATAAGACGTTCTGAAACAATATAATTAGTAAGGGGTATGTATACAAGCTAAAGATATAGTACACTGCATTGCAACCGAATCGACAAACGAAAAATCGGAGCCTTTCAGCGACTACCGACGCCCATGAACAGCAGCATAATTATGCTGATGCGTTGCCCTCCTTTACATCTCCCCCCCCAATGGGCCACCGGCTAGTCACAAATCGCACGAAAGGTGTCACTTTACGGCGGTATCAAGTGAGCGAGAGGCTCCTCGGTTATGCCGGCCCAATTCCATTGCATAGGAGGAGGTAGTGCCATGCATAGTGCATGTCACTACATCCTCCTATGCACTATGCATGGCACTACCTCTTACACATGGTTACGATTGGGTTGGTATCCACTTAATACTGCAAAAATGAAAACTCAAAGCTGTATTTGTATGTAGCGAATGTTAGGCGGGCGAAACGCGTGACGCTATACGACTACGCGAGTTCCATGATTTGTGTTCACCCAATACGCAGTAGTAGAGCTACGCGCCGCGTTCGGTTACGAAAAGCGTGACACGAAAAAAGGCAGGCTACGTGTGAAATCTAACAGCAATCGCCTCTCCCATTGTTCGGTATTGCCCGTAATTGAGGGTTATTCCGTTGAGGCTTACCTTAAATGGATGATTCATAAGTGACAGATGTACTCGACGTTCAAATCCATTCATTTGCTGTGTAAGTTTAGATGGATAGAGTTCCCTTTCATGTTGGTCGCCGAATTACTCATACCTACATGTGATTCAGGTCGATAACCAAGATTAAATCGTATCAAGGTAAACGAGATTTGATTTGGATATTTACTTTCATATTGTGCAAGACAAACAAATCGTAGCTATGGCACTAAGTGACAATTACTATAATAATAAGTAGGAGCAAGTGAAGTTTTGTTATATTCAGCTGTGCTCACACAGATATTATTCACCTGCACACGCCATCCTTGGCAAGAGAGTGGGTGCCTCCCCGCTCGTTAGACTGTGAGTAGGGTGTCTCAACTTGGTCGCACTATATAGAACGAAGCTAGGTACTGGCCCTAATCATTCGTGTGCGTCGTCTCCCATCTGCAAGATGCCATTGTTGCGCCCACCTCTGAGGAGGACAGCACCTCACGCTGTCCGATTAACTGTTTGAAGTTTATCTTTCAGCTGAGATTTACCAGTACTCTTGACTTTTCATGAATCGTTGGAAAAAAAACAAAATGTCAGTCAACGCGTGAGTTATAGTTACATACTGTAAGTATGTAACTATAACTCAGTCTATAACTTCAGTCCTTTTTAATTAAAAACGTAGCCCATAACACAATTTGGCAATAAAATATAAACAAAAAATTTAAAGCACTCATAACTTATAAATTCTGTTCGAAATATTTTTACTAAAAGATTCTAAGAGCTGAGACTAAAAAGTGGATAATATTAAAACCTTACCTGTGAAATTGGTGTTTTGTACGGGTGGAACAAAAAGTCGAATATTTTTTAAAATAATATTTAATTAATCAAATTATGAACCATTGCTTTCTATGCTTTTTTGCCCTTTACTATAAAATCAGTTGGTTTAAAATACCTTTATTATTGTGCCGGTTTAGTAATGTAACGCAGCAGTCGTCGCGCGTTTGCCGGTTTGCTTCAGGCAATTCGTGAGGTGCCCACCTTCAAGCTTTTCAACCTCCCGAATTTGCTTCAAATGAATTAAAACAGTTTTATCACGAACATCACAGCCTGCAGCTAACTCGGACGTGGTTTGTGATAGATCCGCTTCCACAATAGCCTACAAATCTTCATTACTTGGGTCTCAGGCCGTTCACGGGGCTTGTTCTGTAGGTAGAAATTTCCAGAACGAAAACGTGGGAGGGACCCAAAAACGAACTGTGTTTTCTTTGCAAAACGACCGCCATACACATTATTCACCCTTTGAGTCGTTTCCGCAGCACTAGGACCACGGCGGAATGTTGTAAAATGAGTGATGTAAACAGAAAAAACAGAAGAAAAAACAAAAGAACGACAGTCATTGAAGCTCAAATACATGAGTAAATAATTGTACAAATTTGAATTTGGAATTCCTTACCATAGAGGAGAAATTCGTGATTTAAGTGACCAGTACGAAAAAAAACGCCAATTTCATATGTAACCTATAATGTTAAAAAAAGTCGATGTTGTACAAAAGTAGAATTTCATTTTTCAAATATATTAGTGACAAGTGCAAAAAACAATTTACGAAGATGGCAGAGACAGACGTAATTCCCTAATACAGCTTTTCTTTCTTAGCCGAGTTATATTTTTCCTAAAGTTCCTTAATGGACCAATCTTAACGGTGAACGATCGTGATTCGAGAGACAATTATATGGAAATTACTAGTTGCGTCCCGCGGTTTCTCGCGTAATTTTCAATGCCGGGGAAATATCGAGATAAAATGTCAAAATCTATTATTTTAGCTATTCTCATATGTACCAGAAATTAAAAAAAAAATACAAAAAAAAATATAAATAAGAACGACTTTTGTGAGTTTCGTTGCCACAAAAACTCGACACCTAATTTTTATGGTGTTTACTCATTTATATTCAAAAGGCGCCTCTGTAACAATAAAATATGCGAAATGAAATCGTGTGAAACAGTAACACTGAGTATAACGCGCCTCTTTCACTTAATAACCTTGGTTTTCATAGAGTAAACTCCAGTGACGAATATGACACGCACAGTTTTGTACATTGCATGATTATGCAGGCGAACTTAGAACTTGCTCCTTTTTTTTGTTGACGCGGGAAACGCATTTACGCGCCTTCATTGGCCCTGGGTGAGGTCCAGTGATGTGTGGGACTCGCGGCACATGATAGTGCCGAATACCCACAAAAACCATTGCGAGTGCCATCAGTGCCGCCCTTGGTGAGGTGCCCCGGAACAACAATCATCAGGGCACCTCGACGGCTAGTCAGCTCCCTAAGGGGTCTACTCCACCTCCACAGATGGGGTTGCCCAGCACTACAGGACAACCCCACCGACTTTGGGACAGTGTAATGGGGTGAGGTTCCCACCCTCGCCCCTTGCCTCGTGCGCCAGAGCAGCACCTCCTGTTGCTCTTAGGTGCCCTTTTCCTATAAGAGGGGACCTAATCTTTACGCCCCCTCTTATAAGAGGGGTGCAAAGATTCCCCTCGGTTCAATTGGCTTCGCTTGAGTTCACCCCAGGCTACTAAGCCCCACCGCCACGACAAGGCTTGCTTGGTTGGACGTTCGCCTACCTGCCACAGAGTCTATAGATTGTAGAACAGCGCGATGGGGTAAATCAACTTGATTCCACTAACCTTTTGCAATAAAAAAGACATGTAACGAATTTTGACATAATGTTAATTGCCAATGCTTACTATTTATTGTCGTCTGGGAATGCTGCGGAATGTAATTTGCCAATCAATACTATTTTATAAGAGAGATTGTTTCCGGTATCGTCTATTTGTGTATACGATATTATATTGGAATTTCATTTATTCGCGTAACGCTATTAGGTACGACTGCACTTGAGCCAAATTGGATAAAGATGGCGGGGCTTCATAAATTAACTTCTTGTAATAATTATATTTTATAGGAATTGTAAATGCCCATTATGCTTCTTCATCAAATAAACTTATTCCCTCTCTGTCCGATTATATTAGTTTAACCTGTATATGTGGTACAGTTTGCTTTACTTTTTATAAAATTTTGAGACAAGGATTCCAATTTATTTTTAAATCAAATGTTTAATCTTCGACCGCAGGGCTATTGAACACTTGTAAATTTTTATTGTATATATTTAGTTTAGTTCAAAACTTACACAAGAGTCTTTAAGATAACATGGTAAACCTTTAATAAATCGACCAAACTCGTTGAATTCGACGTAGCTAAAATTTAATTCAAAAACATACCAAGAGTCTAAAGATTTTGGTATTTATATGCGCCATGCGCTACTACGTATATTAGTATATTAATCGTAAAGTGAACTATTTCGGTTATAATCGCAACTGTAACACTGGCGTCCTGGCGCCGCTGCTCGCTATTTATTTCTTTTCTTTGGCCACTTGCCAGGTGCGGATCTACAGCACCAATACCTTTTTTGTAGATGTGCCAAATAGAAAGTTTTCATTGTGATTGATTGCCATTACGTGAAATAAAACAGTCCATCCCCTGTTATCTCCATTGTACAAGAGATTACTAAACTTTGGAAGAATCAAATAGTTTTTTTGATTGAAGCGGCGCCAGACGTATGATCTTGTAGCTTTATGTTTATCATAGAATGCCTACAGGCTACATCCTACAGCGATTGTCATCGCATCTATATATTTTGTGATGCATCGCAAGAACTCAGAAGATACTTCACTTAGTTGTAAAGTATATTTATTATAAAAGAAAGTACCCAAAAGCTGTCTGTTTGTGCTCGACTTTATAAAAATCTTTGGAACGGATTTTCGTGCGGTTTTCACCCATGGATAGAGCGAATGCCGAGGAAAGTTTAAGTGTTATTCGCGGGCGAAGACGTGGCGGATCGCCAGTTTGATATAAATTATAGCCAATACTATTCGCAATAGTAATTACTAAAATGTGTGTGTCTATTCGTAATTGTCACCTGGCCGAGTCCATCTTTTGTTGAACATCTTTACTTGAGCCTTCCGTCATCTTTTATGTTTCGTTAATTGGTAAGGAAAGCACGTTTTGTATCTAGACATATGGTAGATGTCCTTGATGGCACTATTCTCATTAGAGATCATCAATGTACGAAGTTCCAGCAAGAGCAGCATTCGTGGAATCCCGGTGCATCTAAGTGATGAGGTTTCTATCCACATAGTAGTTTTTTTTAAATAGATTTAGTAGATCTACAGTGGTTTTTATAATAAACATCTTACTGCTACATTTCAGTAAGGCATAGACTTGCCGAGATCCTGATAGGCTATTAATATTTCAATTCATGCAAACAGATATAGAATATAAATAGTACAATAAAACACTATTGATGGTAACAACAATGACGAAAAAAAAAGTTTTTGGTGTATTCCTTATAATAGTAGTGTGACTTGAGTAGAGGAAGGATGGAAGGCGCGAAAAAGGATGACGAACAGTCCTCCATACAACGCGTTGTTATAGTGTCTATTATTCCGGCATATCCTGATTTAAAACATCAGATATCTAGACCTTCCCGTCCCCGTTGAATTTCTACGGGCGGTTGCGAACGGACTGTAAAAGGAAAGTGTATGAGAGACGTGCAGTAACCATCCTGGGGCCACCCAGTTCATAAATGGCTACTCGTAAATTGGCACGGCGTGATGCTCATGATGTAGACTGTTCTCTCCGTCAAATGTTACGTGGTCGATGGTCGACGAACTTGTTATAACCTATTTATGAGCTCGGTGTACTTTTTGATAATCCGCCAAGCCAACACACATCAATTAAAATTCTCAACGCGAAGCGAAAGGACTCCCTTTGGCTATTTGTTATTTAACCGGATTAGAGGCATATCCGGGATGGATACACAAGTGTGGAGTGAGTATTGGCGTTCCTTGAAAGAATTCTGCCTAGCAATGGGCCGATGAAAATTGATTATGATGATGATAGTTTTGTTGTATAGTAAGGTATAAAAAGTTGTAGATCGATGAACGAGATAAGCAAAAACCCGTATAGACATGCCCACATCAATATTAGGGGACCGGAATTGAAATCGTTGATTTTATCCTACATTTAAGTGATACTTCACAACCATTTCCTCGATACAATAAAATGTGCGGAAAAAAATATCCGGGGTTAAATTTTATTGTGTACTCGCGAATTCGAGGTTAACATCTGTATAAAGAAAACTGTCGCACAATACTAAATGCTACAAATAGAACGTGACGTAATCGTTTCAGGACAACATTTCTTAATATTGTAATGCAAAAAAATTTGATGGATGTTTGTTACTCAATCACGCCAAAGCTACTGAACTGATTTGGATGAAACTTGGCAATGTTATAGTTTATGCACCAGAACAACATGGAAGCTAATGTCTTGACTGATGCTGCTGTCCAGCGACAACGATCTGGCTGCTTAGCTGACCGAAGCAAAACAAGTGACAGTCCATACTCTGTGATATATACTTT
Organism: Eumaeus atala; assembly: GCA_017140195.1. NCBI lineage: Eukaryota > Metazoa > Arthropoda > Insecta > Lepidoptera > Lycaenidae > Eumaeus > Eumaeus atala. The sequence goes on from JAFELO010000201.1 coordinate 324,210, forward strand.
AGGCAATACCATAGTATGTTTATCTAGCGCGGAGTAATGCCACAAGACACTCTGTACTTGTCACACGTCGTAACACCCCCTTTTTGTAGTGCGTGCGAGTCGGACGGTACCTGTCCGTAGCTCCCGTTAAGGACAATGTCTGCATTGTGGATCGTTAGTTTAGTTATCTCAATACTCATGTTATGAGTTGATAGGGTTTTGTGGATGCTTGTGGCGGTTCTGGAGTCACGATGCTCAAAGCGAAACGCGCTGACGCGCCTTGGTCATTCGGTCGACCGGCGTTTAGTTGTTTCACCGCCGTGCTCACCCTGTATAGATGTAACAATTCTTCTATATAGATGCACAAACCTACTACTTGCCGAAAGTTCTATACTCATTACGTGGATTATACTCATAACTATAACATATTCCATTCTATGTCGCGATGTAGCCCACTCCGTTCACACTGCTCCTCTCACGCTATGTTGTAAGAGGTAGTGCTATTGTTTCACTTCAGCCAAATCGGCGCGATCGGAAAGGTTCTTCTCGTTATCGTGATGTGAGCGAGAAGTGATCGATGGCTATGTCGTAGTCGTATTGTATAAATCGCCGTATTACATTACGGCTAGCCATTTTCAAATACAGGGCCTGTTCTTTTTGTGGCGGGCCATCATTAGTCACATTGTCATTGCTAGACGTTCTTCAAAATGGGGTCTGATGTTTAGCCTCATTGAATATATTGGTTGGGCACTGATAGTGATTGATACAAGTACGAAATTAGGCCAAGTGATCCGAGTGCAAATAAAAAATAACCTAACCGCGAAGATTAAACCTGGAGCTACGTTCCCGCCTAAACCCTCGAACCTATCTGTGCCAAGTTTTTTTCGTGTATTCGACAATTGACCACATTATTGTTGTCATGTCAAGCTACGCCGCGAGTGTTAAAATTAGGAACTAAATCGTGTCAAAGAGGCGGATAACGATCCACTTAATTCAATAAGGCAAAGCTTTATTGAAGGAGGTATAAGGCCGATTTTTTCTGGCGGAGTCACACACACTACCGCACTCGGAAACGCCTGCTGTCCCTCTCTTGCCGGAAGGTGAAGGAGAGATAGTGTCGTCCCGCTTGCACCCCAGCCCTCTCGTCCTTGTTCGGAACGCGGTCCGGAATAATTGTTATTCCGTGCCGTGTTTAGAACTCGGACGAAG
>JAFELO010000201.1:325567-343951 GCA_017140195.1 Eumaeus atala
CGGATAGAGTCGCTGGATGAGTTTGTGGTTCGATTGTCGAGCGCTATGTTTAATAGGGCAGACAATGGACCGCATGCTCATCTACGTGACCTGGCCCCGCTGCGTAGCGATTGGGTGTGTCATGCGCACGCATGACACACCCAATCGCTACTCACCACAGTCACAACATACCACATAACACACAGGCCCTAAATGGGCCTACATTTCCGTGAGCCAAAAGCCAGGATGGCAAACCGAAATTTTATTGCGGCCCCGTTACCGAGGGGATAGTCGTCCCCTTGCGACCCAACCCGGGTTATGAGGTTCGCCTCGATGCCCGTAACCCCCCACAGTTTCTGTGGAGAAGACCAGCAGTGATTCTGGCGGAATTACACTTAGCCGTATTCAGTCCGGCTAATCGTTGGCCCGCCACAAAACAAAACGGCCCTATTTTTGTAAATTGATATCCGTAATGAAATATGACATCTATTTGTATGTTCAGTTCTTTGCCTGTTTTCTTCGCTATTTTTTGTGTGTGTGGGCGACAGAACTTGCGGAATAGGGGTTTGGTGGATTTTGAAAAATAAATGCGAACCCTAAAGTGCGTTTATTAAAAAGCGTAAGCCATGTTTACCTCGGCGGTGACTCATTAAGGGTAACGAACCAACGATATTGAGAATGTCAAATGCGCATAATATAAACATTTTCAGATGTTTCAGGGTCGAGATCGACCTGGACCAGACACTAGTATCATAACATGATGTTGTTGCTGATGATCCAGGTACAAGGTGCTGTGGTGTCGCGTTTCAAACGATTTGTGAGTTACCAGTGGCCATTGTATGGAGAGGAGGGAAGGGAGGCAACACGTCTGCATAATCATTTTGTGTACATCTATGAACGTGGCGCATTTACGCGCCTTTACTGGCCCTGGGTGGGGTCCATTGGTGTGTGGGGACTCTCGACATATGATAGTGCCGAATACTCACGAAAACCCCCGCGAGTGACATCAGTGGTGGCCCGTCCCGCCCTTGGTGTCGTACCCCGGAAAAACAAATCATCAGGGCACCTCGACGGCTAGTGAGCCCCCTAAGAGACCGGCTCCACCTCCACAGATCGTGTTGCCCCGCACTACAGGGCAACCCCACCGACTTTGGGACAGTGCAATGCGGTGAGGTTCCCATCCACGCCCCTTGCCCAGTGCGCAAAAGCGCCACCTACTGTTGCTCTTAGGTCCCCCCCTTCTTATAAGAGGGGACCTAATCTTTAAGCCCCCTATTCTAAGAGTGTTTTAAAGATCGCCCTCGGCTCAATTGGCTTCGCCTGTGTTTACCCCAGGCTACTAGGCCCCACCGCCACGATAAGGCTTGAACCATGGTGGGGAAGAGCAGCTTCAACCTAACCTAACCTATCGGTTCAAATTATCTATAGTCTCAAATTTTCCCATTTTAATGTTTTGTACGCGCACCTCTAAACCTACACGAAAATTGCGATAATAACATGATAAACAACAACAGACAGATTTCCAAATGAAAATAACTCTGCTTTCCTAGATCCTGAATTGAAAATAAAATTAATTTGGAATTCTAATTGCACGCCAATCTCCAATTAATGAAATCTGAAAATTAGACGTAATTAATATCCAATATACAATTGCAGATTCATTACGTGTATATATTATATTATGAAGATAAATATATATTATGTTAATGGGAGTAAGATTATGTACAAACATGACCATGATAGTTGTAAAGTATGTTCATTCACTTCGGCATTTGATTCTGGTAAAGCTACGTTCCGAATTCTATGCACGTTTTGTGCATAAAGTCGCATTCGGTAAATTTACATACAATATGGTAAAAGTAGTATTGCCTTCAACTTGCGGATAGGGTCGTAGAAAATGGACGATGAAATTATGAAAAAGGAGGTAAAAGAAGTGAAGGAAAAAAATAGAACTGCTTAGGACTATAGTATTGAATAACAGCGTTTGTGTAATGGTATAAATCCTCCTTGAATAATACTTACACACACACACGTGCCATTGAGTGCCTTCCGTGAGCACCAAGCGTTGGTCAATAGGATAAACAGGACAGACCGATTTTTAAAGGCTTCCACGGCTAGAATAAAACCGCGAGCCATCAGGATAGTGACGTTCAATTCGAACGATATCTCGTCACACAGAAAACAAGACATCTGTGATTCTTCTACTGCAGGAGACTTTTTAAAACCCGCTAGAAGGGACCCCAGGATTTGGAATTACAATTGAATTCGTAATGCTAGGTCGAACGCCCTAAAAGGCGGTACATCCATCAATTATAAGAGAACGCTTCACTGCGTCCCTCTTGATCGTCCCACTACTCTAGCAAATTTAAAGCTCAGCATGACAGGCTCAATCCGCCATTATAGTTTCAGGCTACCAACCGGGTAGCGAACGAAACCTTTAATCATAGCGACATAAAACGCTAATAGCTTTCGATAGCTCTATTATCATTGCCGACGACTTAAAAACCTGCAATCGAGCCACCTCGTCGACATCCCTGATATGATCGTGTCGGACGACGCCTGTAGGCCACCTCCCCTCCCAAATTACTTAGACTTTACTATAGAAATGTCATCGAAAGGGAGTCGGTGGACCTGTCCTGTGCTGCGGGACAACCCCATCTGTGGAGGTGGTTTATTATACCGGGGCACCTTCCCAAAAGTGCCCCGGTATAATAAACTCGCGGTGGTTTTTCTGGGTATTCGGCCCCATAATGTGCCGCGAGCCCCACACACCACTGGACCCCACCGAGCCGGTGAAGGCACGTAAATGCGTTTCCCCGCGTCAACAAAAGGGTCGCAACTTACAACATTCAAGAGATTTTTACAAGAATGTTCTTCTACATCAAAAGACTATAACATTAAACGACAGTAAAAAACAATGTTGTTGTCATAGTCAGTAATTATCACCACTTAACAGTGCCACTTGGTTGCTAATAGATAAGATTTAATGATTACAGGTCGCATCAAGTACAGACACTTAAGAGAAGAAATAGTGATGATAACTAGGATCGTCCTGTGGTTGAAATTAGGCCCTTTTCTATATATTAGTAATCTAAAAATAAGCCACGCTTGTTTTTTATACAAAGTAATAGTAAAGTAAGTAATAGTGCCGAATCCGATATTTTATATGAAGTGTACAGTCAACTCTAAAAAGAACTTCAAATTGATAAAAGCATAGAATTTTTAAACCCATTGTGAAACAAATGGTTGAATAGGCATAAGTACATTTCGAAGTCCATTCGTGATAGGTATATTAAATTCGAAACTCTTTCACACTAATAGTGACTGTAGGGTAAGTGGAATTATTGGTTCAGAACGTAACCACCAAAATATCTTTCGGCCTCGCCGAAACTCCGTACCCGGGAACTATCGTACGACGTTAATTGACTTCGTGGCTACTCTTGGTGGTCGTCAGTTGTGTTGACTTAAGATTGTATTTTACAAATAAATGATTAGGTAAACAGTTGTTTTGGCAGAATAGAAGTTACCATTCAACAAACTTCCAGTTTGGAATACGGTAACTTTGATGTTTTTCTTTCCAACGAATTGTACGTTAGGACGAACGAAGGATCAATTTTCTTTTGTGTCCTCACACTTGATACATTCGTTATGCATGTACATAATATTGTATAAAAGTATCATTTGGTATAACTTATTATATTATTATATCACAAATATCTCTAGTTTGATGCAAAACATAATAATTTAAATAATTAAATTTAATATAAATAAAATTCATGACACGAGTCTTTGAATACCGGATTTTGTTTTCTAAGACAAAGAACGAAGACCGTTGGAAGATGATTTGTAGCTGGATCAAAGTTCAAAGTAGTATCAAAGTTTATAAGTAATGTCCAGTTCTCAATAAATTAATTATCCTAGTCCAACAGAAAGTAAGGTACCTCCCCGTTGACAAGTATCAACAATCAACCTATAGGAATAGGTATCAGGAACCTTGTCAAAATGTCAATATCAATATAAATGTCCGTTTGTTTTGATTGCGCTGACTTGGAAGTTTGCTTTATTCTGTTTCTGTTCCATGGGGTTGTAGTATTTGATATGAATTTCAGTTTGGTACTTATACGCATATATTGTGAAAAAGTGTATTGACAGGTGAACCGACGCAGTGTATCGTAGAAAAATTTATCGTAAAAAAGTTAACACGATCAAAATAATCGGCAGTTTATAATTCTATTCCACAGTTTTTAACCTTTGCCTTGCAAATGTTAAGCTATTATCGAGCACTTTTGCCCACGATGAACCAACGATATCCGCATGGAACCATTCGTGGCTAGTTTATTATATTTTGTAGAATTGAACAGATCACTAGCAAGTTTTTAACGGTTACCTAGACTCATAAATATTTACATAACGAGAGGATAGGTTAGGCAGTTGCATAACACTCCTTTATTACATGCTCCAATAGACGATCGGAAATTTCACAAGCTGCATGGAGATGCGCATCGCTTTATATCGGTTTTATTACGGTATGGCGCAATGCAGCAATTGCACTACCTTTTAATTGTGTGATTTTCAAAATAAAGTAAAAAAATGATCGTAAATAATTAAATCTATTATAGACATTGACTTTCTTAAATAATATGACATTAAACATGACCACGCGAGTTTAATTTTGGCTTAAAAACCAGTTTCGGTCAGACTCTACTATGTTTTGCAATCAATTGACTCCCGTATGAACTGCCTCTCATCCTCATTCTTGTTCGTGTCTTGTTAAGCGTTGGTCACAACTTGAATACACTTGTTCGTATCAATGTATTTACTGTTTAACATATCTGTAATATGACGTCAGCCTTTGCACTTTTGTTGAAATTATCTGTAGCCTGTTTCGTATTTCCAGAACATCGAAATTATATTCTTGACAAACTTTTTATGCCACTTAATGAACAGCACATCTGTATATTAGAATTTTTGAATTGTCAATTAATAAAAATTCTGCGAATGTAGATGTTAAATGGTTGTAACGCTTGGTGAGTCCGCCACACAGTCTGAAACGCCTATTGTGGGAAGGGTCGCTGGGCGGGCGGGCGATGACGCAAGCGGCCTCGTGACGCAGCCTACGCACATGAGCCCACTACCCTGTATCAAGGTCGTTTCCCCAACCCTGCTCACTCTTGACATTGGTTGAGTTATAATGGCCCCTAGCGCTGAAGGTTTTACCAGCGATAACGGTTCATTTAATCTTTCAATCTTTCGACGAAAACGGATGTTGAATCGAATAGAAGCTTCACGCGATTCAAGATTCTGATAGTTCAACCAATATGCACTCGATGGTCAGCCACGTATTCACGATAAATTTATGTAAATACTTGAGGACATGCTCATTTACCGCTTACCTTAGTAGGTATCATAAAAATTAAACATATAGTGTCATGTGCAAACAATATAATAAAGTAAATTACATTAGAAATAATTTAAAGTTAAAAAAACCAAGCGTAAACAAAAGAAAAACCTTGGAAAGTAAATATGACAATTGAGAAAAGTAATCTAGAGAATGTGTGGCTTTTGTCAAGAATTTTTCATTATGAAACAGCCCTAAGGTACTGTACGAAAATGTTTTAATTTGACCTTCGAGTTGAGTTATCGGGAGAACATGTTACGCAAAGCGCAACTTTGCTACTGAAACCTTGATTCTTAGTCGTCTTAAACTTGAGATGGAATATCTTTGGAGACCTAAAGTTGTTTTTCTTATGCACAAAAGAATTTAAACTCAAAAGTAAGACTTCAAAAATGATACAAATTAAGGGCTTTTATTTAGGCGAGCTCTTTACTTTTCGCGCCTTGTCAACTCTGATGACCCCCTGGATTAACAGCGACATTTGCAAAATGCCGGTTCTTAGGATGAGGATCAGAAAGCTACTCGGAATTGACGGCCACCTCTTTTACCCGACTGCGTCAGAGAGCGCGTATTGTCTTTCGAGAGTCTGTATTTATATATATACCCTCGTACGGTCGTTTCGGTTTGCCGTCCTATCGGAATATGACAACGAGGGAATAGAGTGAACTTGTGTCTCCACACATTTAATATCATGGCAAAAATATATTAGAAAAATTATGGGGTCCGGCTGTAAAAGCTTCGTTTTTTTCTTTTCAATAAAGACGACGTATTTGTTATTTTAATAATTTTTTTATTTATTACGAGTTGAACTTTTTTTTTGATGCGGGAAACTCATTTACGCGCCTTCACTGGCCCTGGGTGGGGACCAGTGGTGCGTGGGGCTCGCGGCACATTATATAGTGCCGAATACCCACAAAACCACCGCTAGTGCCACCGCACTTTTTTTTGTGGGTGCCGCCTTTGGTGAGGTGTCACGGAACAGCAAATCATCAGGGCACTTTGACAGCAAGTCATCCCCCGAAGGGACTGACGCCACCTCCACAGATGGGGTTGTCCTGTACCACAGGACAACCCCAATAACTTTGGGGTGAGGTTCCCATCTTCGCCCCTTGCCCGTACGCAAAAGCCCCGCCTCCTTTTTTCTTTTGCTCCCTCTTTTTATAAGAGCGGCTCCTCCTCCTGCTCAATTCGCTTCGCCCAAGGTGTCCGGTTTCACCCCAGGCTACAGAGCCCCACCGCCACGACAAGGCTTGGTGGGGTTACGAGCTGACTCGGTCAACGTTATTTTCCCGAGTTGGGTGAACGACTCTTATCACTTAGGACTACGGAAAATAGATAGCCAGTCATTCTCAGATCTACTGACTATATATATATATATATATATAACGATATTTTGGTTTACTGTCTTTATATGTCTTAAAAAAAATCTATCCAAACATCTATGCTGCGGTGTGTGCGAAACGAAGCAGGTATTGATTTCATCGGGACAGTGAAATCCAGTTATTCTCATGTTCTAAATATAATATAAAATAAGGGATCTTCTTGGCTTAATTTTCTCACATTTCCGTTTCAAAATGAAAGTCACAAGTACTCACCAGTGTTCATATATTTCACACTATTCTTGGTATACTTTACCGAAGTGGTATATTGTATGTCCTACGTTATGACGCACATAAAATTTGTAAGCTAGGGAAGGTTTCCGTCGTGGTCGGGTATTGATCGGAGCACAGATAAATGTCCGGAGAATTGAAAGAGTTTATTCTAAAGGACAGACCGGAATCTATGCATTGCGTGGGTTGCACGTAGGCGTTTGCTGGTTCTGCATTGTGAAATTGTACTCCTACGCTACGTGAACTTTACTGAAAATTTACCATCTAGATTTATAAAGTGTATTATATATAAGGTTTCTAAATGAAAACATTAATTACGTGTACTGTGTAACATCTTTGAAGTTGTTGAAAGATCTGAGGGTTTCTTGTATGGTTTGATTTTGTTTAGTTTCAATATTTGTTGTGGCAATAGAAATACACATTCAATTTCCTGTGATAATTTGCATCTATCGACTCTCGATGATATTTCCGCGTTTCGATCTTTCTAGAGTTCCGTATTTATACTTTATATACATTTATAAAGTATGTGTAAAGATTTGTGAAAGGTAGAGATTTGTAATTTCATAGAGTGTGTAGCACGTACGTGTTACATATACATACTCACATTAAGATGTGTGCTAGAGAATAAACACACAAACAAATAAATCTAAAATAAAAATAATTGGCTTTTACATACTTCAAGTTCTCCAGATTTTAAACGCCAGAAAGTGGGTGTGTACTATTTGAATGAAACAAAATTTAGGAGCATACGAACGTTGTAAGTTAAAGCGTCGTATTATGTGAGTGCATTTGTCTTTTCGTTACTTTTTTACGTCCATTCATGAAGTCATTGAAATTTTGATCATTATGATGAAACACCAACATGTCCCCTAGTGAATACGACGCCTGAGTCTTTTGCGTTATTTGTATATTTTTTTTGTCTTTTTTTTTTCTTTTTTCCGACGTTGCTTTGGTAGAGAAGAGAAGCCAACACAGCTTCATCCGTTTGTTATAAATGCTTGTCGGGCGATGAGACGAGGTTTGCGGTCGAAAGGGGGATCGAGCCAAAAACTATGTATGGCGTTCTTCTGGTTGTATATGAAGAGAGAAAGAGAAACCAAGAAACCATGGTGTGCAAATTCGAAATCGCGCTTGGCAAGTTTCTAATTTCATTTACAATATTTTTAAAAATAATTTTGTTATTTCTACAAATGCCAATAATTTCAGTGAGTCAGCCTTGATTATGTTTAGCTTTTGGAACGGACTATCTGAACCGATTCTTTTTTCTTTTCGATCTTACATTTTCCTGATTTTATATTTTTGTCCTACATCTTGAACTCGAATTACTGCTGCTATTTTGGCGGTATAGAACCTTCAACTTATAGCTTGTAGGATTATATACTAATGTTATCTGTGTGTTTGCATTGAATAGTCTCCGAAACTACTGGACCGATTTGGAAATTCCTTTACCATTAGAATCCTACATTACCAGGGATGGACATCATTATGAAAACTTCGATAATAATGTGAAATAATGTCAAAGCACAATCAATATATATTTTTGTAAGTCAATGAATTTTTGCCATGCTTCGCATCATATTACATGCTTTACATTACCCTGTTTATTTTTCTGCACATCCATGACTGTAGTCATTCAAAGTGAGACCGTCCCACTTGGATAAAAAGAGACCTACGCTACTAATTTATTATAAGATAATGCTAGATGGGCCAGTAAGTTTCTGGGGTGGAGGCCACGTTCAGGAAAAAGAAGTGTTGGTCGACCGTTCACTTGGTGGCAAGACGACCTCCGTGCAGTAGCCGGTCCGAAATGGATGCGAGTAGCAGGAGATCGGTCGTCTTGGCGTTCATTGAGGGAGGCCTATGTCCAGCAGTGGACCGATAGGGACTGATAATAATGATGATGAATGCTAGACGACTAGACCTAAATCGAAATAATATATCCGTTTGCCTATCGAAATTGTTATTTGTAGAGCAAATGTACATCACCGTTTTTTTTCGATCAAATGTTTTCTCTATCGACACTACTCATCGAAGTAAGAATCTATGATATAATAGATAAGTATTTTAGGTTTCTTTTTGTCAATTGTCATCGACTCGGAAAGTTAATTTCAGTAAGTGTTTAAATTAGTCTAGACACTTCGTTAAGCGGAGTCATGTGAGCTTTAATTAGCCGCAGTAAGATGTTCTCTCCGTGACAAAAAATCCTTTTCCGAGCGAGCTATACGTCGTGTCTGCACGTCGAGAATCTGTAGAAACTAATACAACTAATAGACATGTAAGCATGAGTGAAATTTCATGATTCTGTGTTAGAATTGATAGATTTTTGTAGGTTTTTGTTTTATTACCACAATGTCTTTGCGGTGGCATTAAATATTCGGGTAACTACTTATAATGCAAATTCGGAATATCTCTTGACTCAATACGAAATTCTGAACGTGAAATAAACTCCTAGAGATAATATTCTTTCAAAACATAACATATACAATAAAATATACACAATTATATTAAAAAGCATTCGGCCTAACCAAGAAAATAAACACATACTAAATCAGTTATATTTTTATTTTTCTACATAATCACCACCAAGGTCGATGCACTTTTGCCATCTCCCATTTAAAGCATTTAGTTTAGTTAGAGTAAGAGGTAATGCAATAATGCATGGTGCATGACACTATATTCTCTTATGGAACGGAATTGGGCCGGCACGACCGGGCACGTACCTCTCGTTCACTTGATACCGCCGTAAAGTGATACCTACTTTGGTGCAGTTTGTGAGTAGCCTGTGGCCTATTGGGGAGGGGGTGATAGAAGGGCAATGCATCTGCGTAACAATCATGCAACAACATATCAATGGGCGTCGGTAGTCATCAAAAGGCTGCGATTGCTCGTTTGTCCCCGTATGCTATAAAAAAAACCAACCGTCATGTTTATGGAGTGACCTTTATATATGTAAACTAGCAAAACTTTGAAATACTTTCACACCATTAGCTTTACTAGATCCTGGTAGAACATAGTATGACAGTTGGTACATTTGACCGCGAGCCGAGAGATGTTATATATCCTTATTTAATTAAACCTTATTTTATGCCTTAGTTAATTAAACAAAAAAAAAACTCAGTTTGTTGAGTGTTAGGTCAGATGTTGAGTAAAGCTTTCTGTAATATATATGGCGTCAAAGGGGGGGACGTTGAAAAGTATGGCAACGCATCGGCATAATTATTAAAAAAAAATAGGCGATTAAAAAAAGATTTCTTTTTTAGAGTCAAAATATGCGTCTACTGCTATTTTGACCTCGTCGTTTGTCGAAAACCTTTGACCTCCCAAGTGCTTTTTTAGGTTATGGAACTGATAGAAGTCTGACGGTGCCAGAATTAAGCGGATGCGGTATTAGTTCAAAGCCACAATTGTGGATTTCAGCCATTTATTTTTTCAGGCGTGTGAACACGGGCGTTGCCTAGATGAAACAGGAATTTTCTTCGGAGCATTCCTGGATGCCTTTTTTTTTTTCCTTAGCGTAAACGACGTATCAAGGCACAGTAGTAATCAGAGTTTATACTCTGACACCTTTCAAGATAATCAATCATAATCACACCGTCCCAGAATACTGAAGCTATTATTATTATTATTGCCTTATTTACCGACAAAATCGCTTTAGCCTTTTTAGGGGGTGGTGAACCAGGTCCATTGTTGTTTTGTCAGGTATTTTGTTGTTTTGTTTCTGGCTACAGTAATGAACCCATATTTCGTCCATTTGTAACAAATCGATTCAAAAAATCATCTGCATCGGCTTCAAATACCTCAAACAATCGCGTCCTTCTTTGTTCAACCGAAAGCAGTCGCGCAACATCTCGTGGAAACCCAATTTGTTGATTATGATGTTTCGAGCTCCTTTATGAGAGATGCCTATCTATACTTTCGGCTATCAATCCAATTTTTAATCTGCGGTCTCCCATAATTAAATAAAATACTTTTTAAATGTCCGAAGTGGACTTCGAAGGCCTTCCTGAGCGGGGTTCATCTTTCAGACTTTCTATAAGATAGTAATGTGAAATACCAGACTGCAATGCAGCCGCATTTAGCGTTTATGACCGAGGAGGTACGCTGCTGTAAGGTGGCCACTCTACTGTAGCGCTGGGTGAGGTTTATGAGTGTGTGTGAGGACAAGGCATCTGTTTGGTGACGACGCAATAATGCGGATATCTATCTATGGGTGTCTAGTCGTCAAAAAGCTCCGTTTTTCTATTGCTATAAAGAAAAACAAGGGTGCGTGCAAAGTATATGGTACAATATATGGTAGTTAAGGTATCGAACTAAAATGGCACTGTAACAGTGGTGACCGTAAGATATTCATTATTTAGGTGTGGTGAATGTCCAGAGCATGGTCCACCGAGTCTACTGGAACGGAAGGGCGTGTCTGAATGAAGTCATTCAACCATATTTCGGCGGGAGTTATCATGTACATCGCCTTTGACTTGTAGTGAAGTCTATATTGCAAGTTCCTGCAAATATAACGAAATGTAATATGTGTCACTTGCATGCAGCATAGGTACGACCTCTTACTGTGTATACATGCCACCATCATCACCATCGTCATATGAACATACAATGAAGGACGAGCCAATCCCTCGCTAACCGTGTCCAACCCGGACCGGCTACTGACTGACCTACCGACTCTTTCCTTTCAATTTGTCCTACGACACACATTCCGTCTACCCAAACGTAGTCTCAAGTACAGAACCTTATTGGCCTGTTCATCTGGACTCCTGAATATGATAGGCCACAGATATCGTTAACAACCATTTAATCATTAAAAGCCAGCAACACACTATATATCCGTTTGGTAGAGAGAAGTGTCCAATGTTAACCGAGTAAACAACCTCATCATGGCTGGGTTCCTCCCTCTGCTTGGGATCATATAAACATAACACCTCAAGGCAGCAAAATATAATAAGTACTGTTTGCGTTAATCGGAACAACTAAAATTATAATTATTCGGGTACTTTTAAAAACTTGGTACAACGGGACATCTGTCATCTCAGTCCACCCGTGATCATGGTTGCTGTAAAGCTTCTGAAACGTCGGGCTACATAAATAATTTAATAAACCGCGATACAATTCGTAAAAGTAGTTTTATTGTAATGACTAACATTCGCGTAAACTTAAGACATCAATATGTGAACCTCATCTTGTTACAACGCGTTATCAACAATAATAATGTAATCCCAATAATACTTTTTGGGCCCATCCGGGAGAACCTGGGGACATCCGTTCTGCGAATATGCTTGCAACTATGACCGCGAGGTAGCCATTGTAACACAAGTTGGCGTGTGTTCAAGACTCGTTCGTCGTTGAAGTGGCGGACACTGTTTAACATTATTTGTCCTTTAATGTGCAGGATATTTTTAACTGAAGCACCAAAGCTCGTGTGCTCAATGATTATATTTTTGTTTCTGGAATGACTAATAATGTTTTCGTCCTAAATTCACTGTTTAGGCCCTGATGGATCCGCCTTTTAGCGAACGATTGTACAGATATATCCTTAGTCCTTCTGTGTAAGGATTAAATTAATTTATTTTCATTATTAATTTAAATTAAATTAATTTTCCTTATTAAATATCCAAATGGGTATAGAGATAAATTTTCGAGAAATAAGGCACAGGACCAAATCCTTATCGGCATATCCGTGGCACGCGCCAACAACATCGCCAACTTACACTTCCGTGATGTTATTAGAAATCAAAAGAATCCAACAACACATATTGATCCGCCTCTGGTATCAAACCTGGATCTTCGCGAAGCACATGCTCGCGACTGCATATAGAGTCTTCCATTTATGAAGTATCATAACAATGAAACGCCGGTAAAGATTTTGATAATAATGTATAATGATGTAAAAACAGGAGTGTTTTATTAGTTTTGAAATGTTATTAAATATTTGATCGAACGTATTGTTTCTCTAGCAAAACACTGGTGTCAAATTTTAGCTGCTATTGATCATGTTTTTGTATAATTATCGTCAGCTGTAAGTTGTTTTCACAAGGAAAAAAAAACACTTGCGTTTGTAGTTCGCTGCTTAAAGATAGAGATGGCTGGATAAAAGATAAAAGCAGCTTTAATCAATATTCGCCGATTAAATTTCCTAAATGTTATTTGTTTTTATGTATGTACTATGTATAAGAAGGGAAACTAACATTTTTTAATAGTTTGTTATGAAACTAAATTTAATATGTGGTATATAATAATAAAATATTTTTCATAGATTCATAAACAATCAAAAAGATTACTTTGTTGCATTTTTATTTACATAGTTTATGAATATCGTGTAAAAGCGAGAACTTTTCAATGGGAAAGCCTGTTTCATATGCAACACATAACTCTTAATCTATGCTCTAAAAAGGTCATTCTCAGCCTTTTGTTCTGGGCTACAATGAAATTTACCCTTACAGAGGGTAACAACAGCGAAGGAGTATTCAATACTCTACATGCATGAATTTAGGCGTGTGTGCGTAACATCCTCTGCTGAAGAAGGATGTTCGAACGCAATAATGTTTACAAGCTACCTGAAAATTTGTTGTGATCGGAGTGTGTCAGATGGTGACTGCACGCTGAAAGCTTTTACTTAATTAATGGTTTTGAGGTTGACAAGTATTTTTGGCTTTACATTTGCATTTTTATTTCTATAAGACGAATTAATGATCTTTAAGATTACGTTATTATTGTTGTATAACAATGATGCATTAGTCAGCCCAAGGATTAAAACTAACAGACATTAGGTACGAAGTATGATAGTGGCAAATCCTTTAGAATTCCAAACTGAAAGAAAAAGAAGAATCGTATTTCCATGGGATACAGACGGAGCATTAGCAAAGTTTGCATTGTTGATTAGCGTATTTATATGCAAAAATTATAATAATACTCTGTTTTAGATAGCGAACGCGATAAAGAATGTAAATAATAACATTATATGTACGAAGTGTTATCGGACACGGCGAAAGGCACGCGAAATGACACGAGAAATCCTTTTTCTGTGATAAGGTGAAGGTAAATTGTGAATGTGGAAGTCATCGGACATTGTTATCCATAGCAGCTGATTTTTAAATTTATTCGGCCGTAAAAATAGGTGTACCTATGCTTAGGCAATTCTCAGAAAGCGGAAAATTTTCATGGACGTTAGGACACCATTGTAATGAAATTCAAAAGAGTAGCCATTGACCTGGTATCCGCAATGCGTTTGCTAAGAATCATCATTATCAGCCCTTATCGGTCCACTGCTGGACATAGGATTCTCTCAATGAACACCAAGACGACCGATGCTGCTACTCGCAGCCATCCCGGACAGGCTACTGCACGGAGATCGTTATTATTGATGTTACAACATAACTTTCTGATAAGAGGAACTAATCGGTGCCGAAGTCAAACTATCCAAAGTCCCCGCTTTCGTTGTACTTGTTAGGGTAGTTGACTTTGCGCCGCTTTCAATGTTCCCTCTATCGATGATTTTAATGTTTCCCCCACCCAATAAGTCTCTAGACAGGATGTATTATTTTTTTCATTCAAATACCGTAAGGACTTGTCTTACAGATGCTATCTATAACGGCAGTAAATAAATTATATATGTTTAAGATTTTACCGTAGAAATACATATAATAAATTGATAAACATCCATGACCTGAGCGGGATTTGAATCCGTGAAACCTGGCGCAAATTGCACTATGTTATCACCGCTCGTCTATATAGTAATGTTTTAAGATTATAATAGATTGGCTATCAGATGTACATCATTACACATTCAGTGACGGTACAATGTTTTACTTTGTCCGCAATAATGTACAAATTACTTATTATATTAAACTGTCTGCCACGAGATCACGGCCATGACCAGTCGACGCACACAGCACACCAATCTGGCCGGTTGGCGGTGCTCAGATTTTTTCAAAATATTTGCCATAGTTTGCTATTTTGTTATCTCTAGGTTTAAAACGGAAGTTTCCTAAGGTGACCTAAGATGTATGTTATTATACCTATTTATTATAGCGTGGTAATCTCTGCAAACATTTGCTAACCTATTGTAGCTTCAACGAGTGTGTGAAGTGTTTTTATTATGTCTCGACCGCGGATATAAGGATAACGTTTAGATATAATAACTCATATACATTGAAAGGATTGTCTCAATTTCATAAGAGATTTATATTTATACATATATAAGCATAAGAGGGCAAGCGAGAAATCGGAGCCTTTACATGACTACCGACGCCCAAGGGCATTCGCATGATTGTTAAGCAGATGCATTACCCTCGTATTACACCACCAACAAAGGGCCACCGGCTACTCATAAACCGCACGAAACGCGACGGCAGTCACTTCACTGATCATGCCGACCCAATTCTGTTGCATAGGAAGATGTAGTGTCATGCACCATGCGTGGCACTACCTCCTCTTATGCGCTATGGCACTACCTCTTCCTGAAAGAGTTCTTCCATCTTTAATAGTTCTCTATTTTCTATAGCCCTCTATCTATGTAATCTATACTTATTAGAAAACAAAGTCTCCCAAAGATGTCTGCCTGTACTCGATCGATTTTCTCAAAATCCACTGAATGGATTTTTATCAGGTTTTCAACTAAGGCTACAGGGATTCCCGAAAAAGGCTTTAGTGTAAAATTTATTTACGGTAGAAGACGGAGCGGATCGCAAACCTGACTGACTAATATATAAACGCACTGCCGAAACTACTGTAAATTTGGTGCATTATTCCTTTTATGTTGAAAGTGAACACAAAGAAAGGATTTTTAGAGTTTCAGCCCTTTAATAGGTGAAGTTTATATGGAAATGAATCACGTGACACGGGTGAACCCAGAGGGCGAAGGTAGTATTCTGTAAGTAGTCTGATCCATGGTAACAATGCTAATCTGTTAAATTTAATTTCCATTTCATTCGTCAGACAGAATAATTTGTGGATTATTATAATTTGATGTCATTACCGTTTTATACACTTATATTTTTTGAAGTTATACTTCTTTTGGCGCGTTAGGGAAAAGTGATACAACAAATTTTTAATATGCGCGCGGCACACCGTCATTATAAACTGGCGTGAAGCTAGCTATAGTTAACACTTTAGTTTTTCAAAATAGTTACAATTGCGTTATATCACTTTCAATTTAATTAATACCTTTTTTCTATGGTTAGTGTCGTTTTTTCTACAAACGTAGAATAAGGCGAAAGATAACATTTTTAAAACGAAAGGTAAAATCTTCTTACGCCAAAGATGCATAACGCCTAACGCGTGTACATAAGTACACACACACACACGTTTTGTATGCCTATTGTTATCTAAAAAGGACAAATTTGCACATGAGACACAGTGTTCTCTGCTTCGTTACTATATCCTACAAGCCTGTGTATATCGAGTAATTTGATTGAAAGGTAAATGTATATGCAACGCGTGAATGGGAGCACAGCTGTGTTTGACGCCTACATGACACGCCTCATAGAAAGTCCCCAGAATGCAGCTTGTGAAAATGTTTTCCGTGTAAATTGGACGACGCAACCTGCTACACGTATATAGCTATAGCCCATTGAGGATTTTTTCAATTTTCGTTTATTTATCAATTATGCTGGAGAATGACACGTCGTGGGAGGAGATGGCCTCGTTTTGCGAGGCTGTCATGTCCCTAAAAGAGGCTGCAGAGAGGGCCACAGGGGAGAATATAGACAATGGCCGGCCTTGCAGATGGCGGATAGGAGTAAGTAGATAAGTAGGCGCTACGCGCAACTTCTGCCGCCTCCATAATTGGGTCCAGGGGTCAGGCTGGGAACCTGACTCCATCACACGGCCCCGATGTCGGAGAGGGGTGATGTAGGTTGTCGCATTAGCCCTCTTATTAGAGGAGTACGGTCTCCGTATACGAGACTGGCTAGTTGCCGAGGTGGCCTGTTGCTAACAGATCCGGGTCATCCCAACAGAGGTGGCTGACGGCACCCGCGAAGTTATAGTGGGTAGTCGGTATAGCCGCGAGTCCCACCCAGGACCGGTGGCAGTGCTTAAAGCATGTCCCCGTGGAAAAAAATAATTATCAATTACCTACTGCTTAGTTCGTTTAGTGGTAAGCGCGTTCAGTCGCATATAATTTTTTTAGTAAGTCTATTGCAAACGAGAAATCGAAGCCGATTGACGACTATCGCGGCACGTATATCTGTATAATTACCATGCAGATGCATTGCATTCCTTCACTTCTGCCGTCCAATGTTATCTTCAGTTCAATTTCAGAATCAAATCAAAAGCGTTATCTGGGGTTGCTCAATTTCTAAATAACAGCCTGGAATAAGGGTTTTATATTGCATAAGCGTTCACCAACGCCATCAGACTTCCGCACGCCTTTGCAATGCCTTTCTGATCTTTCAAGAGATAAATAACGTCTTTTCTTTAGATTCCAGGGTGGATTGAAAACTGTCCCGACTAACCAAGAAAATAAACACATACTAAATCACTTATTTTTTTTTCTACATGAACACCATCGAGTTCGGTGCACCGTTGACATCTCTGATTTAAAGAATTTGACCGTTAAAAAAATTATTCTTTCTTAAGAGTCAAAGTATGCGTCTACAATTGTGTATTTCAGCCAGACGTGTGAACATGGGCGTTATCTTGATGTAACAGGATTTTTCTTCTGAGCATTTCTGGACGTTTTTCTATTATTTCCTCTCGTAAACGACGTACTAAGACACTTTATTAGTCCGAGTTTATAGTTTGACCCCTTTCAAGATAATCCATCATAATGACACCCTTCGAATCCCAGAATACGGAAGCCGTTAACTTTTAATGGGTGTTGAACCAGGTCTTCTCCACTGTTTCGATTGTTGTTCTGTTTTTTTTTTTAGTTTTTTTTTCACCTATGTTTCTACCATTCTAACAAACCGATGACACATGACGCTAGCGTAAAGTGACATCTTCGGTGTAGCGTTTCGTGCGGTATGTGAGTAGCCGGTGGCACATTGAAGGGGGAGGAGGGCAACTAATCGGCATGGTAATTATGCGGATATCTATCTCTCTAAACTAGAAAAAAAAAAGAGTTACGTCCCTGTAAGTCACTACTCACAGTTGATATATCTGCTGTGCCTCCGTCAAAGTCTGTTGTCTGCTATTGTTAATACACATGCAAACAATACGTTTTTACATTAATTTAATACGTACCTAATTCTCTTAACAATTGTATAAATAACATAATTGTATCAATACAATCAGAACTGCATATAATAATAACGTATATGTTTATCGAGGCCCATATTTTCTGTTAGCAAATACGGAATACTTTTTAATTAATGTTCCTACTTCCTGTATATGAAGTTATATTAGTTAAACACATAAATATGATTAGTATTATTATTATTATTATGATGGGAC
>JAFELO010000201.1:344081-365423 GCA_017140195.1 Eumaeus atala
ACTTTTAGTAGTACCGAGTAATTACGCTACTATAACGTAAAACTTGGTCTTATATCCGCATGCCGTCATTTGATCACACACGAAGGACATTTCGTACGCAAGCACTTGAAATTAAATCAATATACTACACGGAACATTATCGCCACTAATTGCAATAAAGCACAAAGACTCGTAACATGAGCTTATCTAATCTAACATGCAGAACTGAAGTAGAATCGGTGTTGAAGTTATACCATGTTGTTCGCAGCCGAGAGCCGCACGCGTCTGCCCGACACTCATGCCGAGCTCGGCCCGACGGCGAGCCTACATTTAGACGAGGTACTGTAACGGCTTAACTACTTGTGCCTTCGTAGTGGTTTAGTCATTAGCAGCTTTATTAATAAACATAGACTAGAGTATTATTAATTTTACTCCTAGTTTAGTTTTAATTAATTTAAAAAAAAAATAACCTCAGTATTAATAAATACCTATGGATGGAATCTTATGCGAATCTATTCTCGTCATAAAATATTTTCTTTGGTATCACACGGTTTAACGCCTGAGAAAACATAGATAAAGTACTTTGATTTTTTTTAATCTCCCGCAATAATTGATAAAAGTTAGCATATTGCATTGGGACTGATGTATTTTGACAATTCGCGACGTATCACGTAAGCGGGATAGTTGTGTTGAAGCATTTAATATTTCAGTAGGCTGCATTTCGTCTGGCTGCATTTTGCTTTCTTGGATGCGATATCCAATATATAGTAGCGTGATACGTTTGGACAAGGGACGTATGAACTGTGGCTTCTTAATCACTTACGCCGCACTAGTAGTAAATTAGTTTATTCTAGAATTTAGTTATATTTTCGTGATGTTCTATTTTTGACATTTTCCAATGTTGACTTTTCACTAGACACTCGTAACGGTCTCGTATTAACAAATTATGTAGACTGTACACCAGTGAAAAAGTGATACTTTAGTATGAAATATATTTTTTTTACATATATATCGATGTTATCGATGAAATGTTATCAATGAAATAGATAAACGTGTTAGTCATTTTCTTTTTTGATTTGGAAAGTTTTTCGTTCAGTTTCATTGTAGGTATAATGTCGAGGTCGAAGAAAAACTTAATTGTTCCGCTGGGGATGAGATAAGACATTTTTAATTTAGAATACAATATAGGGGGGCAGGCGAGGAATCAGAGTCTTTCGGACTATCGACACCCATGAACATCAGCATAATTACTATTACTATGCCGATGTGTGGCCCTCCTTTCGTCCTCCCCTTAAATGGGGATTACTCACAAAGCGGTATTAAGTGAGCCAGAGGTAATGTAGCATGGCACTACCTCTTACTAATAAACGACTAAGTAGAATAAGACTTGGGAGTAAAACTGAGAGGCTCCGCTAATATATACAGATCTATTTGTTTATCTGTGACTTTGTAGTGTCACGGTAATGCGCTTTACTTTGATAGAGTTCACAGACGGACATATTTGGATTCTGCTCAGTTACAAGTCATAAGTTGTACATGTACATCTGATTGTAAAAATTTTACTTGTAACTCCGAAATAAAAAAAAATATATATATTTATTATTTATTTATATTATTTATCTATTAAGGAAACCTGGTGTTATTCCCGGTGATCTTGAAGCATGACATATACCATAAATAAAATCAGATAAAGGAAAAATCAGAAACTTGATAATTTATATTTTTATCTTGGTAATTTATTTCTGAGATAAAACATAAATAGGAAACTTCATTCATGAAATAACCCATACAAACAAACATATGTCAATCGGAGAACAAAAAGAGCTTAGTGACATTTAGCACTATTTATTCTAAATTCTACATTGAAAATTTGTGTAATAAATTAAAAATTTTAAAACCCCTGACACAATTACTTTCAAATTACTGCACAGATTATGTTATGGAAAGGCAAGACACTCCACTAAGTCACCTTTCTAACAAGAAAAAGATACATTCGTCTTGGGATGGATAATAATAAGATCACCATATTAACATTACTAGATTTTAGCAACGCATTTAATTCTGTAGGCTTAGACATAATGGTTAGCTCCTTAAAATCCATTAAAATTTCTCCATCTTCTATTAACTGGTTTCATAGCTACCTAAAGGGCCGCCGTCAGCGGATCAGAGTTATATAGATAAAATAAAAAAATGCTAATACTTCAGACTGGTGTGACATCACAACTGGCGTCCCTCAGGGTGGTGTGCTCTCACCTTTGCTCTTCGCCATTTTTATATACTCTATGAGTTAAATGACCTATCTTCACACTACCACATGTATGCAGACGATCTCCAAATTTACACGCAGTCGAGTGTGGACGAGCTTAACATTGATATATGATGAAATTGTTGCCATTTCAAATTGGTCCTATCAGTATGGCTTAAAGCTTAACCCCACAAAATTTGAAAAGAATTAAGTTTGATATTATCTCACCTATCACATTGGATGGAGTATGCATAAAATATAGTGATAAAGTAAAAAATCTTGGAGTCATAATTGATCACACCTTGTCCTGGTCACAACAAGTTAGCGCAGTGTGTAAGAAAGACTTAAGACGTTTACGAAATATTTTATCTTTATCTACTAGGACTGCTCTTGCACAGTCATTGCTTCTCCCCATACTTGATTATGCTGATGTAAGCTGTGTAAACTTGACAGAAGAACAACTAGGCAAACTTAAGCGCATGCAGAACTTTTGTATCAGGTTCATATCTGGCCTTCGCAGGTTTGATCATGTCTCGGAATACAGACCCATTCTCAAATGGCTCCGAGTCCACCTACGCAGAAATAATCACGTGCTACATCTTCTATATAATATAATCCACGACTACAGAACTCCATCATACCTAAAAGAGATGTTCACTTTCTCATCAGAATTAAGAGCCACCCGTCCCGTTAACAAATTAGAGGTTCCTACACAAATGACAATATTTTATCACCACTCATTTAGTCCACTTGAATTAGACTTTGGAACTCGTTACTTAATCAAATAAGACAAGCTGGAAGTATCAATATCTTTAGAAGCCTGGTAAATGAACACTACCTAAAATTAACATACATTTAAAATAAATCGTTTTGTTAGAATAGTCTCTTTTTCGAAAGGCCATATTTTTCTATTTATTTTGTGCGAAAATTTAATGGCGTCACATGTTAATTACACTACAAACGTAATTACTTATTACTATAACCGTTGTCTTCTCCTCATCTTCTTTTTTATCTTTTTTAATTTTCTTTTTACTTATTTCGCAATAGATTATTATTTGTCCATCATGTGATACATATTACACTTTTTTTCCTTTTTTTATAATTATAACTAGTTCTTAAGTTTAATTTGTATGTAGTGAAATCTTATTTATTAGCACCCCCTCATCTCCAAGCGATACATCCTTGATAAAAGATGGTTGCATGGAAGAGATCGCTTAAAGCGATAAGGTCGCCTATTTGTACATGTACAAATTGTAACCATTACTTTTATATTTGTCAATTGGTGTGTGCAATAAAGATTTTAAATAAATCATTATTATTATTATATACAATCCGCTTCAAAGTCAGGCGGACTAACATATGTGTGTATGTACGTATGTACACGTCAAACTTACAACACTCGTCTTTTTGCGTAAGGGGTTAAAAATGAACAAAAAGAGTAGAATAAAAATAATATAGAGGGTTAAATTTGCCAAGATTTCTTCTATACTTAAACTCACATCAGCTGCGGTTTCACTCGCGTAGTTCTTGAAATTACCGCGATCAAACAAATAAACAAACTCTTCAGCTTTATATTAATATTATAGATGCGACTGTAGGAAATTATAGGGAGAGGTAGTGCCACGCTGCATAGGAGGAGGTGCCATGCATGGTGCATGGGACTACATCCTCCTATGCAACGGAATTGGGCCGGCACGACCGAGGAGGTACCTCTCGCTCACATAATACCGCCGTCATCTTCAATGTCGCGTTTTGTGCGATTTGTGAGTAGCCTGTAGCTCATTTGGGGGGCGGGGCAGAAGGACGGCAACATATAATAGGTCATAGAAAAGCACCGATTGCTCGTTTGCCACCCTATTCTATATAAAATAATATATAGATGAGTGGATATTTTGTTATCACAACAAAATGCAATGTATTTTGATGAAATTTTGCAATGTTACAGCTTATATAGCAGAATAACAGATAAGCTATAGAAATATTAACTTTGAATGTGATGTCTGTTGTTGATCGCCCCATGATTAAGTGTCGACTTGCCTCTTAAGACGTTCCAATCAGCAGAGAATATGCAAACCGCACCCGGAACATTTTTCGTTCCGAAACGCATTCACGCCATCACCGCCCTGCATGGGGTCCAATGTTGTGTGGGGCTTGTACATTATAGTGCCGAATATCGGCTAAAACACCGTCAGTGCCATCAGTTCAGATTGTCCCGGACTTAAGACAACCCCACCAACTTTAGGACAGTGGTGGGACGGGATTTCCATCCTCGCCTCTTACCCCGCACGCTAGAGCGCCTACTCCTCCTGCTCTTTAGTCCCCTCCTTCTTATAAGAGTTGGCTGAGAGAGCTGCTCTAGGAAAGTGCAGCCTTCTCAATTCAGTTGACTTCACCCATGGTACCTGAGTTCACCCCAGGCTACTGAGCCCCACGACATTCCTAAGGGGGATCTCATCCTGAACTTGGTGTTCCATCGACTATCGCAAAATATCACAAAGCCCATACTTCACAATACAACAGTGTTTTAGGTACATTTAATTGATATTACTACATTAAATTGAAAAACTAACAATCCGACAGCTCGTAATATATATTGTAACCAGTGTCACTAGTCTTAAAAGGTACTAAAATCCGCCATGCCTTATACATATACATACACACATGCGCTTGAAAAATATTTCTCTCCTTCAGACGCAGTCGGGTATAAAATCTGTACCTTATTTTTACGGATGTCGCGCCGACTTTACCGGTGCCGCGTAGTCTGTACTCTGTAGTGCGTAAAGTGTAGTCTGCAACGATAACAGCCATATTTTTAAATACAAGAGCACCTGCTTACCCTTATCAGTCGTCCGATCATTTGATAGCGAAGTGTTTGTTTTGATACTATTGGAAATTTTCAGACCTTATCGAATAGTAACGAAATGATATGCTCTAGTGCCAACTGTACAGTGCCTAGTAATCCTACTTGTGTTTTAAATGCGAAAGTTTGTATGTTCGTGGTTTTTTCACCCAGAAGCCACTGAGCGGATTTGGATGAAATTTAAAATCCAAATTAAATTGGGCACAAATGTAGATTACAATGTAAAATATGTTTCATCCCCAAAAGAATATGATTATCCCCTTGAGATAAATTTTACACGGACACATCGAGGCAGGACTGAAGATTTATACAAAAACAACAAAACATCTACACATCAGTTCCCTAATGGGGTAGGTAGAAAGAACGGAGCGCCACGTATCAGCATCCTTAGATACATACCTGCTTTGCCTCTTCGGCATTCATAACTTTCTTCATATAGACACACCGCTTGTGTAGACTGGCCACTGTCTGCAATCAGTACGATCATGGACTTTTTCGGGATAGACACTACCTCCACATTCGCACTGTATATTTGTTTTGTTAATCTATCATCTGCAATGCTTTCTACATGTCCGAACCAGCCGAAACATATGAAAGGACATCCCATATAATTTACAAATTTTATTTATAACTAGCGTTAAGCCACAGCGCGGGGAGGGGGGGGGGGGAGAACATCACCTCATCGAGTAGCATACACAGTTCCATATTTCTTAACTTGTTATTTTAGCAGAGGGAGTAAATGCACTCCAATCCACATTTTTCTTTTTTATTTATTTAGTTCATAATCACTTACACAAGTGTTACAGCTTAATTATCCTCGCCAAACTTTAACCTTCGATAGCGAGACACGCCATTTATGTTTTTAAACACAACCATATTGTAAATAGGTGTAATAACTAAGGTTAAATTCCAATTACTGAACGTTTAACATAAAATGAAGAAACAAATTATAATTATTATACCTAAGGGATTATTTGAATAGTTTTTTTTTCGTCTTTCCAGTATACATTTCGATAAAGTTACTCGTCTCTCGTGAAGGCATACTCAATGAATATCCAGTTTGATTGAGGCTTCGTTGATACGTTGTCTACTACTGATTTCCGTGCAATATATAGATAGTTTACCATCCCGATTGTTAACAGCTTCCTTTTGTTTCGAACCTGAACTTATGCTGTGGAAGCGAAGGTCACAATGCAACTTCATTGGATTGCTATGAGTGGTGCGACGAGACTTGCATTGAGGTGGAGAGAGATACGTACTCACAGCCTATATCCAGCATCCAGCATCGATAAAGTCTGATGATGATGGCTGTATACGCGCGTCATAAAATGTTAAATAATTCTTGAATAATTTATTAACACTGCGCTCTGCGGTTTCACTCGAGTCAAATGTAACATGGAAAACCATTTATTTTATTCCGGATAAGTATATTTAAGTTATTTCAGATTGTGATCTATATCTGTGCCAAATTTCATCCAAATCCGTTCAGTAATTTTGGCGTGAAAGAAAAACAAACGATACAAACTTTGCATTTATAGTATTAGGAAGATTAGAATATTTGTTTCTCGAACTCAAAGATTTTTATTTGTTTTAAATTGAATGAATTTAAATTGAAAGTACATAATCATGATTAGGTATTGCAAGTGATGATGTCCTCCTAGCCGAATTTCGGCTACTGCCTGAAGCTGTTGGGACGGGCCATCTGCACGGGACATGTTATACACAAGTGTTTACAGTGCACTCTCTATTCCCTCATTCTCTTGCTTTATTGGGACGGCAATCCGCCACTACCGGAGAGGAATTGGGCACGGGACTAACTGCTTAACGTGCTCTCCGAGGTGTGACAGTGTAATACCGCCGACTTCGCACTCCGGACTGTTATTAGAAATTAAAAATCATAATTACACGTTTTGTTTCGGGATTCGAACCTAGGACCTAATTTCTGTCCAGTAAAGCAGTAGGAAATAGTCTTCTTTCTACATGTTTATTGATATTGCAGTTGATTTGTCAAATGGTCCATCTGGCATTTTCGTTTAACAATACAATCATGAGCATTCCATGGTAGCGATATAACAGCTATAATTAAACTTATAAAACACATTTTTTGGTATCATCAATCATCAAAAATCACGTGTCACGTGTAACAAAAAAAAGTTAATTATATGAAGATAAGTACGTATTATGCAAATGTCTAGTGTTTCTGAAATTTTCTTATTTCTTTGGTAGGTCTTTGTCATCAACATCAATACGCCTGTATCTCACAGGATGAAATAATTTTCTCATGGGACTTCTATTTACTGCAATATAAGCACCTCGAAAGTACATATTTGTTAATAAGATTCTAGTGGTACTCGAGCGATCTTAGGCAGTGGCTGATCTAGGACGAATGCGAATGGCACGCAGTGCGGCAGTAATATAGTGACAACAATAACACATCTTCGCGGCAGTTCTCTAATGGTGTCGACAGAGAGAATAGACAATTGACAATACGGAAAATATCACACTTCTTTTGTCGGCACAGAGTCAGAGGTCAGCGCGCACTGGTGCACTGTAGTGTGTAAAGTGTAGCCTGCAACGATAACAGCCATATTTTTAAATACAAGAGCACCTGCGTACCCTTTATCAGTCGTCCGATCATTTGATAGCGTTCTCTAATGGTGTCGACAGAGAGAATAGACAATTGACAATACGGAAAATATCACACTTGTTTTGTCGGCACGGGGTCAGAGGTCAGCGCGCACTGGCGGAAGATAGCATTCAATGGTAAAACTCCTCTAGATTGCGAGACAGAAGGACCCCATCGGGTGAATTAGTCACGGGCCCCTAGCGAATAGTTACACCACTGATGCTTAGCCGTCTTGGCAATAACCGAAAAACTCCAGTGGTAGGCGAATAAGTCCTGATGATGACGATAACACTGACGTAGTACGAAATAGCAGGATTGATATTTTGTTTTCTCAAGAAAACGTTGACCCAAGCCAATCCGACAGGGCGAGACATTGATAATACCTTCAACACCAACGTTCTTTACGATGAGATACGAACTAATGACACTGTCTATTCGAAAGTTTTAAACACTAAATGTGTTATAGTTTTTGGGCGTGTCGTCTTTGTAAAGGTCCACGTTACCACGTGTCTCGTGTATAGCTCAACTGATTTCGTTGTATAGATATAGACCTTGACCACCAGAGTGCTGAGAGAGAATTATAGGTGATGTTAAGATAACATTGCGGCCGAGAGATTATTAGACATATTGTACAAAATGTACAAAATGAAACTTAAAATAAATGTCATGAGCGGATTTTTTTTTGGATACTGGAACAACAACAACAACAACCCATCTTCACGCCAGCTCCCTAATGGGGTAGACAGAGCCAACGGAATACCATACATCACGATCCCTGCCTCCTCCACATTCATTATTGTCTTCATACAGACACGCGGACTGGAAAAAATCTTGACACCACCTTCGGACAGCCGACCAATCTTATCATGGTATGTCAGCCTTGGCCTTCCTCGGTACCTACGTCTTCATCTTTATCTATTTTGTTAACCTTTCACCAAAAATAATTTGTTAGGTTTAAATTTTTACGAATATGCAGTAATCTGATAAGAATCTGTGGACTGATCACACCACGTCGGACTAGCTCAGTGGTAAGTACCGTAAGGACTCGTGTCACAGACAACGGAAATGTATTTAACACTTTGTAAATTTAGGAAATTGAATATATTTTAGATGTTTATTATACATATAATAATACATATGATACACGCGGAATATATTTAAAGTAGTCGATTTTTTTATATATTTATAACGAAATAACGACCGGGGCCTAACGACCAGTCGGAACCTATTCGAGAATACCCACCCCATACGTTTTATGCTAGGGAGTTCGATGGTGCCGGCTTGGTGTGGCTGTAATGCAGCAATACCAACCTCTATCGAAATAGAACCGAAATCGACGAAGGAAATCAAACTTAAGAACTCTTCTTTTTGTCGCTGAAGCTCCCACCAGTTAGTAATGTAGTTGATTCAAGTATTGTCCGGTCCGGTAATCCGGACGAGGATCACACATGCACATGCATAACATACCCACTCCACGACTCACCCACACATCTAAACCCGCAGCATAGGCGGACCCCCTTCATCGAGGGGATAGTAGTCACCTCGCGCCAGATCCGGGTTATTGAGGTTCGCCTCGGTGCCCGCATTCCCTCTCGGAACAGAAATATCCGAGAAGGTGACCGACATACATACGTAATGTGCTGTCACTTCTTGACGGATATTCATATGGATAGTACCAAGATATGGTAGGTACCCTGCCATTTCCGTCAATTTCCTTCCCCTTTCTTATAATTAGTGAGGGAAGAAAGTAAATACTCCTTCCAATGCTTTGTAAAGGAAAGATGCTTGACCGCGTCACAGGACTCGCTTTCATAAAGACTATCAGAGAAAGACCTACAGAATCAAGACGTGAAAGAGACGGTAAAAAAGTCGGAAAAACTTAATATGTTATCAAATCAAAGAACAAAGTAAATGTTATGTTCTTTAATAATGTAATTTAAATTGTACTGATTTTATCACACTTAAACATGTTTTATCAAAATCGTGTTAGGATTAGCGTGACACAATTATCTATTACGTCAACAGAGCGATTTGATATCGATAAGGGGTTTATTTTTATAATTTGTTATTACTTTCCAGTGATATTTTGATCTTAAAATAAGCGAACGAATACTTATTGTTAGCTGATTTCTTCTGCTTCTGGGTGTGTGACCAGCTCATTGCTTAGGGATAAGTGTTATAATCATTAGCAAACATTACAAAATAAATAATTATTTGAATACTGTCATTACACAGAGTTAGCCTCGGATCCTATTCTCACGGTCTATCTTCAATTAAATCTTTTATGTCGAACAACCTTTTCGCCACAAATACGCATTTTTGTAATTAACTTAAAGGGGTTTGGCTTGTTTTGTCCTGAATGTTATTGTTTTAGGTAGAAAATAGTCATTTTCTTGGAATTCAATCACTGATACATTCCTTTAGTGCCTTTATCGATTTAGCCGATTATATTCTTGATCCCAAAAAAAAATGCGATAAATTCAATTTACATTCTCAAATAAGTCAGCAGTCGCAAGCAAACGGAATCAAATGTCTATTCCAGAAAAACATGCCTTGTCTATAACCATAAGATGATTAGTTTCGTGTTCCTTATTTAGTTATTTGAATTGATGTTTGTTCGATTTTATATTTTTGATTATTGGATATTTTTAGCGATCCCTTAACATTAATTTGAAAAAGAATATTACTCGCCCGTATATTATGTGTATATTTATGCCTATGTCTAGCAGTGGACGTCGTCTAGCTGACGATAATTATAATAATTTATGTCTTAACATAACACGTTATAAAAAAACATTAGTTATTGACGATCATCGATCAATAATCTTAGTAGGCATTTTTATAGTATGTATCTTTGTTGCAAGCTTCGAGTGTTTGAGTAATTGAAATATTTTATACATGCACGTTCGTAATCGATCTAGCTTCTAGTTGCAACTTGTTCAAGTTATTTTCAAGATCGTTCAATGTTCAATTGTTTTCTTTTGGATTTGATTTTACATGTCGCATAGTATAGATCTTATAGATATTTAATTGCAAACCAATCACTATAGGTATTGGCTTAGTAATTAATATCTCCAAGGTTAACAAATAAGGTGACTTAAAGAATAAAGAAAAACTTAATTCTCGGAGATGCAAAACTAGTTAATTTCGAGGTCATCTTCTGTATAATCATATTAATGGGAAAAATAACCTTTATAAATTAATCAATATATTTGTCAAGATATTTTCAACTGCAGCAGTTATGCATGTATAAAACATAACATCAGTTATATCTATGCCATACATTTATAATAATAATAATAGGTATATCTCCCAAAATACTCTTTGCTTCTGAAATAACAAAATAACATTTGTGGAAGTCTGTCATCAAAATAGTTGAAGGGTCAAAGGTTCATTCACATTCGAATCTCATAGGATTCTTGTAAGGTACAATGGTGTCCCTGGTTCCGTCCCGGCCAGTGGTTGCCGGTGTGTGCGGCCTTGTCCGACAGTCACGCCATACTGCACACAGCTACAACGTCTAACATTGATTCGTCGTTCGTGACTCGCCTCAGTCACTAGTGCGCAGCGCCAACAGAAACAAGTGTTCCACGCTCCGTCAACTTTTATTTTTTGAGTTCACTTTTTTTTCATGATTCTCAACATAAAAGAGAAAACAGGTTTTATATAGTACCTACATTGTACCAAAGATTAATAGACAATTGGTCTTGTGTTCTGTCGTGTTGTGTATAATTGTGGTTGTGCTTTTAGTAAACGAACGATTTCGTCGTAAACGTGTTCCAATTTTGGATTTCACCACGAGCGGGCTAAAAGAAATATATAGTCAAGTGAGTTAAACCTATTAATAGTGTAGGATTTATGTCAGTATTAGATATCAGCCTGTTACTACGGCCTATAATCTGCTCTGTGTTCTCGCTTGTGCTATTTGTCGTTGTGTCAGGTGTGTTCTGGTAAGATTTGTATCAGTGAGCGCGATTTCCCGTCCCCGTTACCACGTCACACGCATCTTCGTCGCGCCTCTTATCTCCGCCCTATCCAATTAGCGGTGCAACTTTTTTAAATGAAAATTTAAATACAGGCTGTGGGCGGACTAGTTTTTTGACAGATGTACCGTTTTTTTTGTCTTTAATTATCTTTAATATGGTTGCTCTACTAATTGTTCGGCTTAAAATTCATAATTTGTATACTGTTTCTACACTTCAAAATTTACAATATTACATATCATTTCTACTTCTCCTATTCTTTTTCCTTCTTTTGATTAAATTTGTTGCAAGTCCCAAAAGTTTAAGTGTTTTTCAATGGCCCCTAGAATCAGTACATACGTCATCATTACTTCAGTTCTCCATCCAGAAGACTTGAGAGAAACAGTAAGAGAGTGGTGGAACAAACTCTTTAAAAAAGAAGTAGTATTCTCAACCTACAATAAGAAAAAAATGTGGTAAACCTTAATAATTATGGTATTATTAAAATAGAAGTGCCATTCATATTCTAAGTAAAATCACGAGGAAGTAATCGATGGATATACAGGTAATTTTAGAAAGTATAGCATCATTCATAAATAAACAAGTGGACATGAACGCTCAATAAAACAATGTTAGTGCAACGTTTTTTTATTTTATGGTATCAATACTCCTGCAATCTTTGAGCACGATTGCATGCACCAGTGCAGTTTTATTTTAATTTTCTGTAGAAGAATAATTCGATCATTTGTATTGAAGAAAGATATTATTAATATGAAAATCGCGTTTCAGGTGTTAAGTGAACCTGTGCTACAAACTCTAGAATTAATTGAAACTGATTGCAGACGAGAACGTACACATACTGTTGAAACGTCTATTGTTCCAGCCCCATCTGAGATCTTTTGTTCTAACGATAAAAGCTGCCCTCTTTTAAATGTTATACATTTAACCTTATAGCATGATTTTTTACATCAATTTTTGTATTCTATTTTAGAAATATTTTCTAGCGGACTATTCCAAAACGATATTGATGGAAAATTAGATAGGATATGTATGTCTATTCTTTGTGTATCAGTGACTAAAAGTGACAGATTAAAATAAATTATGGTACCAAAATAATTATGCCATCGTAGCGCGTGCCTAAAAGGGATTATAATAAACGTATTATGAATGCAAAAAATAAGATAATAATAATGGGGGATGATAGGAGAGCAACGCACCTGCGTAACAATCATACGAATGTCCAAGGGCGTCGGTAGTCATGAAAAGGCTCCGATTGCTCGTTTATACTTTATTATTGCATTAGGGCTACCTAATGCCAAATAAAAAAGTAAAGCTAGCATAGCGGAGTGACCGCGCTAAATGAATGATAAAAGTTAAAACTAAGGATCAGCGCTGACGCGGCTAAGAGGCAAATTTAGCAACCATTGAATTTCAACCATAAATGTATAATTAATAGTTATGCACACCACAACACACCTGTGTATCTAGTGTAAAATCTTACTCGCGTAAAATCATAACTTTTAAAAGCAGTACGATAGAGATGATATCAAATATCAAAAGAGCATCGGAATTATTTCTATACTGGTATCTGTGTATCCGCTTGGCGAGTTGCTGGCGAAAGTCCCACAGCCCGCTATTGGTGACTACACATGATACCTAGGCTTATCGTTTAACACCACAGCGTGTTAACGAGTGATCATAAAGTAACGTTTCATCATCATTATCAGCCCTTATCGGTCCACTGCTGGACATAGGCCTCTCTCAATGAACGCCAAGACGACCAATCTCCTGCTACTCGCATCCATCCTGCACCGGCTACTGCACGGAGATAGTCTTCCCACCTGGTGGACGGTCACCAACGTACGTAAATTTATTACTTGGATATGTTTCATTATAAACCTGAAAAAAATTCCACTGTAAATCTCACTATGTACGCAATAACATGCGTACACAAGGTCAAGTTTTGCGTGAAAATGTTTGCACAGTTTACGGAACAACTGTGAATGCAAAGCATGTGTTGTTTGATGATTGGCCAATGACTAATGTTTAACCAGGTCCTGTTAGTAGTTCTAGTCGCTGTTTTTATATTTCTGTATCCCAATATTCTGTTTTTTTTTCTATAGCATAAGGGGGGATAACTACCGACGCCCATGGACATTCGTATGATTGCTATGCAGATGTGTTGCCTCCTGTCATCCCCATCCCAGCTATTCATAAACCGCACGAAGCGCGACACGTGACAAACGTTTGTGCGCACACATGTGTAATTGACATTTTTTCATCATAACAACCCAGAGAAACACTCGATTACTCCTTTTTTGTTTGGATTCCGATTACCAATCCCTTTATTTCGGATTTCTGGTACAAATATTGTAAATTCGACACAGTTTGAATTGTGAAATCTGCAGAACTTGGCACTTTTTTATGTTTTGTTTTTAAAGTAGGATTAATTGTAATGGATGGTAACGGTCGAAGTTAAATGTCAAATGTTTGAAAACCTGTAGCACAAGTCAGAGTGTTGTGAATATTAAATATATAACTTCGCATACCTTACCATGTTTTCCCTATCAATATTATTACATATAATTTTATTTCCTATTTATTATTGAATGAGTTTAACGCTCTTGTCTTTCTTTTCTGTGTTTACTTATTGCATAAATTTTACAAATTTGTACAATACTTAAGTTGTATTTTACCAAATTTTTCCAACCATGTTTAAACATTTTTGCTGACAATTTTTCTTGATCAGGTCAAGGTTTCTTGTTTGTTTTTTAAATACTTGCGTTTATGAATATACAATTTTACTATCGTGTTTGACTCTTGAGCAGTGCAATTGACGATGGACTCGCGTCGTGACGTCAGCTAGCACAGCACAGTACTGTGCTCGGTTCTAGAAAGCTCCATGGAAAATTCCATTACAAATATGACCGCTGTTCACCTCTTGCATTAAAACACTATTTCCTTTAATTATTTCCCACACGAATACCCACGACGGTATTCTACGGTACACATTCTGTCGGCTTGATTATAATCAAACGGAAGAGAATGCAATTATTATTTCATCACAGAATGGAACTGTTATTTCTTAATTGCAAATAACACATTTTAATGTTTTTAGTGAAGAAACAAATTTTAGTGTTTAACATAAAGCTAACAAATATTAGTAAAATAGAATAAATGTAATATTTTTGTCCCACAAAATTTCTAACTGCAATAACTGTGTATATCTTGGGAAGTACGTATTATGAGACCACAAAATCACCCATCTTGACCATGTGACATTCGTAATGCCATTAACATTTGTCATTTTTCCTTGATCTTGATACTGTCAGTTGCGTTTTGTTCTTTGTTTGGTTCAAGATCGAATTTATATTCACATATTGTACAGGAAATCGACATATGTATTTACAAAAACAGTGAGCTCATGGTAAAAAGCTTGAGTTTCGGTAGCGATTCGAGCGTCTTTTTCCCTATATATTTGAATATTACACTAAACACATTGCATTCCGAACGCTCCGCCTTGAGGATTGAAACGAATGAACTAAAGGTGCATGCATAAAATAATAGTCACATACTATAAAGGTGCCTGCGCGTACATTAGTAAAATAATGAAGGACGTACGGTGTTATGTAACTCATGGGATTTTGGCTCAGCAGCGGTTCAAGCTCAAGGTGAAGAACGTTGATATCGCTACGCAAACACTGATTCCACTCTTCTTTAATTGCGAGTTCGCTAAACACATGTAACATTTTTTATTTTAAAGTCGCGTTGCGTGTGGTTGAAGAGTTGTCGGTGGCCCATTGGATTGGAGGAAAGGAGCGAAACGCATCGTCATTGTTGTTCCGCAGGTGTTCACAAGCGTCGGTGTTCGAACTGGTAGTTTGTCTCCTATATTCTTTAAAAAAACATTCGTATCGCTTATTTCGATTCCTTTTTCGATTTTACCATAGCATTCGTCAATAATATTTTTTTTACATAGGTAAGTATGTTTCATAAACTAGAAATGTATGCAGTTCAATAAGTTCAATTAAATCGGCTGTATGGTAATGTGTTTACGCTTCACAAACGTCTGACCTGTATATGTTCGTAACAAAAGCTATGGGTTTGTTTGTCATATTTCGACAACAACAAAAAAACTACTTATATACGCCCGTCTATGTGTACTGTCTTAGATAAATCATTATAGTTCCTTTATTGTTATTTAAACATTATTATCGGTTTTTTTTAATTTTCAATAAAATAAAAACAAATCTCAATATAAAAAAGAATGAAATCCGTGTTTGCATATGGATATTAACGTAGGCCTTGCACAATAATCTTGAACGGGAGGAGAATAGAATTCCTTAGAAACGATAATGTCGCCGATGCGCCTGTAAGTTATCAGCTATTTTAGACCAGAGCAGATTTATGGAAGAGAGCTGTAAGACGGTACAAGGTCGAGTGTTTTTCGGACAGACGTCAGTTTTGTTGTTTGTTCTCAAGAATAATGAAACTGTAATATTTTGTTTAGCGTTATTTGTGAACCCAGAAATCTGATTGATGTGTTTCGGTCGAAAGTGCCTATCCCTGACCTTGTTTTCATTTCCTCGTACCGCACTTGTTTGAGCTATTATTAACTACTTTTTGTATGAATGAAAACGATGATTCAAATGTTGGCAAACGTTTGGCCTCAGCTGCAAAGCACACAGTACGTTTTTGGGACATTCTCTTGGTGATTTCACTGAAGAAAACTGGCCTGTTTTAGTATCGGTGAGCGCGTAATCGTAATAGACATCTGAATTTCCTGTTAGTAATTCTCCGATATTTTCTGATTCATATCATGATTACTCATTAAATTTTGCAAAGACTAAGGTTCAAAATAAATTGCCGTCTTGACGTGTTATATTTGGTCTCTGATCTGATTATGTTTAGCACTGGGGCCAATTCAAAGGGAAGCGTTCAGCCGTCTTCACCCTTGGTAGTAATAGATGTTATTTAGAGCGAATTTGCGCTTAACTTAGTTTAGAATCGCCTAATGTTATCTTTTTATGTATGAATCGTATTATATGACAGTCCGCGCAGCCCCCTCGGAAGACTTAGCGTATGTATGTTTACTTACTTTTAGATTGTACTTTCAACCGTGTAACGAACTAACTGGTTCGAGCTATTGAGCTAAATCGTTTTCGGTAGGCTACAATGATTCCTGCAAAATGAATAGTTACGGAACGCGTTTGATGGACAGCGCTGGGTGTACCCATTCTACGGGTTTAACCTAACAATTCCTGCCGGAAATTTCACGAATAATAAAAAAAAAATATTATAAGGCAAAGTATCAAACACATCGACGCGGCGTCGTTTAGGTTCTCTAATCACACAGTAAACACAAGTGCAATATGTAAGTTTTCCATTAAAAAGCAAGCGTAGATAATCATAGGATTATACGCATTTGTAGCGTAAACCTATAAATGGGATTACTATCATCTGATAAGCTGCTTAACTGCCGATATAATTCAGTGTTATTGACTTGTTTTTTTGCTATTTATTATAGCATAAGGGGACATACGAGCAATCAGTGCCTTTTGATACTACCGACGCCCATGGACATTCACATGATTGTTACGCAGGTGCGTTCTACGGTTTATGCGACAGATCGACATAATTCATTGTTCTTTTCCAATTCGTAAATGTTATTGGTAGTTCTTTCTCTAAACTATCTGCATTATGTAAGTGGATTTTAAGTTATGTTTTTATCTGTCTGTTAGCCGCGATCATCCTTTCTCATTAAAAGAATAATATACGATATGTTTTTTAATAGGATAGGGGAAAACGAGCTGGTGGAAGGTAACTACTGCCGCCCATAGACATCCGCAAGACCCGAGGGTATGCAGGCGCGATGCCGTCCTTTCACATGACGCCTCGATGAATAAGTAAGTCAGATATCAGCTCAAGCGTTATACGGATATCTATAAACAAAACGTATTATAAAGAAACTTTTCTCAACATTTATAATTGAGTTTAGTTCAATTAATTAAGGCAAAGGATATTTAAAGTCTCTCGGCTCTCGGTCAAATGTACCAGCTGCCATACTATAGTATATTCTACTAATATAAGTAGTCAGGACTCTTAATGGAGTCAAGATTTCAAGTCAAGTCAAGTTTTACTAGTTACGAGATAAAGGACACGACGGGTGGTCGGAGATGTTCCTTACAGTTTGTGACGTGACGCGCATTCGGCAGTGGTGCTTAAGCATCCACTTGTGACTGACTCCTCTTAGGCCACACAAGCAAGCCTTGGTAATTGGCTATGCAGTTTCGCACTGGTAATGGTGTATCATTTTATAACCGTGAAATTTTGTAGTAAAAGTATCTCGTTTCACAGTGTGTGGTAGTACTTCCACCTTAAAGGGTCAACCTTTTGAATAAACAAAGAAAATTTTATTATATTTTGGAATTTTCATCAAAATCTGTTCAGTAGTTTTGACGTGGTTGAGTAACATACATACAAATTCATAAAATTAAAAAAGAAAAGTATGTAAGTAAAAAGCTTTGT
Source organism: Eumaeus atala (assembly GCA_017140195.1). NCBI lineage: Eukaryota > Metazoa > Arthropoda > Insecta > Lepidoptera > Lycaenidae > Eumaeus > Eumaeus atala. Next base: position 362,282 of record JAFELO010000201.1, read on the forward strand.
GTTATTATAACATAGTCACGTTGCAATAATATGTTGATTATATTTATTTTATTATTAATAAAATACAAGCATCTGTTCGTATACACTTATTGTCGACAAACTGTAAAGTTAATATAGTATGTGTCTTAATTTAAATTAAAACAGGGTTCTGCATATTCAAGTGAGGCGGAAACCTCATTGATATAAAAATACACAGATCTCTTTAAAATGTTATAGCTAGTTTTATAGTAGTAGATTTAGTATACCAAACAGCATTTTCCGTCTGCGTGAGTCATCGTTGGGTGTGATTGATATACGTGAGAGAATATTGTTTCTAATAAAATTCATAATTCATTAATTTTGTAAACATGAGAACGCATTTCCTGCCACTGTTATCTAATAGGATTCTATTAGTTGGGGATGGGTCTACAAAATATATTTTTAATAAGGTACCTCTGACTGTGGGTATTGCGTTCAGCCGCGACTCCCACACACCCCACCGATTCCCACCCAGAACAGATGGCAGTGCGCAAAATCATTTTTCCGCGTAACCACATAAAAAGGTCTTGTACTGAACTTGTCTTATTAGAAGTATATAGAATATATCTATATACTTCTAATTAGACGTACTGCGAAGTGCGTGTTGCATTTCAGCTAAACTGGGTCTGCACGAAACGATGGGCGTCGACTACTCACATGATACCGCTTTGATGTGACATCTATGCAGTCACGTTTCGTGCGAGTTTCTGGTGGCGCACTGGAGTGGAAGAGGAAAGCACTGCAACGATTCTACATAATAATTATGCGGGTGTTTATGGATATAGTCTTGAAAAAGCTCATGATCGTTCGTTTCGTACCCTCTACCATAAAAACAATTTTCCTTCATTCGATTGCATTTGTACAAGGATAAATAAACTGAAAACAATGTATCTTATGTGCAGAATAATGCGAAGCGCTCGCACTGACCTACTGACCTATCTTTAACCTATATAGATATATTTCACACCATAAACGTATTGACCCAGGTAAGAATTCATTTTATGTTTTACTAGCTTTCCTCGTTGAAAACATAGTAGCACTTCAATGTTTGATATAGACTGCACTAGACGGTATTTGCGAAGATTTAATCTTTACCACAATCCACATCTTAATCACTATATTTAGGTTTTTAGTCCGAATGACACTTGAAGGCAAGCTTTTACTATATCACCATTATCCACTGCAGAATGTAGGACACCCTAAAAGAGCGCCTTAGGTCATGGTCACGAGCCACTTGCATCCAGCGGCTCTTCCAAGTCTTCTACTTTGATGTAGTCCGAGATGTATTTCGGCTACAGCGGTCATTTCTATTGAAAAGATCCACATGCATAGGGCATATTATAGTGCAGACACAAGTGCACTGTCTGTTATACCTCACGCTCATATTCCGATAGGACTGCAGTCCGACTCGTCCGGAGAGAAATCAGACGCAGGACCGGCGGTTTAACGTGCTCTCTGAGGCACGTGAATGAAACACCGCCAACTTTTTAATTCCGGACTGTAGGTAGAAATTAGAAAATCCTAAAAACACGGTCCGACTGGTCTTAGAAGAACTCTGCCTACCCCATTAGAGAACCGGCGTGAAGATGTGCTGTTGCCTGTTTCGGTCTGGCCGATCCGAACCGAAAACGTCCCCGGCACCTGTGCTTATATTATCTGTGGCTGGACATGCTTACCACTAGGACGCAAGTTTCAGATTCCTTTTCTGGGTTACCCAAATTATCTGTCCACCGAGTCACTACTTTTACTATATAAGTACGCTACAAAGTGGGTCACCTCTGATTTTATGCTAAGTATTTCATAATGTGTGGACAATAACAGCCGGGACCGAAATATCTGTCGATTATGCAAATCGGTCGAGCCGCCGATACACGTGTCGCTACTGCGTCTCAATCTAAATACATATTAACCATTTATGAGAGTGGTGAGTTGGCTCTTTCTGTTGTATCAAGAGGTTCAACGTAACATCGTGCGTAATTACTAATCTTACTTAAATGTGTTTAAATCCTATTAATATAATAAAACATTACTTTGTGTACAGCAAACTTTGCTATGTCTTGATCAATATAATCAGTGTATTGTATATATATTTTTTATTTGCACTGAATAAAGCTATTCTGCATCTGTATCTATAATTCTAAAATGGACGGCTTGTGCAAGCTTTAGAGTAGAAATTGAAATATGTAAAAATGAGACGAAAATATTGAATGTCTTCAAGTGACTAAGTATAATCTAGTCGAGACTTTGTAAGTAATTTTTTAGCTTTGCTGCAATGCAGCTGAATCAGGCCGGTACGACCGGTACCTCACGCTCATGTTATACCGGCACGAAGTGACGATTATTTTGACATATTATTGTATAATTAGTATTTAGAAATAGTTGTGCAACTAAATGTCTCAATGACGCTTTGGTTTTAGTTTTATTTCTTTTTTTTTTATTTACTTATTTATTGTTATTGAGGGACCACATAGAATCGGGATTATGATATCTCCGGATATCATGATAGGTACACTGCTGTGCATTCTCCGGTGCATATTCACCCCAAGTTATTTTAAGAATGTAATGTAAATTTAGAATGTAATGTAACAAAACCTATTATTACAATTAAATAGGTACAGGTAGAATACTTTATAGGCCTCCTTAAATGTTCTAAATTATGCGCCTTGTATGTTATGTGTCATTCTTGTTTAATTAAATAGCCGCTGAAGTATAACGTTGTACTGTTTGTTAATGTGTGGCGTATGAAATTTTAAAATACTCAATAAATTAAAAAAATGTATGTATTTGACCGATTTTTGTAAGTGGTGGATTTTCATGCGGTTTTTACCAAAGACCTTCCTTAGGAATAGCTCTATGATCACGGGCAAAACCGACTGATGACTAATTTATACTTCAAAAACGTAAAATCTTAATGCTTTTGAGAGACGATTATCTTATTAATTGCCTAGAACAATGAAACAGTCGTTGTGAAGTATCTTGTAGTAATTAACCACATAGATACCCACGCGTTATCCCCACCAGCCACCTACACCGTTTTATATTCTGAAAATAAAAATCTGGAAAGACTAGTATTTTATTTTAGGATAACAGTTGCTTAATTGCGAATAGCGGGCATATGTATATA
>JAFELO010000201.1:365486-415445 GCA_017140195.1 Eumaeus atala
TACACTAGCTATCCGCCACGGCTTCGCCCGTGAATGAACCGTTACCTGAAATGATGCACTAAAACCTTCCTCGTGAACAGCTCTGTATATGTGTGAAAGCTGCATAAAATATGCAGCAAATCTATCAGAAATAAATGTCACAGAACACAGAAATTGTGTTATAGGTCCCGGAGTTTAACACTTAAGAACCGAAATGATTCTGAAGTCTTAAGTTGCGCGACACGTTACCGTAACGAGCTACGCTCAGCGTTATTATGGGACTCTATTTTGCTGCTCATACTCTTACATGCCGCGGATCTTCTGTCGTTCCAATAGGGAGTAAACTCCAACCAACATTACTTCGAGTCGGTACATTATGCGCGAGTCATTTTCCCGACAGTGGCGGCCCGGACGAGTACCTTTTACGTAACAAAACATTTTCAAATGTTCCCTATGCTAATATTACAAAAAGGAAACACATTACAAAAAGGAAACATTTGATTGTTTATTTGTTTGTTTTGCATTGAATAAGCTACTGAACCGATGTAAAAATATATTTTACCTTTAGTATCCTACATAGCTTGTGATGAACACAGGCTATATAACATTCTCTATAAAGTTTTCGTTATTGTGAAAACTTCGATAATGTAACCAAAGGAATGAAAAAATATCAAAGTTAATCTTCTTATAGCTGCTGAAATTATTGATAACTAACTGTCCCGACAGACGTTTTTCTGTCAAAAATTTAATTTGTTGTCATGGTGACAATATCATGTATGTTTTCGAGGCGGAAACTACTATAATATATTTTGTATTTTGTGAAATATTCGTGCGAAACCGGGACGTTCTGCTGGTTATTACAGATTTGTTACATAAGAGACGATATGAGCGGTGGGACAAGCGGCTCGTTAGCGGCGTTACATCACAGGCGACGATCATGTCCGTCTTGCGTCTAATTGGGTCAAGGCGCTCCATGCAATTTGTGTTTATCTCAGATGCTATTTCTAAAGTTCGTGTAAATGAACTTTTTACGGCTGTCATTGATTGGCTTACGTATTTCGTAACCGTATTAACACAGTTCGTGTTACTAATTTATAACACCAAATACATTATTGCCGCCTCCCTAACTAGGATCACGGGTGAGGAGGAGACTGGTCTAGGTTGTCGCATCAGCCCCACCATGATTCCTGCCTTGTCTTGGCGGTGGGGCTCAGTAGTCTGAGGTGAAACGAGATACTTTGGGCGAAGCCAGTTGAACCGAAGAAGAGGCCGCTCATTGTGAGAAGAAACTAAAGGGCAGGAGGAGGAACCGCCCCTTGTACCCATCTTATAGGAAGAGGGGACAAAAGAGACCACTGCACACCAATAGACCCCGGGTCAGTGAAGGCGCGTAATTGCGTTTCCCCGAGTCAACAAAAAAAAAAAAGATTATCGTATCAGCCCCCCATTTGGAGGAGTGCTCCTGTTGCTGACAGTTCCGGGGCACCTGAATTTTGGCGACCTCTGGCGCCCGCGGGGTATAAGTGGGTTTTCTTTCTGCACAAAACATTCAGTCAACAACAACAGTGACTAACTGACCAGTTCGTACCACGAGAGAGTCCCTTTGTGCGTTTGCCTGTTGTCTGTGTCGCACGTTGTATGATGCCGCGTGTGTCTATTCAACTATGAGGCTGTTCTTTGTTTTAACTACGATCTTTGCTCTTTTGTGTATCATTCATTATTTAAGAGCTTAGCAATGAAGTGAAGGAGGTCAGTCACCAAAGAAAGTATCGGTGTAATAATCATGCCACGTTAGTTCGGACGCAGTAAGAATGCCAGATGAAAGAGGTTAACAAACAGATATTTAATGCGAATGTGGAAGGAGGTAGGTACCGGGAAGGACCAGTACTCACATACCGTAATCGGATTGATCGGGAACTTCCCTGAAGGTGGTGTCAAGATTATTTGAAACCGACATGTTTGTATGCAGACAATTATGTCTATGGTTATGTAATTATGAATGAAGAGCAAACAGGACATATGCGGCATTAGGTTATCTCTTCTTACCTAATGAGGGAACATGCGTTGTCGTATCTTTAAACGCGCTCATTGTTCAGTCCGGGTTAATAAAGTAGGAACTTAATGTCAAGGCACCACGGTACCAGCATGGAGTGAAAGTTGATTGACGTTAGAAACGTGATAATATAGAAATGAGTGAGTTTTGTGCATGAATTACGTAAGCGAGCTCACGTTTTATAAGTCTCGTCGAACTTAGCTTGTCCTTGTTCCACATCACTTTCACGCCCCAAGCTTGAGGTATGTTTCTTCTCAACAAAAAGCATTTTCAAATCTTACTGCGTCGTTTTGTCCACCTTTTGTAAATTCACGTCTATTGCAATTCTCACCTTGTAATTGCATTTACTTCAGCTTTTGATTACATCGGGCTAATGTCTGAGGATCAAAAATAATGAACAAACTAATTCATTGATGTCATTACTTTTGTTTGTTATTATCAAACACATCCTTCAAGGCAACACTCAAGGACACTGACATAGCTCCGGTAAGCCGTGCAAGTTGCGCCCGCGGTCGCGGGTGGAACCCCGCCCCGGTCATGGCTGTTTATCTATTTCCGTTGTCTGGAATCCGTAACACAAGTAGGTTTTTTTTTCGGAGGGACCTACCACTGATTGGCGGCGCTTGTCCAACCTTAATAGTCCGAATGACTACGGTTCAAGTAGATACTTTACGGTACTTAGTACGGAGCACAGATCTTATTATTGATAAGATCATTTTAGTAATGAACAAATTTTTATATACTTTACTTCAACAAACCATGCGGAACCACGAGTTTCACTTAGTATTCACATAATTTACGTTGCGTTACGGATCGTTGTGGTCAGGTTTTCAATTAAGTTCAAATTTCTTTATAGCAAAAATGTAAATATGTTTCATCAGTCGTTGCAACCCAATCGTATATTTAAACTCGTGTCCAAACATTAGCTTTCGTTTTATTCACTGTATTTTTAAGGCTGTCTATCCAAAGGGAACAAATGACCTTATTTGTTCCTAAGACTCCGTTGTCCGTCAGTCAGTTTTTTTACCATGCTGTATCTCATGACCCGTGGTCTACCACGGTCATTCTAGAGACAGTTGAAACTTTCACAAATGATGTATCTCTGTTGCCGTTATATCAACTAAAAGCAGGCTAAAATAAATATTCAAATAAAGTTTTTTTAAAATGTTATTTTTTTTTTGCTGTTTTTATAGAGCAAGGCCAACTCGCACTTGGCCGGTTGTTTAAACCTCTTTAGGTAGTTTATTGTTTTTCCATTCCTACAATTTATTGTAGTATTTATCTTTTCTACGTTATCTAGTCGCTTAACGCTTGGTCACGAATTCCGGATTATGTCTACAGAGGCTCAACCGCACATTGTTCTAACGAGATAAACGACAAAATGGAACAAAACACATTGTAAAGAGGCAATTTTGTATAAAATGTAATGTAAGGAACAAAAAAGAAATGTTGTCGCCCATAGAAGGTAGAGCTCGTTTCGTTGGAGAGCTTGCGGGAAATATTGCACAGCCTAAATCTCGACGTTTTGGCCTTGGGATGAACTTGGAATAGACAAAGGACATATTCAACGAACACGTTCTCCCTAGTCCGGTCGACGTCGATGGTGATATTTTCCGATAGATTTCGTAACGAAGTTAAGGCAGCGAAACAAAGTTTCCGGTATTATGCAAAGAATAAGCTCACTGACGTGGCTATGGGCTAGTCACACACTCAGAAGGTCAGATGGCAGATGGGCCACTAAGGTTCTGGAGTAGAGGCCGCGTTTAGGAAAACGAACCACGACCGACGTTTCACCAGGTGGGAAGACGATCTCCGTGCAGTAGCCGGTCTGGGATGGATGCGAGTAGCGGGAGATCGGCCGGGTTGGCGTTCATTGTAAGAGGCCTATGTCCTGCAGTGGACCGATAAGGGTTGATAATGAATGATGATGAATGAAAAAAAAGAAGTGTAGTATGATGAGGCATAAACATAGTGTTTCATCAGACATAGATGAACCTTACCGTCACAATGTAGCTATGTACACATAATTGTTGTCTCGTGTTTAGTCGTGTCTTTGTTCCGTTATCTAAGTAGGGTTTATTGTTCCAAGTCAACAAGTGTTTGTGCGCCTGTGACCTTGCACCGGCTGTGCAAATATGAGGTGATAAACTTATGTATCGCGCGAACGTTTTGTGAATGTATTAGTAGGTATAAGTTGTGTCGAGTTTTGTAGTAGCACTCCGTGTGATACTGGAGCTTTCTTTTGAGATGGCTTTGTGATTATTAGTTCTAAAAAGACAATATTAGACCATGTGTATATCGTTTTCTATATTGTTAATACACGTTTTCTTTAGTGTCAACTGTCAGCCCATACGCTGTATACGCTACCACTAACATATTTACTACCACTACTACATTACTGCCCCTGCTATCAGCTGTTCCTTGAATCTTCCACATTAGTGTATACACTTTAGAATAACTAATGATATTATGACTGAAATCACACTATTCTAACCATTGCTCAAATGTAACCGAAATGTCCATCCATTACAAGTAGTCACATTGATGTATCAAAAAATTGTAGGACCGAATTTATATCTTAGATAATAAATATTATGATAGTAAAGGTTTCAAAATATACTATACTTTTGTATATTATATATTTGCAGTCTCCCCCGGCTTTTCCGGCAAAAACTCATTGATTTACAAAAAATTCGGCCTCGTACATAAATATTACACGTTACCTACAAATTCAATTTATGACAGAACAACATCTGTGACGACAGCTAGTTGTCAATAATTTCTGCAGCTAGCTAAAGATTTACTATTTTTTCACACCTTTTTTATGTCATCGAAGTTTTATAATCGTTTACATCGTTTTATAAAATGTTATGTAGCATCACGGGTTATGTAGAATTCTAATGGTAAATGAATTTTCCTACACTATTCCAGTATGTTTCCTCTTTATAATATTAGTATAATATAGTCAATGTTGTATAACAGATTGGAATATCTTTTATTAAAAAATATTGGCACGTGACGGCCTTATGCAAAACAGCCGGATGTCTGATGCTATCGCTCCATACGCATAACTTATGTAAAACTAACAGCTCGATGCGACACTTCCGCGAGACACGACAGATTTAAATATATGGTAAAAATGTTGGGAGTTTGTAATTGTGTCACCTAAAACTGATAAAGTGTTTCACTAGTAATATGTCGATACCATGTTATGGTTTCTGTACATTGTCACATTCGGTTATTGATGAATATTTTTATTGGAATTTGGCTTGCACAACCGCTAGGGGGTTATTAATGATTATTTGTAATGTTCTAATTTCTTCTGACTTAGAGTTATGGAATTTATTAAGGACTTACATATGAATCTAGTTACGCGGGTAAAACTGTGGGGCGTTGCTAATAAAAAGGCTTGATCAGTATCGTCAGTAACCCTGTACCGGACCACTTCAGGACGGTGGTCTCTTTCACTGAAAGGGGTGACCGATCACGTATCCGCCCCGGTTCGGCTCCTGGGTGGTGGTGATTGTCTTTCCACCTGGTGAATGGTCGTTGGGCTTCGACAACTTATAATTCCTACACGTCGCCACTTGATACATCTAGTTGCAGCTATCCGTGATCAACGTGGCCTCTGTGTGTATACAATATATACGCGCGATAGAAGTTATACTTCCTTGGCGGTATTAATTACATTGAAAGTTTAATTATAATAAATTATGTTAACAAAAAAAAGTATTAATTTTATCTTTAGTGTGTCGGTTTTTCGTGTCGGTGTGCGTGCGCATCGTAAAAATTTGCTCTCATCACTTTTCCCTAACGCGCCAAAAGATTATATATATATTAACTTCAAGAATTAAAAATAATTAATCTAAAATGATTATTGCTGAAACAATTTCCCTGACAACAGCTGACAGATGCCGCGACAGCTGCGATGCGTTCCACTGTGCCGCTGGCAGAGTGCCGCTGGTACGCAAGAGCCTAAGGCGTCTGATTATGCCATAACTTTCCGAAACACACTATTTATGTGTGAATTGATGATTTTGCCATGTCGCATAGGAAGAGGTAGTGCCATGCATAGTTCATGACACTACATCCTCCTATGCAACGGAACTGGGCCTGCACGACCGGGGAGGTGCCTCTTGCTCACATAATACCGCCGTACAGAGATATCTTTAGTGTTGCGTTTCGTGTGTTTTGTGAGTAGCCCGTGGCCCATTAGGAGGGGAAGGAGGGAAACTAATTATGTGGATGTCCATAGGCGTCGGTAGTCGTAAAAAGGCTTCGATTTCTCGTTTGCCGCCCCCCCCCCCCTATTCTATTAACAAAACTACCTACAGTGGTATCAATTAGAAATTGTAAATAAATTAAATACTCTTCATATGCGTCGGTCGTCGCAGAAAGACTCCGATTGCTAGCTCATACTGATATTTGCAATACGTACACTTACAGAACAAAGACCTTTTACCTCACTCTTGCGAGTGGTGTGTACAGGTTTGAGGCACGCAGTTTTTACTTCCTACATTATTGAAGATCCAAAGTATTAGCTAAATGTTATTTTCACGACTAGTGCATATTACTATATTGGGGAGGCATATTCAATTTGTTCTTACTTGCCGAGGATTCCAAGTCTTATAGTATGTTTATTACCTAATGAAACAGCTATTCATTCAAATACATATGTAGGTGTTACTAAAACCGTAGTGTTAAAATGACTCAAATAACATTCATTATTTGTATACCACTCTTTATTTAACATACATACACTTTTTCATATAAAAATAAAATTAAATATTTCATATTTCACTCGAAGTATGGTTATAACATGTATTGTGTAGAGTGTTGAAATTCCAAACTTCTAATGTTAGAATTGTTATGTTCGTAAATATTATTATTGGCAATAAGTCATTCGGCTGCTTGCGTATATTTTATTTTTGTTATTGTGTATTCTTGTGGCGTGCTACTTACAAACTTCAGGGCGGGGCGGCGCGTCACGCAAATAAAACACGGGAGAGTTGCGCGAGACTAATTTGGTGACGCGCATCCATTTTCGGGTCAAGACGCGCTGATAGCTGTTGGCGCACGTGAAAGTTCACCGCGTACGTCACGACATGTCGAACGGCAGATCGTCAGCGGTCACACCGAGGGTGCGCTGCGTCGCATTATCGGAACTGCTTTACGTATCGGGCAGTAAACAAAGCATTTGTAAAGTAAATAAGTTTATTTATAACAATATTGAAGGATGGAGAAGGTTGTCTTTTCTTCACAAATCATGTAAAGTAGGGTTTTTCTAAAAAATACTTGTGCCCAGACGACGTGCAGTAAAATGTCACTCTCAGATGATTTTCCTCATGTTTTTTCACACCGCGGATTCGTTTCTTAACGAGTAAATACCAATAAAACTAATTCATATATTCGATTAAAAATAGTATCAAAATGCGTGTATGCGGCGCGAAGTGGTTCGTACACAGTTAGCGTATTGCCCTCGGTTGCCCTTGCGGTTGGGGTGCCTGGGGCTGCAAGAAGTCGTGCTCCTTTTTGTAGCTCGACTACCAGCGCGGTCAACGCTCAGCCCGGTTCTCTGACCCGGCTGGCCGGTGGCCGCTGGGTGACCGAGCACAACTGGTTCCAGCCTGCCTTTATTGAACGATTCACTTTACTGCGTCTCATAAATGATAGATTGAACTTCGCACGCACGCTTGTGTTGTGTTTATAGGTATTAGTTTATTATTATATTGCAAGTTGTTTTGCAGTTGAAGAATAAACTATTAGCTTATACCGATGCTTGTTTCCTGCGTACCACTACTAGAGAGCTGCTAGCGTACCATCTGTTAGAACTTTCGTACGATTTAGTGTATGAATTATACATAAAGTTGATACATTTGTACTTTTCGCAAATTCGTCCCAAGAAAATACAGCGTTATTATAATGGCAAACAACACCAGTTTTATAGGATAAAAAAAATATTTTTGATAAATTAAAAATCTGGTTGGATCTTCGTCAGACAGTTGTCTCTCTGAAGCCTTAAAATTGGGAAACACTGACACTTAAAACGTCTTTTGCTGCGCTTGCACCGGTTGAGACAGCGAGACTAGAAGCTTCGACGCAACTTTGTATACAACTAGATTGCGTTGAACAACTGCATAAATACATTATCTGTTATAACTTTACAACTTTACTGCACGTGCAAAGAAGTACAAATAAATTTCTAAAAATTCATACAATTTGATCCAATTTAAACCTTAATTAGCTATAATGTATAAAAATAAAACCATGTTAAATTCTACCCGAACTTAAAACGCGAAGACATTTGGCGATGGCTTCTTTGGATTGTATAACGCGGTAGTTGTATTGTTGGTCAAAGACCATAAAGTATAATCATGGGGTACATATAATTCATCGTAACTGGCAGGTGTTTCGCTCATGGGTAGATGACATAATATATTTCCCTAAAATACACTAATGTCTTCCTTATAGATAATAATCTATAATACGCTTATGCATGTAACAGTTGTAAGAGTATATCCGTACACAATACACGGCAGTTGGTTACATATATGTGTCCCTTATGATGATGCCACCGTACACACCGTACACCGTATACTGTAACGTATATTTATTACTAGTTTTACGTCAATCGTTTTTTAATGATTGTGTACTCATTGTCTCCATATCCATTCATATTGTTTCGGCATAGCATGGATATCGAAGAATTGGTATACCTATAATGTATAACGCATGAAACACGCATGAAAGGCGACAGCATAACCATCCGTAGGTAGCATGTGAGCGTGAGGTGTCGTGGCGGCCCAGTCCGGCTTCATGCTTGGCCTCTGCTTATCATATGTTCGTGAACAAAAAGTGAACGATGCGCTGATTAATTTTTTGCTATAACTATCAAATAGTGCAAGTTTATTGTCATATCTTACAACTAGCTGGTCTGTGGCTGCAACCTTTGTATGTTGGTTACGTAATTCTACGACACCATCGCTGACCAGCTGTACTCGGTGATTACGTTACAATTTTCTAGTGCATATGACTTTTCCTAATGTATATTATCATAATAATATTTTTAAAAACTTTAGAAGAATCCGTATGAGTTACGTGATATTGTATTCTATAACCTATGTATATCAGGGATAAAGAAGGATTCTTGGAATGTTTTTTTTTTTACTTTTTTCCAGGATTTTCATTGTGTTACGGAAAGGTCCCAGGGTGTTCGCAGACGATGTCGCGAGCAACAGCTAGTACTTTAATAGTACCTCGAAGTTTTCCTGGCACCATTAAACACTTCACCTTCCGCCACGAGTTGCGCGTAGCTTCTGACCTTACAGAAGTCACAATAGGCAAGGTGAAGATAGTAGAGGTCAAGTGGTTGTGAGAGGGAGGGCTTTGAAAGGTTTCGGTCATGAAAAAAATCATTAATCAATAATACATGTTTAATTATTGCAGTTCTTCGATTAACTATATAACTAGTTTGACAATCCACCGGTAAAAAATGTAAAAACATATGTCATTCATATAATTAATTAATATAATTTAAACGTTAACTAACAGGAATAAGGTTTGCAATAAAAAAATGTTAAAGTCTACCCGAAATTAATGAGATACGACATTTGGTGAGGACGTTTTTTTATGTGGATTGTGTATCTAGTCGCGGTTGACAGAAGTTGCAATTCTGAATGTTCGCCATTGATATCGCGGGCTACGAGCCTAAACAGAACTACTGAAGGGACACGCGCGATATGAAAACAAAATGAGCCATGAGGTTTACTCCTGAGGTCCTCGTATAACCGCCTCTTGTCTTGTAAATCGGTAACTCTAACTCGAAACGTTAATATGACGTAATACTTTTATATGCATGCATATAAAAGTATTGTGTCATATTAACGTTTCGAGTCATAGTAATATTCCGAATGGGCACAAGCAACAGTCCGTTTTTTTCCTCTACATCAGGTGAAACGTTGCAAGATCAATTAGAGAACCTTTGTCACGTAACATCATGCCTTACGTAAACCGCCTTACAGACAACAAGTTTATTGTTGTATTTTGTCATTTAGTCCTGCAATGAATCAGCTGTTAATGGGTTTTCTGTTTTTGTTGACAAGCTATTTCCCCGAATGACTTGGTAAACTTTTAATAACAAAACATACCTCTATGGAAAACAGCAATATCATGTCTCTTCATGTTACACTGACGAAGGATTTATGATGACACTAGCATGAAATATTAATAGTGTCATCAACCACTGGCCCGTTTCATAGAGACCTAGGTGTCTGCGCAGGACATAATGGTGCACAAATGTACGCGCAAACACAATAATTGCACTCTCCATTACCAGTACGCTTATTCTCCTCCCCTCATTCCGATTAGACAGTTGTCCGCCACGACCACAGAGAAATCAGGCGCATGACAGATGGCTTCATTTCTCTCAGAGTTAGTTAAACCGAAATAACGTGCTAATATTTTTTTCCACTAGGCGACCCTAACTGCATCTCACTGCGAATCTATGCATATCATAAGACAGTAAAACAGTGTGTCTGTACATTAAATATTTTTTGCAAGAAAAATATGTCTGCTTGCATATTTGTACACGGATTTGAATGAAACTTATTTGTTATATAGCCAATAAGCCTGGGCAACATATAGGTGTAATAAGAAGTGAGCGAACAAAGTCGCGGGCACCAACTCATAACAAATACAACAACTGAGTATTTATTATCTGTTCTCAATTGCACAGTTTTGTAACAATCACAATACATTTGGCGCGACGCGAACGTGACAAATACTGTTTGTGACAATATTACTACGCGTTAAATTACAACTAGACTGATCGAAACCTTGTTTTACGACCTGGAGTCTACCTTGTGTATGACTTACATAATTAGTCATAACATACAATCTAAAATTAATTAATTATAATTTATGGCCAGAAATTTCATTCGCAATCATTAAAGTTTCTAACTGTGGCCTATTTTTCTTTTTTTTGATAACATGGTAACGAGGTGTTGCATAATACCTCTAGCTCGAAGAATACAAAACATATTGATGTCTTAATTTACGCGAGTGTTACTCATTGCAATAAAATATTTCTACCACCCGTGACCATGGTTACTGTAAAGCTTCTGAAACGTCGTGCTAGTTAAATAATTAAGTAAACTGCGATAAAATCCGTAAAAGTGGTTTTATTGCAATACAAAACAGTGGAAACTAGCGTAGAAAGAAAGTGTTTGAACTGTATATTTATACCAATTTTGACAATATTCAGTCCGGCGAAGTTGTGGAAGCATAACGTTAGATGAACGGACAAGATTACAGACAGACTTTCGAATGTATACCATTAGTACGGGCTAAGTCCATTCCTTTAACAACACAATCAACATTCTGCTATTTTTGTTAAAAAAATCACTAGTGACTGCAGGCTTTGTTGTTGCTGTTTGTGGAAATGAGTTCAGCCCAAGTGGCTCTAACAAAAACTACTGAGCTGCAGTAGGCAAACCCAAAGGGCTCAAGTGACAAAGAAGTGCTTAAGTGTACCCAGAAGGGACTTGAAGAGTTCCAGGCCCATCTCGCGTGGACTTACGAGTGGCACTTGTCGTAATGTTTTAGTCACGAGGCGGGCGAGTTGCTGCTACATTGCAGCCGCATCCAGACGTCATCACCATACTTGCTCACATAATACCGCCCTTAAAACAGCTATGCTATCTGTTGAGGCTTGTGAGAACCTACCATACCATTGTGGGTTGAGCTAATAGAGGTCAACTTGTTGGCATATGCGAATGTTAATGGGTGTCGGTAACCACTATGGCTGCGGCTGCTCGTTTGTCCCCGTATGCTTTGAAAAATTTATGTTAAAGCACGGAATGAACCGTGCAAGTGTAGAGTGTTAGATAAGGTCAGGTTCATAAAGAATTTGAATTGCCATCAGATTGACCGCATGTGTTTGTTCTGAAATATCCCTCTCGGTGTACTTTACTTGAACGAATTAGCTGTAGCGATGTTTCTTTGTGCTCAATTGATGGTCTTCGACCCGGGAACGGGTTCCGGTGTGCGTCTGTGTGCTGAACGTACGTAAAGCGTATTCCTTTGTTAACAGGCGAAAAAAGAACAACGTTTTTAATTTGACACGGAGTTTTATAAAAATATACTTAGACTACGCATAATTTTTTACACTGTCTTCTGTGTTGGATAGGACAGGGGACTACTACCACACAAAAATTTTTGATAAAACTTTCTAAGGGGGTAGAAAAATCATCATTCATGATCATTGCGTACTACTGTTACTCACACTACTACTGTTACTCACACTACTACTGTTACTCACACTACTACTGTTACTCACACTACTACTGTTACTCACACTACTACTGTTACTCAGAGATTCACCGAGCTATGAGTACAGTGTACGACAGTCTCTTGTAGTTGGTCTCATATTAAGTTTCGATAAAATGTTCAATTTAGTTTTAACTTTATAGTATAGTTTTTTTTGTAAATCTCTTTGTTTTTTTTTTGTTGTTTACTGGCGTGTATGTGCCATTTCTTGTAGTGAACCAGGGTCTTGATACGTGTACGGATTGAGGACTTGTGTGTGGGAGCTCTGCGTGAGAACAACTATAATAATCACAAGATTATGTTATCTAGTTTACTTTGATGCGTGAGAGCTGTGTATGACGCTATCTCCGTAATTATCGCCTTCATTACCATCACCATGATTATTATAGCAATCACACATCATGATGGTGTGCCGGAATGATTTAACTAATGATTACTTGTGTATTGTAGCTTTTTTAGTTCCCTGCTGCCATTTCTAGTCCAGTTAAAAAAAACTTTTTGCTGACAGCTCCGGGGCACCTCAATTTATGCGGCTGAGGGTACCCGCGAAGTTCTAGCGAGTGTTCGGTCCATCCGCGAGCCCCCGACGTGAGCTACAATATTGCCAATTTTCATTTTAATCCAGTATTTGTGGCGTCATTGTGTAACAAAACCCAAACTATCGAATTAATAATATTACCAGAGGCTTCGCTCGCGTTAAAACCACCCAGCGTATTATTTTTAATAAAAATATCCTGGTGTCCTCTCTAATAAATCTAAGAATATATTCACATTTGTAACATTAGTAGGGATTTTTAATGGACTTGGCCCACCAGCCATTCTCTGCTACATCGATGTCGCCAGGATCGATAGTGGCATCCACTGTTGACCCATTGACATGATCGTAGGGGAGCGCTAAAACTGTCTTAGGACCCGCAACGAATTTAATCAAAAGAAAATAGTAGGAGTAGGAAGTGTAACAGTAGGGATCTAGTGCGATTTCATAACTCTCCCCTGTTCAGCAAGCGATTTGACCACTTGGTGTGACACGAATGCCGCTTGGGCGCTTGTCCAAATACTGAGCTATCGAGTGACACTTCCTAGGGATTATATAAGGTTGAAACGAGATTGAACGTACACGAACATCTGTTGGTGGGCTAGCTCGGACCTTGTTGTACTTGCTCACTGCGATTGCCAAAATTGTAAGAATTCATGCTGAATTGCAATTAGCAGCCCAATCGGGCCCACACTCTCGCTCACATGATATCGCCGTAAAGTGACAGATGTGCTGTCACGTTTGATGCTGTTTGTGAGTTTCCGATGGCCCTTTGGCAACAAATCTGCATTACAATTATGCTAATGTTTATATTCCGTTAGTCCCCGTGTACTATATAAAAAAACTATACGTAAAAAAGGAAGGCACTTGTACTGCTAATTTTAGCAGAGGCGAGGAAAATTACCATCGGCAAAATGTAACAGGTACTTGTATTGTGTGTTGTGTGAGGGCTGATGATACTTCAGCGCACTTTTGATTTTAGCACAGTCTTGAACAATCTAAGTATCTCCTGTACACTGGTAAAACAATTGGAAAGTGTGTATAGGCCACTGTGTCTATGATACGATTCCGTATTTACTCGTGCAAGATAGTCCATCTGGGATCATTTGTTTTCACGTTTTAAGTCGTCACGGTAACACGTGAAAAACTATGCTAAAGACTGTTGCTACGTGGTAAAGGAAATTCACGCTGTTGCAATTCCTTCGTGGAACCTAATCAGCCACGACAATTGTCTGATATCCGATGATGCCATTCGACTCTAAGTTGTGAATATACAGACGGGGAGATACATCTCTCTCACATGATACCACCGCAGACGGGTGCGGTTTGTGAGTTGCAGATGGCCCATAGGAGGAGAGGAGGGAAAGAGAGCAACGCATCTACATAGCAAGTATTTATTAAGGTTTGACGTACTAGGCTGGAATGATTGTCATTGTCAATGATTGAGTTGTCTACAAATTGTACAGGGTTCGAAGCTTTTTACACTCAATCAATTCAGTCAGATTCAGTCGTGAAAATATGATGATTAGAATAAATGTGAAAGGAAAATATAGGAAAAGATAAAAACGAAGTTACATTCACAGAATAGTATGGGCTCATATTAGTGACTCTTACTCTTAGTGTCTTATGTACCGACGTATATGCCATTACTATTTTTAACAAAACAATGGCTTGTACTCAATATAGACTTGTATTTCGGCCAAGTGTATACATCTGAGCGATATGCAACCAGCGTGCTCGGAAGTGACGGTAATGTTATTAGTTTACTTGTGTCTGGTGCATTTATGGAGCTGTTCCATGTTTATATTATGTTTCTTTGATTTCCGCGGTATCAAGTCTATAAGTTAGATGCGTGTGTCACGCGCATACTCTGCCGATTCAGACAAATTGTCTGTCGCGTTTCGAGCGGTGGCCCATTGGAGGCGGGGGGACGACGACGAGGACGGGGGGACAACGCATTTGCATAAATATGTTTGTGGGTATCGGTAGTTATAAAAAGGCTCCGAGCACCGCCTATTATATAAAAAACCTACGGTAACCAACAAATACTCGTAAGAAACGCGCGAAGCCGTGGATGCGCCTTGTTATGTATGTTTATGAACTTCTTCTGTGTGTACAGGACTTGCGCAAGTTCTGCTCCTCGCTGCTACTGTTGTGCCTCCAGGGTGTGCTTAAATGATGTGTGTGTAGTGCGAGCAATGCTGACGTGCGTGTTGTGGCAGGTGGACAGCGGCGGCGGTGGCGCCGAAGTGATGGTGTACTCTCTCGGCTGGGGCATGGGCGAGCCGGAGCGGCGCGGCAAGCGCGGCCAGCCCGGCGCGCACACGCTCTCGCCGGACGACGGCCACGAGGTGGACGTGCTGCCGCTGCACAACCAGGTAACAGCGCAGTTAGCGCATGAACTTAGTCATTATCGCCAGCCTTTTTTCGTCCACTGTCACATACATTGTTCGATGATCGATAAAATAGAAGGCTCGCTGCTACTCAAATATTATTTAGCTCTTATTAAAACAAAATTTTCCAAGACAATGCTGCTTTGCAGTTGAATTAGGTCGGCACTACTGGGGAGGTACCACTTTTGCGACTAAAGACGCAAATGAATATACGCATAATCACTACGACAATACGTTGCCCTCCATACTTCCTACTCTCCAGTGGGCGCATGCATATTGTGTTACCTATATTAAAGTCACCATAAGAAGGTTTCACAATTACCAATGTACTTTTAGAAGAGTACCACTAGAAATTTTTGCAATGAAAAATTATACAAATGACAGGATCGTAATTCGATCGATATCGAGTTTCCATGAATACGAAATATGTGTGTCACAAGTAACTCGTTAGATAATGAGCATTAATGTAAGCAGAAGTGTTGTTTTAAACGTATGCTAATATTATATTTACGAGTTTCCAAGCAATTGAAGGACTTTAGGAGCATTGTGATCTTTTTTTTTAGGAAGAGTGCCATGCATCAATGCATAGCACACTACACTATATCCTCCTATACAATGAAATTGGACCGGCACGACCGGGGAGGTACCTCTCGCCCACATAACACCGCCGTAAAGTGACAACTTCAGTGTCGCGTTTCGTGCGGTTTGTGAGTTGCCGGTGGCCCATTTCGTGGAAAGAGGTTAACGCATCGGCATAGTAATTATGTGGATGTTCATGGGCGTCGCTAGTGGTAAAAACGCTCCGATTGCCCGTTTGCTGCACTGCGTAATCCGGTTGTCCGGATTCCAATCCCTGCTTCGGCTCTTAGGTCAAAGGTCAATGTAATGCAAGGCACCACGTATCGCTGTAGATATCTATAATCATAACAGATTTCTCTGTTTTTGTTTTGCAACACTTCTCTTCGCGAGGTCGACGCGCCACAAGGGTATTGGAATGATAATAATCTCATACTGTTGTGTGAGAGTTGTTTACGCTATGCTATTTTTACAAGCGGGTTGAGATGGGTTTTTTAACCTGTTGGTGCAGAGAAATTGCTTGTACACATAAAAGCCTAATTTCGCAAACGGTCCGAAACACTACCAGTCATTCGGATATTGTATGTATACTTATTATATAATAGTTTGTTTGTCCGTTAAGAGTTTGTATGTTTATCGAGAAAGGGGCTACGACTAATAGGACCGGAGTTACGCGGGTATTATCGCGGGATGATGCTAGTTAGATTATATCAAACCGGCGGGTCTAAAGGCTACTTTACTAAATGGCCGCCTCTAAATTGAGAAAGGATTTTTATATAGCCGTTAAACAAAATTTCCATGAACACCCATTTTAAGCTGAATTGCCTGAACTTATATCATAAAAAATAACTTATCAGAATAACAACAACAAAACACACCAAACAGAACAGCCAAATTGCAATCCATCATCACAGGAACTTACGATATACTCTGTAACCACACATATGGTGACGTATATAGTGGCGGCATGGAGTACAGCCTATAGGGAAGGTCTAGTCATTTTATCGAGGAAGGCTCCTCGATAAAATGACTAGACAATACAAAAATATTTTTTTTATTCGTGCCATTAATTCCTGAGATTATCATGATCAAACAAACAAACGAAACCTTAAGCTTTACATTATTATTATAAAAATATATTACCGTGCCTGTGGAGACACTGTTACTTTACTTATTTAAATATGTAGATGGGTTTTCGATTTTTCAGATCGCTATCTATTTATGTGGTAAATTTTAAACAAATAAGCTTAGTAATTGTTTCTTGTAAAAGTAGGAATCAATGTACAAAATTTCACATTTACAATAATAGTAATGATTCCTTGTCGTAATCATCTACTATTATTGTAAATGTGAAATTTTGTATTTTACTTTAATTTGTAATATATATAATAAATTGTTAATACATTATCATAATTAACATTAACTCCGCAACAAGGTGAGCCCGTGAGCGCAATTTGCCTTTCATTATTACAGCGTACAAACAACGGTGTACCCAGTATCTAGTATGGTTAAGAGCTTTTTGTTAGTGAGGTCCCTTGTTCGATTCTCGGATATGACCAGCATGCTATAGTATGCAGCATGCTTATTGTCGAGTAAAAATCATTATTATACTATATTACTTACATAGTCGTCAGTTTACCTTGTGTGTTTCGTGAAGTATGTAGCGCCGGATTTCTCTCTGGTCGTGTTAAATTTCATCGGTCCACAGTTTTTGCTATCGAAACGGAGAAGATGATACAGCTCAATCTGATTATCTTTTTTTGGACGCGGGGAAACGCACTTACGCGCCTTCACTGGCCCTGGGTGGGGTCTAGTGGTGTGTGGGGGTCGCGGCACATCATAGTGCCGAATTGCCACAAAAACCACCGCGAGTACCGTCAGTGCTGCCTTTGGTGCGGTGCCCCGGAACAACAAATCATCAGAGCACCTCGACGGCTAGTCAGCCCCCTAAGGGATCGACGCCACCTCCACAGGTAAGGTTGTCCCGCACCACAGAACAACCCCACCAACTTTGGGACAGTGCAATGGGGCGAGGTTCCCATCCTCGCCCCTTCCGCTGTGAGCAAACGCACATCCTTCAGTTGCTCTTTGGCCCCTCTTCCTATAAGAGGGGAACGAAGAGCAGCCGCCTCTTTGGTGCCATTGCCTTTGCCCAAGGTGTCTGGTCACCCAAGGCTACTGAACCCCACCGCCACGACAGGGCTTGTGCCGTGGTGTTCATCTGATTATCTTGCCAGCCTACCATAACAGTTTATTCTATTGCCATCCGCGGTTCGCCCTGCTCTAACGATTAATTAATCTGAAAATACGTATTCTGTGACGACCGCGCGCCAGTCGTATCCATCAGCGGTTAGTCATATATTTTGGCTTCTCACGTGTGTATTGTATTGTATTCATTTGGACTTCGACTACATTCACAGGAACAGCTATAATGATAAAATGTGTAATACAGCTGTTGCTAACTGTATTACACAGTTTATCAGGCACTTAATGTTACACAATATGTATAAAGTACACTCCTAGACAAATGTGTTTAGTGTTTCTGTGAAAATATTGTATATCTTATACAATTATTATGATTCTAGAGCTGCCGGCTATAGATAACATTCAACGAGTGTTTCTTCAACATCCATTATCATTGTCACCTTGCTAAGTAATGCAATTAGTCTTTCCCTTTTTCTTTTATAGCACAGGGGGACAAACGAGAAATCTGAGCCTTTTTACACCCACCGACGCTCACGAACCTCAGCAGAATTACTATGCGATGCGTTGCCGTCTTTTTCACCGCCCTAATGGACCACCGGATACTCACAAACCGCTCCAAACACGACTCCGAAGATGCCACTGTGCCGGTATCATGTGACCGAGAGTTCATGCCTGCCCAATTTGTCTGCAATGCAACATGGCGCTAACTCTTACTATTAATAAGTCTTATGACTGACGTGTATAGCTTGCCGAAGTGGATTAGGACTCCCGGCCAAGTGCGTGTTGGAGTTGGTCACGAAGGGTTATGTAACCATAACCTATAAGAACGGCATCTAATCACGCTTAATGTATGGGAGCCCCATTTGCCACAGCGGCAACTGAAATACATCATGTGTAAAACTTTCAAATGTCCGGCAGCCACGGTTCAGGAGAAACAGCCCGGTGACAGGAAGAGGACGGACAGATGTGTCTCAGTAATAGGGTCCCGTTCTTAACCTCTGTTTAAGTAACCTTAAGGAACCACTTTACTGTATATACTGTATATAAAATATTCATACAGTTAATTAGGGTAAGCACTATCGGAATTCGAAAACCCCATCGTAGCGACCCAATTATTCGTTTTTTTTTAGCAGTAGAAAGAATTCATGCGCGGGAAAGAGATAAACATAAGGTAACCCTATCACAGTAAGCACTTAAATATTAATCCATTATGAATAGTTAAGCCGATCGGAAGTAGATAACCTTATTCAAAAGGATTTCTACATCGAAATACATCGAGACACTATTAAAAAGTTACCTTTTCATTTGGGTAACATTTTCAATAGGACACCCTATTAGTCGTAAGAATAGTCTTAACCAGAAAAGGGGGTTTCCAGTCACTAGCACGGACCACCTCCCTTAGCGAGTTTGACTTACACATGACCAGATTTTTTTTTATTAAAGTTATTGTAAAATTTAAAAATACATATATAATATTGAAAATTCATAGCGAAATTTCCCATCCAGATTGACAGCTCCAGAAACTAATGTTCTAAATTAAAGTAAATAATATACCAATAACACTATGTGTTTTCTGCTTTATTTGATTTAACTACAAGGTATAGTATATAGGCGTGTAAATGTACAGACCTACCACTTGCGTTATCTCGGAGTTGTTGGCCGTGACCCGGGAGTCGAAACTGCTACGTTAACGTAGTTCGCCAGGTGAACGCGCAAACACATTACACGTTTGAACACATCGATATTGCAGTTGTATACGCACCGGTATCGTCGGTGTTTTGTATAATTTTACTTTCTAAAATACTTGTACGAGACGGGTGTGCCAACGAAAGCGGTCTCATTTCCCCAACAACTTGAATTTATGCGATGCCTACTCAAATGAGATATACGGTTGTATTTTTTTCGAGAGAAATAAAAAGCCTTGGTGGACCTATATCAGCCCCCCTGCCGGCGGAACCTTGTACCATAGTCCCTGTTAGAAAGGCGGAAAGAGTTTCAAATAGCTCCTTAGCTGCACTCCCATCCGTCTACTACAAGGCAGGCCATTTAGGAATCTACAGGACTTGCACCAAACGGCTAACCCCATCCGCATATCCTTTGGCTGTGTAGATATCTATGGGTATTGGATTATCTTCTACAGAAATATAAATTGAAATATATTTATTCTCTGCTTCACAAAACCACAGACAAAGTAAACATATCGAAACTAAAAAGAAAAATCAAATATAATAGGCACTTAAGTATTGTTAATTGTTATCAGCACATCAGTATATATTATATATCTGTACGGACATATTCTTAGTTATGACACAAAGGACTACACTCTCCATAAATTCTATTGAAAATGTCATAAACATTGTTTTACAAAAATACCAAGATACACAGTCAGCGCCTCAAAAATCGGACAGTATTGATAAAAGATGTGTCCATGTCAAAGTGTAAACGGTAAAAACCACACAGAATCATGCGCGTAAGGTTGACTTTGTAAAATGAATCAAAATAGATTCATATACAGTCACGGACTCTTTAGAATTACAGTTATGAAAACGTGTATTTTTTGTCTCTGTAAATCTAAGTTGCCGGGCCGATAATTAGTTTGTGAGAATGTGTTTGATTGTGCACAAGTTCCCACGACTCACTGACGGTGTGCGAGTCCTTCGCTCGCGTTATTGGCACGTCTAGTAGGTTTACGACGTTTTTGCGTTTTTAAGACGCGAGCAACAATGAGGAGAACAATTAAATGCGGAATAGTACACACCTAGCTACACATCGAGTTTCGCGAGTTATTCCGCCAAGCAACACGGCGCGGAAAACAGACGTCTCCGCCGCTCACGTTATACCTTTTTTTTTGACTCCGCTAAGCTGACAGAATTGTTAAGTGCAGCTTCGGTTACTGTAAGACACGTCGGGCGACGGTCTAGGTGCGATTAGGTTCCATAGGACAGACCTTTCCCGCAGATGGGATTAAGATGAGGTACAGTAACTATTATAATCTTGGCCAAGGGGGCCCGGTCCCCTCCCCTCCCCCTCCTCTACCGAGGGAGGCAGTTCGTGGGGGCTTGAAGAGCTCGTTGAGTTATCGTGAGTGGGGGTAGCCCCTTCCACCACGGATGGGTGGCACACATCACATGATACCACAGAAAGTGATGGCTATGCAGCCGCGAGCGGCTTATGAGGAGCCGGAGGCCCATTGGGGGAAATGAGGAGATTGAGGGGTATGTATCCGCATATGCGGATGTTAATGAGTGTTGGTAGAATATAATGACTCCGATTTTCCGTATGCTGTAAATAATACCTATGTTTATATTCGCCATACTTACACGATTAAACTAATCGGTTAATTTGAAGACTTTAAGACAGGAATATAATTTTAAAAAGACCAGCTTAAAGTGGGTTCTAGTGGGCCAAGTTCGTCAACGGTTTGTCCAAGTAGGAGGCAAATGTGAACTTTAGCTTCTTTTTATCTACTAAATTACTCACGATGTAATATTACTGGTTAGTTCCAGTTACTGTTACACTATTATCTCAGCATTACGCTATGTTTCATAAGCGGATGTAAATTATAATGCCGGCGTTGAACGTCATCTTGTGCTCATACTATATATATAATAATTATAAAAATAATTTTCCCACAAAAGCTGACTGCCTGTATGTTATCGATTTTCGGATAATTAACGGAATTTCATGCTGTTTTTACCAATGGATTGGAGACCAATGGAGCAATTCCTAAGAAAGGTTTTGGTGTATAATTTCTTGAGGTATCCATCCGACAAGTGGTATTCTCGGACGAAGATCCAGTTATGCAATAGTAGAGCCTTTGACAGTACAACAGTTTGTCATACACAAACAGTTGGTACAGCTGACGTCTACCTCATACAGCTTGTATTCGGTGAGGCCTCCAGGAGATTGTGCATGTCTCTTCGTATGTTCTACGATAGATACTATCCTACCCTTCGGGGGCTTTTTCATTAAAGGGGGACAAATAAGCACGAGGCTTTTGATAACTACCGGCGGCTACACAAATCCGCATAATTCCTATTATGCAAGTGCGTTGTCCTTCTTTGCTCTTCCCCTCCAATGGACCACCACCTACTTCCGAAAGTATCACTTTACGGTGGCATCGTGTGAGCGAGAGGTACCTCCGCGGTCGTGCCGGTCCGATTACGCTGCAATGCGCCATGGCATTACCTCTTACTAAGATATCAGAACGTCATATGTATATACGGACAGGATAACTTCACTTCGTATCGAAAAGGGGCAACAAAGGCCATTACCACGTAGTCCACGTAGGAATGACGGCGCATATACATAACCACCTTGTATGTTAAAGCTGTAGACTGTTGTGTACGTAGGTACTGGGCACTTATAACTGCGAAGAGGTCACGGCCGACCGTCTGATGCAGATACATACGAATACGTGCAGCTTACGATCGTCGCTTTGCTATGAATTATTGAATGTCAACCGTACTTATTGAAAAATACAAGCGAACTCAATTTGATTGTTGACCTTTACGGGTAAATTGTTGTATGGAGCTTCCACGGTGTCCTTGTAGCATTGCAGCCAAAGCCGGAACGACCTTAAGCCTACAGGTGGTTCCCGTACGACCCGTACGGTACCGGCGGTAGATGCGCGATTCACACGGAATCGTCGTGACCAACCTATGAGACGGACTGTAGGTGAGGAGTGTTACGAGTTTATGGGCAAGCTATAACATATCACTGAGGTACAAACCCAAGGTGTCTTCATCACATTGCCTTTGGTGGATATTGCACAGGCATCAGCTGTCATCACAAAACAGACAATTTAAATATCTTGAACGATATGCAACAGTACGGTGTGTTAAATGTGTAAGGGGGAAGTAAGAAAAAAAAATATATTTATTGATTTACTAGTGATACGCACCGGCTTACTCTATCCTCCGCTCCGTGCAGTGGCGAAAATCACATTTAAATCCGTTCAGTAGACAGGTTTTTGGGTTTTTGTTGTATAATATGTATATACTTAGTTTCATTAACACAGTTTTTACGCCGAGTGCTTGCTGTACCTTGCATCCTCACTGCGGGAAGTAGGAACGTATCCAATACCCTTTAGTGTGGGTACTCATATCTCTCGGTACAAGCACACGGATGTGTTACGCTCACTTCACCGGGCAGCTACAACATTATACAGTGAACAATCAATTTGTGGACATAGTCGACAATTGTTCACAAATTGATAAGACTCCTCGCCAAAATATCGATCACCTCAGAAATTGTCGACAAATTCTGCAGCATTGTTAGCTATCCACGACTCAACACGAGCGAATTTCAATTAGTGGTCGTATCATTTGGCACTGTACTATAATCATTATTGGACCAGTGATGTAACATAGAGCTTTTACAATAAACCATCCGTCCGTAAACTAGATTTTTAATTAAAGTTTGTGTGTGTGTATATATAAACGCGTTAGAAATTTCTTTGGCGTAACAAGATTTTTTTTAAATTTATCTTTCGCCTTATTCTATATTTGTAGAAAGAAACAACACTAACCATCGGAAAAAATGAGTTCAATACATTGAAAGTTTTCTTACATCGCATTATATACTTATGGTGACTTATAACTAATATGTTGACTGGAGCTAACTCAAGGTGTCGGTTTTTCGTAACGTTGTGCGCGCGCATCATAAAAGTGTGCCATCAGTTTTACCTAACGTGCCAAAGGAAATATAACTTAAAAAACCGTGTGTCAGCTCAGTCACGCGGCTGGAGTTTTATGCGATCGTAAGTTTCTCCAACCTCATACGATTATTCGAATTTACTACACATACACCTAAAACATGTTTTTTATAAAACAGTTGTATTTCCGAATGTTTGTTTCAGAACCTAAACAAAACGATTTAATACAAGAACAACACATATTCACGCCAGTTCCCGAGTGGAGTGCCACATATCACGATCGATACCACTTGCCTCCTCCATATTAATTTAAAAATATTCAACGTTTAAAACGTAGCGGCGTAAAACTGGTAAATGGTATGAAATAAACGAACAAATCACACACGAGTCGCCCTTATCGGCTATGTACTCGTGTTTTCAATGTCGGAACACGACTGATTACTTACGTCACGCGCTGACGAAACACGCTCGTTGAGCAATTTAGTGTACACGTGTGATTTCATTATGTAACTGGTACTCTTCGTCGGGCAACTTGTGAGTGAACAGCGAATTCAGTGTGACTCGAACGCAAGAAATAATGATAGACCTTAGTGGTGTATGTGAGCGGACGGAGGAGGTAGCCGGCAAACAACACATCCTCACGTCAGTTCCCTAATCGGGTTGGACAATACTGAAATTTAAGCGATTTGACTTCCCTTCACGGGTTCTAAAATTTGTGGTACCTTCATTTTCTTCGCTAAGTCTATAACCCCGAAAATATTCATTTGGATGTTCTCCAGTCTCATTATTTACAAGACAATTGTCCTTAAGTCTGTACCCTGTGTGGTACATTATACTTTTAGCACATGCCAAGGTTTGTAAATGTTCTTCACCCTCACCATAGCCTACAAATTCGGTTAACTGTCCTGATAGAATGGATAGACGGATCCATTGGCGGTGACCTTGAGGACGTGAAACAACTTGTAGTATTAGCCAAACACGTACTCAAAATGAGCGTGCATGGATCCGTCCAATCGTTCGTATAGTCATGCTATTTCTCTACGGTCGTAGGTACTCTATGTGCGGAAGCCGGAAACTATAACCATCACTAAGGTTACCGCTACATAAAAGCATAGAGATAATAAAGATAGAGTAGTGATGCCATAGGCGGTTATATGACGACGACCGTCCCAGTGAATAGAGAAGAAAGATTAGAAAGCAGTACTATCTTTGTAAAAATAATCGCGCATGCGCATTGCACAGGTAGAAATTAATGAAAAAGGAGAGGCAGAGGGAGTGTTCTACATTTGATGTCTCTTTCGACTTAGACGGCCTCGTCTTAGTCTGGGGCTTCCCATCTCCATCTTTCTAGTCCCATCTCTATGCATACAAGTTTTCGATCCCCTGTACCCTGGGAGGTGGAATACAGTACGTTGCCAGATCACACGGCAGTTACATAACAATACTAAACAACGTCCGCGTGTGTCATTCATTGGACCTGCAATCTCTTGCTAAACATCGCGATGCCTTTATTGTAGGTTACATAAAAATACGGCTGTACCTACCTAAGTGTGGACAGTATAATGCTTGAATTCAAATAAGTTATTGCAGGCCAATTTGAGTACAAGATGTAAGTACCATAATGGCCCAGTAGTTCCTGAGATTAACGCGTTCAAACAAGCACAAAGAAACTCTTTAGCGTTATATTATTAGTATCGATGTCACAGGAATTGGGCCATTAGTAGCCATACTAAATGTCTACGAAAACAGGTAACTGTCATTTTTCCTACAATATGGCTACAACACTGGCGTTTAGTATGGCAAAACACGGTTTCTTGTACAATGGGCATTGTACAACTTTTTTAAACACCTACTTTTTATCTAGATTTCGTAAATATAGGCCAATTCTAAGAAACTAATTTCAACAGTTTTTATTTTTTCCCTGTCATTCCTTTTTTATTAATTATTCAATATGTTCGATAGCTTAGACTTGATTAGGTAATCAATGGCATAAGATGCCTGTCTGCTTTTGCCTATATTTTATCGTTATTTTTCTAAACTGATAAATGTCAAATTTGTCATCTTAAATTATCAACAAAAACCCCACTTATAAAAACTCATAGCTGTCAAGCAATAAAAGCATTCGATTAATACTATATTAGAGAAGTTACGATGGTTCCAGAAAATAACCATGGCATATAGGCAATGCTTTGTTGCTACATACTCCAAAAGCATAACGTTCTCCACCTTTCGCAGGAATCGTGAAACAACCTTGACAGGATTATCTATCATTCATGGCTAATAAAACTTATATTGTGTTAAGTGATATTAATTACAAATTAATGGCGTGGGGTTTGTTTTGTTATTATAACTTGACATTTAAGTTTGGCATTTGATAATGTTACATAAAAAAACGATAAAATATAGGCAAAGTTTGACCTATCTATATGCCAGTAAGCAAGCCGAAACCATCGAAAAATTTAAATAATTAATAAAAATGGGATTCCAAAATATATTTGTCTAAATCTAGAACAAAAAATAGGTGTTAAAAAATTGTAGAATGCCAATTCAACAAATGCAAGTAAAATTAATACATGATAGGTACATGATGCGGGGCAGGCATGAAATATACTGTTTCACTATTAATATATATGTTTGCCTCATGTTATAATGGTAAGCATGTACAACTACAGTCTTGCATTCGAGTTCCGAGTCGGTCTGAAGAGTTACTGGGATTTTTCAATTTGTACAATAGTCCGGAGTCAGGAAGTTGTCTGTTCCGTGTCTGATTTCTCTCCAGTTGTGTCGGATTGCCGTCCTATCGGAATAGGAGAATGGGGGAACAGGGAACTGCACTAGTGTCTGTGCACACACTTATAGACAATATGTTCTCCGCATTTGGGATCGTTTCTATACAGATGTATACCACAGTAGCCGAAATTCGGCTAGGACGACGTTATGTAGATAGTTAAATCTGGTAACACTAAAACATGCGTCTCAATATACAACATAAACAATTTAAAATGGATAAACTCGTGTTTGTATCTACGTTATACGTAGGAATGACTAAGCTATAAAGTAGTCACGCGCGATGTATTTGGGACTTCGGGTCATTGTATTGATAAATAAATATTATAATAATTCGTATTTTAAGCGTTATACAACTTGGTGTACATACTACTGCTAAATATATTTACAAGAATATCACGTTTGTTGACGGTATGTAATTCTCGATTATAACTGGAGAGTAGGCCAACGGCAGTTTCATCAGAGTGACAATCTAAACCTACATAATACCTATATCGGCATTGGTTTATTGAGATGCAGTGCTGCGCCATATTGCAGCAGAATTGTGTCGGTACGACCGGGGAAGTGCCTCTGGCTTGCATGATAATCACCTTGACAGCTATGCTGTCGTGTTACATGTGGTTTGCGTTTCTGGCGGCCCACTAAAGAGGAGGCGGGAAGGAGATAACATATCTACAGATCTCTACGGGTGGCGCGTCTGATGAACGGGCAATTTCGGGACTATTTAACTGACAGCAGTAGTGAGAACCTGTTTTTTAAGCCTCGATTAGTCCTTGCTATTGTAGCACACATAGAGTATATGAAAGTGGCGAAATGAACACCGTTGTCTATGGTAATTGAATTTAACATTGTGTTACAGGTCGGAGGTCATACGAGGCTGCTGGTTCTCAACGACAGCACAGTCATAAAGCCGCTGAACATACGCGAGCTGCATTTCTACCAGAACATTCCCGAAGACATCCAGGGCTTCGTCCCCAGATATAAAGGTGAGGATCCTGCCTTTTGCCCATTTAGTTAAGAGTTTGCCTGGTACGCTTTTAAGATTTTTCGCTGATTGCATCATTATATCATTAATTGCATCGACATTATTTATTTTCTTTTTTTATTTTAATATCATTTGTCGACGTTCTATGATCAGCCTTCAAATAATTGTAATAATAGAGCAGTAAGGAAGTTTTTAGACGTTAGTCTATGATTTTATTGTTTTTAATGCATTTTATCGGTCTATCAAAATATTCTTACGTCGCAGTGTAACATAACGGATTTTCTTGTCGTTTGATAATTGACGTGACGATAAGGGTTCGTCAATTAATTTTGCAAGCTTTAAATCGAACTCTCCTTATTGCTCACATCGTGATCACCATTTCTGTGTTTCATTCAATATTAGTGTGACTGAGATGTGTGAATGATCAAACCCGCCGACCGCAATATGTTTGCCATATGTGACAACACCTAGTCTATAAATACTATAAGAATTGTTATTTTTTTAATTTGAACGGATTAATGATAATTATAACAAAATAATATAGTACGTTATTCATCTTATAGATCCTAAGTAAATTAAATACAGCCCACATAATGTCGTCAGTTTACACTTTTAATATAATATAATGAAGCTAGATGTTAATTTTCATAATATGTAAAGTTTTCGCTCTATTCTTCAAATGGAGTTTTGCAGTGGCTTCGCATGGAGGAATTTAGAGGTGGGTGTAGTTTCATCAGAACGCCCCTTTTACTTAATCAATCTCACCTAAGTGTCGCCTAGCTGTGACCTAAGGACACTTAGTTAAGCCAGATGAGTCAAGGCTCGCCTTTAGCTGCGCCTCTGTTAGTTTGTGTACAGAAATGTACTAGTGGTCCGGGGTAGCGGGTGGCGGGTTTGAGAGCGACAGCACGAGTGGGAGCGGGGTCGGGGATGAGGAACACAATATTAGTTTCCTTGTTGTCGCAAGGGTTGCGGCGCTGCGGCGGGCGGAGCGACTTCGGCGGCTCATCACACAACCGCCCCTAATAGCGCCCTAGCGGTAATTTTTCTATATGGGTTTGTAAACCTTTACTTAAACCTACATCCACTACAGGCAGACACACACATGGCAACACTATACACACGCGCAATCACACACGTAAATCATATCTGTACATAGACACATGACAAAAGATATACAAACCCTTTATAAATATCGTTACCGTAAATTCTCACTCTCATTAATTTTAACGCTGGCAACTTGCACGACTAGTGAGTAAAATAATTCATACTACTACCTAGACAGTAATAATTACATACAATTAATTTGTATCTATATCTTACCTCGATAATCGGTAGTAATAAATAATGATGTGACTTTATGTTTTGCAGATATTGTTAAGACATCATTGTATGAGACTAACATTTTTTTGTATTTTTTTGGCATGAACTGTCGCTTGTGACATTTAGTGATGAATTGGCCGTTTGTTTCAGGCGTGATGCAGGCTTCTCACATGGGAGGCACGAAATTGGACAAGAGATACTCGCCGTGTTTTCGCGACGAGAACGGGCGAAAGCAGTCGCTGGGCGGCAAAAGGAAACGAGACGACGTGTTCAAGTGCGTATAGCGCGCCCCCTCACACTCGGGCCGCACCTTACTCGACACTTGTCATGTGTCCTTTATCATATTTCAGAAGCTTTGACGTACCCGGGCCCCGGCGTCGCCATTAATTCATATCATCGAAATACTTACACGATTATCACACTAACGTGAACGATGCACGACCCATTCTGCTGCGAGCGCCCGAATGTGACTTGCATCGTGGAGTCGTGGTAATGATTATATTTGATTGCAATGTGCAACCCCGTCTCAACATCTGTGCGCCTAGCCTCAAAGGCGTCATGGGCTCTCTGGTGCATAAAGCTCTAACAGTATTTAATATGACGTGCATGGAGGATGATAGGCGAGATGGGGCGCGAATCGCACCTTACAGAGGCGCACGGATATTGTGACCGAGTTGTCAGCTTAAATTACACGTAACGCCAAGTTTACTAGTTGATATTTCACGTAGTTTTGAACCGACATACAGCGTTCTATAATCAAACCCTTCTCTTACAGATTTAAAGTACACCGAAATGGCAATGCGAGTGAAGTTCTTAAAAGTATTGCACATATGGATAATTCTAATAAACAATGTAAGTCATATTCGAAAAGAGTCTTTTTTAATTGAGTTTTTACTTTTTAATGTTTGAAAGTCCTTTGTGTACCAGCCAGCCTAATTAAATTCGTAGTACCTACTAACAGTAGTACTCGACGACTTATGGCTAATTTCAGAGTGGTCACAGTATTTCGCTTGTACTGAATGGTTCTAAAATTGACTTGGGACTTTGGGATTCCAGGCCACGTATATGAGGTAATTCAAAAATGTATTCGGATTTTTAGAATATTGATTAAAGCCTCCTGTGCCCAATGTGACTTGACTGTCTTGTGTTGTGTTAGCATCAAAAGTCGTTCAATAAAGTCATACTTCTAATGCTCCTCTCTCCAAGAAACAAAACAAAACCTTCGAGTTAGATATTTAAAGTTGACTTATTACATAATTACAGTGTTGGTTACTGCACAAATACAAAACGGTGTAAATAGGGCAAAATAAAATGTCAAACCGTTGTAGTGGTAAGCTTAATAAAAAAGGGACGTTTCATTTCTCTTCCCCATGACGCATATCTAAATTATCAGCAAATGCGGCTATCACACTGCAAATACGAAGACATTCGCATTTTCATTTGTTCTCGTGTACAAAATATATTTTATTCCGTAGATTGCCGTACTAAGCGCCAGTTTGTAGCCACATTGAACAAACAATGAACAGATCTCAGACCCCAGAAACATTCCGTTGACGTTTGATATGCCTACTAAATATTACAGAAAATATTTTTGTACAAAAGAACAACGAGGCGAAAATTGAAACTGAATAGATTTCTTGTTTATGGGAAAAACCATACAGTAAATCTATTTTCGTTTATTTGAAACACCCATATAAAGTCCATATAAAGATGAAACGTCTTCTTTGCATGTTATTTCACTTTGAATCTCTTTATCTGTTCAGTGACTTTTGATGCTTACTGTACATTCGTTTTGCATATAATGCATGTACAAGGCAGTTCGGTAACAGCTTTTTCTCCATCATTCCTTTTACGTTTACCATAGTAATAGTCATGTACGGTTGGTGCGCAGATTTCCTGATGATGGAGAACATAACGTCGTCGTATCGGCGGCCGTGTGTGCTTGACCTGAAGATGGGCACGAGACAGCACGGAGATGACGCGAGCGCCGAGAAGCGTACTAAGCAGATCGCCAAGTGCGCCGCGAGCACGTCCGCGCTGCTGGGCGTGAGGCTGTGCGGCATGCAGGTACCTTTAACTTTATATCAGGTGAGGCTCTACCTGAGGCCAAACGCAAGCCTATCAATTATAAAAAAAACTACCCGCGACTCGCTGCCTGCTACCCTGCAGTAGCAGGTACTACCTGCTACATGCATGAGGGCCGAGAGTTGAACCGATACAAAATTGTATCTGTATAAGTGTTAAAAGCAGGTTGCATAAATCTTTTTTTGATCCATAATTATAGATCATTCCTCTGGAAAGGATTATTCCGTCCATGAGCCGCCCTAAAATTTATTTTATTTTTGATTGGATTATCAAATGTTATAAATATAAAAATTCAGTCTATACGCCTTATGCGATTGTTTGTTATGTGTATGTGTATACAGATGTTCGTGGGCTCGAGCGGAGTGTGCGTGCGGCGCGACAAATACTGGGGTCGCGCGCTGTCCGAGGCAGGGCTGCGTGAGGCGCTGCGCGACTTCTTCGCGGCTGGCGGAGGTCTGCGCGCCGGCGTGGTGCGCCGCGTGTTGCGGCAGCTGGACGCGTTGCGTCGCGCTGTCGCCAAGCAGACAAGCTACCGCTTCTACTCGTGGTGAGTTACCCATGGGCTGTCACCAAACCGAATGGTTAACGGCTCTGCTCCTTGAGAGACACTAATTCGGTCACAATATCTTGTGCTTCTCAGTAATTAGAAATCAGTTGCTCCTCACGAACCCCTACGCGCTTGCTCCTCGCGGCTTTGTATAGTGACTACACAGGAGCGCACATATGATGTCACCTGGCGTCCAGCTAATGGATGCTGTGATTGTGTTTCATATTAACTGACGCATAGAGACATACCTGATATTACTGACATATGGCCATTTGAGAGCTACATATTGTATTTATTTGTAGGGAGTAGTGAATGTGGAGGAGGCAAGGCAGTTACGTAAGGATCGTGATGTGTGGCGTTCCTTTTAATCCGTATACCCCATTGGGGAATTGGCGTGAAGATGTACTGTTGATGTCATTGTTCCGTTTGCGCAGCGTTTTTAATACTATATGTGTATATTTTATTGCTATATGTTTCAGTTCGCTGCTCATAGTGTACGAGGGTGAAGTGGCTCCCGCGTACCTCGACGAGGCGAGCGGTAGCGCGTCCTCTGAGTGCGACGGCGAATCCCCCGGGCCTTCGCCCTCGCGTGGGCACTTCGACATGTCCACCCTGCACCACGAGATCGAACACGACTCCAGCCCGCTACTGCACTCGGAGGAGACCATGGGAGGATATGAAGAGGGCGAAGCAACAGAGGTATGCCAGCCACCCAGCCCAGATTCGGCTGATAGTTGGATGGCATACTCGTCCGCAAGTAGCGAGTCGTGGAGAGGGGAAACGGAGGAAGAGACGGAGGGTGCGGGCAAGCGAGCGCGCACGCGCACGCCGCGCCCCGAGCGCGCGCGCACTCCCGAACGTGTGGACATACGCATGATAGATTTCGCGCATACCGCATATGCGGACGCCGCCGCAGAATCCCCTCTGGCTACTGCGACCCCCCATCACGGACCGGATTGTGGCTTTTTGACCGGTGTAGACTCGCTGAAGCGTCTGCTCACAGAGATATTACACCCGCAACCCTACAGTTAATGAGCGCTGTAGCTAGACAATGCGAATGGGCTCCCGGCGCGAGCCGGCACGTCGATCGACGAGTATTGTACGACGAGCGACACGGACGCAGGTCGCAGGGTATATGTTTCCACACCCCTCCCCCTCCCCTATCCTAGATGTCGTGTGATCCCCTAGCCTCTAAACCGGAACACGTATCGCACTTAGTGAATGTTGGCAGTACAAACGTTACTTTAAAATGTGTTACGTTACGGGACCCAGTAGGTAGATTTAAAGGGGTAGTTTGGAATACAAATGTGATTTAACATTGGTTTCTATAAATTTTGTTCAATCGACACATTCCTGGATGTATTTTGTTACACATTTCATATTCTAATTTCATCATATTTTAGAAATATAAATATCTAGCCTATATATATCTATAAGTTCTTGTATCGATTGTCCCTTAGATGTTGAGCCCAGTAACTGAAGCCAAAGCGATTAGTGACCTCGAGAGTCGAGACCATTGTATTTTGTAGTAATTTTATATTTAAACTCGTTCCTTTCGGTGTATCATTAAAGAGACATATGTGTATTGAAATATTCTGTATTTCGACAATTCGAAACGTACGATATTTCTCATATTATTGTAAACGTCTTACTTAAGTGTAATAGCAATATTAAAGTATAAAATTATTATTTGGCGATCAGTATTATTAGAATGATTAGTTTAATTGTACCAGTTTTTTAAATATCGTTAAGTAGCAGAGGTGCTAGTATGTAATATACACTGCCCATGAACGAGATGGATATGCAAGCATTTGCCGGCCAGTGTAATGCGCCCTTCGGGTGTAGGATATGTCCGACTTAGATATAGCCAACATTCCTTCGTGCTGCATTCGTCGTGTTTGTTCTTGTAAGTTTTTTTTATATATTTTGTTGAGAGATAAATTTTTAAAATGTACCTGGTTAATTAGTATGCTAGGTTGTATTGAAAAATTATCATTTACGTCTGTTATTTTAAATAACTGTATGACACTATTTTGTTAAATAAATTTTAGGTATTAAATCAATTGTTTTATTTTGAACTTGTCAAGTAAGTCATGTCACGTTTACAGTTTACTAAAATAAGCATACATTTAAATGAACGCCACGACGACTGATCTCCTGCTACTCGCATCCATCCCGGACCGGCTACTGTACGGCGATCGTCTTCCCGCCTGGTGAACGGTCGACCAACACCTCGTTTTCCTAAACGCGGCCTCCACTCCAGAAACTTAGTGACCAACCTGCCGTCTTATCTTCTGAGTTTGTGACCAGCCCATTGCCACTTCCTTGAGTTAATTCTTCGCGTAATATCGGAAACTTTGGTTATATGCCTTATTACTTCTTTACGAATTCTTACGGACAAAGAAACAACAAACATCGCACGTTCAATAGCCCGCTGAGCTACCTAAAACTTGAGGACCAGTCCTAAATTTAGAGGCCATGTTTCGCCCCCGTAAGTCATCACGGGGAGAACGCATTCGAGCTCTGCGGTATAGGCAACGTGATAATTTGACGAAGCTTCCGGAAAGCTGCCGAACCCAAATGAATCCTTCTATCGGCTTCCCTCTCGAAGTTATCTCTACCTAATTGCAATATTTGCCCGAGGTAGTCGTATTCGTTAACGACTTCGAGAATAGCACCATCGGCGTTGACTGGCCTAGGGAGAACGTGTTCGTTGAACATGACCATTGTCTTGTCCAAGTTCCCACTAAGGCCAATACGTTGGAAGGATTCACTTAGGCAGTGCAATATTTCCTGCCATCTCTCCAACTATTCGGCCAACACAAAGATATCGTCTACGAAACGAACATGTGAGAAGTACTCACCGTTAATATTTATGTCACATTTTGCCCAGTTTAAAGTATTAGGGTCAATTCATACTAGCGCAGAGTCGAAGCGCACCGAAGCGTCAAATTCCTCACAATCAATGCGCGCTTTTTCGTGGCATTAGTGATGGACACCAGTTGCCAGTTGAATCTCGTTGTTGAAACTCGTATAAAATGGTTGACATTGATCTTGCTATGATGTTGCGTATATCAGAAGTTGAAGAAGAAGAAAATGCAGAAAAAAGAAAAAGAAAATTGCGAAATTTTGGAGTTCACGACTTGTGGAAGAAAAGACGTATATCTGGTGAATAGTTCACCTAGTAGCCGCTTGGCTTAATGCGCGCGCACCAATCAGAGTTGCTCGCGCGCAGGCGCGCGAATTCCCCCGATCGAATCTTTAGCTCTCGTAACACAGGTTTGCCTCCTGCCCTAAGAAGCTCGACTGTAATTCCGTCCTTCCCCGGAGCCTTTCCCCCTTTAAGCTGCGAAAAAGCCAGACTAATCTCGCTCAACCTAACGTTCGGCAGATTTCCTGGCAAATGTCGTGTCATGTTTGCACGCGGATCGTTGTTCCGGGTATCGGAATGAAGAGTGTGCGGCGTATGCAAATTGCTACAGAAAGATGCGATCTCAGATAAGATCTCTGCTTAAAGAAACGGTAACCCCAGAAGCAGTCCTAACTTTTGTCAGATGACTTCTACCAAGCTTCTCCGCAGACACCTTCGATACTCTACTCTGCTCAATCGCTTCGGTAACCCGTAGCGTATTTGAGCTGGAAAGACCTTTATTAGTTTGCGGATTCGCTCTGAAAGAAGCATGACACTGGTAGACGCAACGTCTTCGTGTCCTCTACGTTCCCTCATAAGTCCAAGCGTCTCATCTGAGAGTTTAACTTTGCTGCTCGTATACTTACTCCTACAATATCTTTCACCCACGTCCCACATGTAACCAATCGCGCCGCTCAAGGCCTCGTCAATTGACTATGTAGTTTCCGGAATATCTAGGGTATCAACCGGTTTTTTGATTCCAGTTGCAATTTTCAGAACCTACCATAGTTCGTCGGAAGTTAGGTCAAAGTGTTGACTGTACTAATCGGACACGCTCGCGTCGAAAGCCTATATTCAGAGACTCCAAGCAATCCGTGACTGCTTCCGTTTTTAGTCCAGTTGATCACGGAGACATCCCCAAATGTATATTTTCGGTCCGTCATACTAAAATCAATCTCGTTCCTTGTCACAATATAGGGTCTCTGCCATGTCCACTTCCTATGGGGACTTTTTCTTAAAATATGAGTTCTTTAATAAGATGCCCTCTTTCTCAAGGAAGTTTATCAGCATTTGCGCCCCTGCGATTTCGACATCCGACTACAAGTGGTCACAGACTCGATTCGACACCATTTCCTACTCCCACTTTGCCATTAGAGTCCCCCATAACAACATTAAAGTGGGCCTTACAGGCCTTTGAGACATCATCATAAGTTGCTGCCACGTCGTCATCGGAATGTGTCGAGGTAGGTACGTATACTTGTATTACTTTGAGGTTGCACCTCTTAGTGAGTTTAAGTATGAGATACGCCAGCCTACACAACACACTTAGAGTTTTCGACGATATTGCCTACGAGGGACTTATGCACGAGAAATCCCACGTCGCCTTGTGATGGAGTGTCGCCTTCCCTGAAGTGGAATAGGTGACCCGATGGCAGAGTTTTGGTGTCTTCACCTTGTGTTCGGACTTCACATAACCCCAGAACGTGCCATCCCATTTTTTTCAGTTCTACCTCTAGCTCAACCAAATGGTTATCTAGTCGAAGCATTCGTCCATTATACGTAGCCAGGTCAAATCGGTGATAGCGATCCGTAGCCCGGAGATTCTTAGCACCCCCTGTTCCACCGTTACTACTTAGTGGAACTACTGGGAACTGGCGGCCGAATTCGTCTATGGTCATCCATTTAAGGTAAATGCTCATAATTGCCATGCTGAGCAGGCGAGGAATTTTACGTCACCTTGGTCTTGGATTGAGGGTGAGAGTATTCTTAGGTCGCACCCACACAGCCAAATTTATAGTCGCTAAATTAAAATATTAATAGAATAATGCCTTTTTACAACAAAGAACATTGAAACCAGAGGTTTGGTTTTCTTTCTTGAAAAAAAAAATGTAGGTTTCCATATAGCCGTTAATACCTTCAGATATTTTAGTGTATCATTTTTAAATAATGCCAATGACATGATCATGGAAATAATTCAGATAGGTGGTAGTAGTTCGCGCCGCCACTTAAGTTCTGCAGACGCGGCGCAGCTTCATGTGTTCATTTAAATTAATGTCACTTATTTGCTAAGATACAAAATACTTCTCATTAGTCTACTTCTCATTGTTTTCCGTCGAACTTGACTAGTAGCGACAACTTTAGAAATAAATGAAAATATTGTATTTATATGTAGTTCGTTCTATGAATACAATGTAATATAAATAATTAATCTGTAATGGTGTCAACGCATCGCCCATGAACTGAAAAATTTATATGGCTCCTTAGGAGCTTCATGCATAGTGATAATATAGGTAGGTAAAGAAAAGAAGCTATAGGTAGGCCTATGACTGCGAGTGTCCGCATTGGTTAGTAGAGAAGGAAGTTGAGAATGCAGTACTTGACATCTTTGTCTATGAAATCTCGCATTGAGAGATATAAATGAAAAAAAGGGAGTGAACTACATTTGACGGACACGTTTTAAGCTTCCCTTCTCTATCTATATTATCGCTATAATTTAATGAAGCCAACGTTTAGGCAATATGACGGGAAAGAAAAAACTCATTTGCTCTTTTGGGGTTGACTAGTAAAAATTACACATTGAAAAATCTACCAATATTAAATCTTTCACATTAACAAAAAAAAAAACAAAAATCTTATAGAATATTCTATAATATTCTATATATCTATTCACCCCAAAAGTAATAAAATACACAAAAGTTTACAATTGGCATAATTGTTGAAAGGACACGAGCCAGTAAAAAAAGGAAAAAGATTTCCCGCCAAATATAGTTTTATTTTTAAATCCAATTTTCCTCATTTCATACTTTCCTAATTGGTTTGCCGGTTCAGACTAAATAAAATATTATTGGTTAATTAGTAGATCTTTTTCAGAGTTTTTCGTATTTCTTTAAGCTTTGATTTAGAAATATGTCTGATTGCAATGATGTTCAAACATTAGAAAGCATTTCAAATGCTGTTGATGATTCGCAGTTAAAAATAATTTTAACTACTCAATGTATAAAAGGTAGGTACTCTGAATTCTGAAACTTGAATTATTATTTTTAAATTTCAGTAAGTGATCTAAGATATGTATAAAATTTATTTCAAGTAACTGGTGATTAGGTTGCAACTACCAGATTGGCCACGAAGGATATAAAATATTTTCTTAATGTCCGAGCGAGTGCTACTTACCTAATTATTGTATTCTTTTTCCACTATATGGAATTAATATTTGTAGTGCGCCTTATGCCTATACTGATGTTGTAATATAATATTATTATTAACGTAAACTGGTATTATCCATGAGCATTTAGCACATCTAAAGCATACTATGGGTATCTTACAAAAGTTGATAAAATAGGATTATGTGTGAAATCGTAATTAAACATTATCTAGTACTATCAGCACGTACGCGTAACTCCGCTCACTGCTATTAGTCGTAGCGTCATAGTATGTAGCCTATAGTCTTCCTCGATAAATGGACTATTCAGCACAAAGTTATTTTCTCAATTC
Organism: Eumaeus atala; assembly: GCA_017140195.1. Taxonomy (NCBI): domain Eukaryota; kingdom Metazoa; phylum Arthropoda; class Insecta; order Lepidoptera; family Lycaenidae; genus Eumaeus; species Eumaeus atala. The sequence continues at coordinate 403,559 of JAFELO010000201.1, forward strand.
AGGCTTGTAGTTCACGAGTATAGCGCGTCCAAACAAACAAATAAACTTTTCATTCTATATTATTTGTAAATATACTATTGACTCATCAGGTTGTGCCCTAAACCCCAAAGAAATAATTATTTTGGTCAAAATCGAGACACCAAAAGCAGCAGCGCCACCTACTGAATCCCCATATAAATACAAACTCTGCCCGTTCAATTCACCGTACTCACATTTTCGTGGAATATCAGTAAATAGAACGTGGAATATAGGCATAGTCATTGAATTATTACCTATTACAACCACAAACACCGTGACGATTTAGACGACGACCATAGAAAGAACGCTACCAACAACAATGATGCGGACGTCACTGTAGTCAAACCTATTAAACCTATTAAAAAAAATAAACTGTATTTTCTGTACTAGTGAAGTAATTTTTAGACATGGCCACGATACCAGTAGTGGATGATTGACTGCTGATTGAAATTCTATTTAATAATCATAAGCTTGGTATATTATTTTAGCACAATCTCTGTTGGTTGCCAAACTACGCAAACAATCTGAACACCAAAAAGAAATATGTAACTTTATTAACGGCGGAAATGTAAAACTAAAGGCAGAGATACGGATAGCTGAGCAGAAAATCAAAAGGTTTAATCTAAAATATCTACATAACATAAAAAAATATAATATTATATAACATAAGTCATACAGTCTGCCATGACTTATGTTTACAACTGAAGTTTCCGATATCACGCGAAAAAATAAGTTCACTGAAGTGGCAGTGGACGGGCCACTAAGGTTCTGGAATGGAGGCCGCGTTTAGGAAAACGAGGTGTTAGTCGGCCGTTACCAGAGGGAAGGCAATCTCCGTGCAGTAGCTGGTCGAGGATGGATGTGAGTATCTGGAGATCGGCCGTCTTGGCGTTCATTAAAAGAGTCCTATGTCCAGCAGTTGACCGATAAGGGCTGATAATGATGAATGATGACGAACATAAAAAACAGTGCAGTGTTTTTATTTTAAAATATGTGTAAGACTCAGTGTATCCTGTACCGCTGGTGCAACGTAGCATTGGTTTTCAGTCTGTCCCTTAAATAAAATTACAAAAAGTACAAAACATTTGATACACAAAACCAGCAGGAACTTCATATATAAATAAATAACAAACACGCTGTACATTATATGGTAATAAATATATACCTTATTTATTTGTACAATCATTTATTGCATATAAATATTTGAAATAATAAAATACACGATAATTTTTTTAAACGGCTTGTAATTACATTCTTAAAAAATCCATAATTTCTGTTCATATTTTAATTAACATTGGAGACATTACTCAATCATATGGCTACAAAGTTTAAATGACTTCTTTTTGTAATTTTAACATTTGTAATTTTAATGAGTAAAGATACTTACTTTTTATTTTTTGAAAGAATAGTGTTGGAGATCAGAGCGCATGTAAAATTACAAAATAAACACTTTCGTTATGCCATATCGCAAATTCTCCTAAGATGATGGCATAAAAAATATTTGAAACGTGTTATATTGTGCAAGTGTACTAGTACCTCAAGTCTCGACGAGATGGTGTTACTAAGACTTGTTAAATTTTGAGCTCGGAAAATCTCACATCAAGTAAATAATACTCGGTCTTAGCGGTAAACCAATTAGCTAGCTCCTACTTCTTAATAATAATTTCAGCACGATCACAGCGCTTGAAACAATTAAATCAGCTAACGTTGAATTGCAAAAGGAATTGTTTTTGTCTAAAGAACGAAGGAGTGACGTAGTGCAAAGAGTAGATAGTGGTATAATAAAATATGAAAAACTATGGCAAGAAGCAAAGGAAAAATATGAAAGTATACCCTTCATAAAGCATTATCTTCAGACGAAAAATCAAAACCAGATAATTAAACAAAATATAGATACATTAATAAATGATTCCCAAAAACTTGCAAACGACATTATCGTCAAGAAAGTTAAGTTAGCCGATTTAGATAGGTTAAGAATTATAGAACTAGCCAAATATTTAATTATAGAGCGACCAGAAACCTTACAGCTCATAAAACAAAAACGCGATAAAATGGAGGTAATGAACAACGAAATTGAGAATATAATAAAAAATCCCAGTGATGGTGTGGTTTGCAATGTTAATATTTCCGAAGAAGTTGAAAATCCAATGGAAAAAATAGACAAAGACAAAGGAAGTCAATTAGATTTAAATAAAAGCGGAGATGATACCGGTATGGTGGTAGGTGATTGAACAATAAAAAGTTTTGAATAATTTATCGAATTTACAAATAATCCAGATATGTTTACAGCTGCCAAAACTGGAGCTATGTTACATTGATCTTGATTTACTATCTACCAAACTAGACAAGGTAAGGAACTACTAAATCTTTTTCATTACTAGGTATTTATAAGTATGAATTACGTAACAAATGCAACATATCAGCAGTGCAGCGAACATGCCTTAAAATGTTATGTTAGGATAGTTCCATAAATCTTAATTTATGGAACTATCCTTTGTCTACATTTAATATTCTCTCCGTGAACAAAGTACAAATGTTAGGGCTAAGTATCGCGGTAGTTATCAAAATCTTACGCTTATTTTACGTTAAATCAAAATCAATAATCAAATTTACGTTAAATCAAAATCTTACGCCGTCGTTTCGTCATCTAGATCTACTTGCACTTCAAGTGCAAGTAGATCTAGATGACGAAACGACGGCTTAAGATTTTGAGTCTACAAATAATATTTTTTGGGTCGCCTGTATATAGAGGCCAGATTGCTACCTTAACAAATTATACACTAAAACCTTCCTTGAGAATCGTTCTATCCATTGGTGAAAACCCCATGAAAATTCGTTCGTCGACAGACAACTTTGGGGACTTTATTTTAAAACCTGTGTAGTAGCAAGTACCTTCTACACATATTTAAGAGATACTAATTAGGTATTTATGTAATTTTAAATTACAGATAAAAAAATCTGATTCGTTTAGTATTGCATCGAGAATACAAAATCCAATAGAATTACAACAAAATAAAAAAAATAATGATAGCCACTATGATTTCGAAATGATTTTGATTGGTGAAAATTTTAATACTCACAAAAATTACTCTAATAAGAAACTGGTTAATATATTGGACAATGTTAAGCTTAATGACAATGAAGCTAAGGATATAATATCCAAAGTGAAACAAAGTGGCCTGAGAGATGTTAGTACATCAGAAGTAATTGTGATTGATAATAAAGAAGTTGATGTGGATGCGGAGGTATGTATACAAACCCACGTTATATCATTTCAATAATACAAAGACTTTGTCTATTCTTCGTCATTACACGAATTAGCATAGCAGCAGTTTATTGACACGTGCAAATCACCTCCCGCCCTGCTCACTTACCGCTAGATACCTACATGGTCTTTGAACATTTATACGTAGCTTCGCTAGTTATATTTTCGATTATCCCGATGCGTCGACTGAGAGCTGTATTGTAGCGATGGAGTATTAACAATGGAAACAGGGGCCAGCTTGCTCATTTAATTATGCATTTTCGCTACTGGTTATAGCTAGAAGCTGGGTAATCACTATTTAAAGTAAGCAAGCAGGTATGTAGTTTAACATTTTTAATCTGATATTTCCATGTTACATTTGGATTTACGTGGAAGAAAATGTGCAGGGCGCAATTAAAGCGAAAAGTTGTATGATCGGAAGTTATATTCCTTGTGTGCTGAGTGGTGATGTGGGTAACGAGCATTAACTGCCCTGTCTGGCTCCTACTGGTTGGGGGTCTGTGGCATTTTGTTGACCTGCCAGTATTCCACCCTATAGTTACGCCGATATCAACAGAGGCTGCAAAAAAAGGTGAAATAATGAAAAATGACCAAAGAGGCCGCATGAAAGATTTTTATCTCAACAAGAGGCCCGTTTTTTTAATTTGTGCGACTCTTGAACAACATCCATATGAAGCGACATCATTATTCGCTCTTTTAGATTTCTTATAGTAATATTTAAGCACAAATAATACACACAACTGCTTATTGATGGTCAGTGATAAATATTTTCTGAATTGGAAGATCTTAAATCACGAATCCGGACAAACGTAGATTCAAAGATTTCCTATACTTTCAGACAAGCAAGACAGCAGATGTACCGATGAGCATAGAAGAAGAGGACTCAACCCAAAAGAAATCTTCTATAATTGGACCACCGTCACAATTTTTGGACCTCAGTGAAGTAGTATTTATTCATTTATTTACTTTCACCTAGCTATTTACGTACCTAGCGTAGACCTAGCTTCCGCCTAAGCCTTCATGGTTCGGTTATTTTTTTTTGATTGGTACTCAAAACACTTTGCCTAATTTCATACTTGTATCGATCACTACCTAATTATTCTTTTGTGTTGGCTCCCTTTTCGGATTTGCCAATATCAGAGTTTGGGTGAAATTTACTGCCCTCATGTTATATAATATAATTTAATATTGTCAATTTTAATAAAGTTACAAAGAATGCTGACAAATGGAGAGAAAACATATGTAATTAAGGATTTAAAATCAATAGCATATTTAAGCCGCTCACGTCGCGGTTTTAAATAAAAATAGAGGACTTATAATATAGAAGCCTGGATGCTCACATAGTGTTTTCCCTTCATGAGAAAACTGCGGGCCTAGTGTGTATCCCAGTCTGCGACCATACGAGTTTTGGCAAGAGAGGAAGGAGGTCGTAGCACTAAACTCTATATTCGGAACTCCAGATTTAACAACTTCCCTAGCTTAGTAATTTGCATCTTCATTACCCTTTATACCTCTGTGACCGGGAGTCCATATCAGTCTCGCTTTATACTTTTAAATAGGCATTTCAGTAGCAAATGCTTTATATACAATGGACCACCGGCTACTCACAAACTGCACGAAACGCGACACTGAAGATTTACGGTAGTAAATGAGCGAGAGGTACCTCCGGTCGTGCCGGTCTAACTCCGTCGCATAGGAGGATGTAGTGCGATGCATAGTGGATGACACTACCTATGATACGCCGGAATTGAAGCAATATAACCACTTGTAGAAAGAGCTGGGAGTTCGATGAATGAATTAGCATCACACGCAGTTTTAAATTAAATACAAAACCTACTCCATCCCAAACGCTTTATCTCATCCAATTTGAAATCAAATCCATGAAAACTTTGAATTTTATTTTTGAAAGGAAAAGACCAAATTGAATGGCTCTAAGAACTACACCCAAGTTAGGCACTGGCTCTTGCTTGGAAATGTGAACAATAAAAGGTCCAACATCATGAAGGGAATATTTGTTATTCTCCTTTTCAAATTCCGGATTTGTGTATGTTACTTGGATAGAAGGAGAAATATTATGAGGATTAGCAACGTCTCTTTTTGGGTTAGGAGCTGGATATACGTCTGAATTCGGGCGCTTGCGCCTATTTTCGTTTCAATATCCATTTGTGTTAGTGTAGGAACAGGTGAAACGTACTCCGCCGGGAGCAGGAGGTTCACTCATTGTTCAAACTACTGTAAACATCCGCTAAAAACCTGACTCAATACCTTCGTCAACACACAAACAAACACAAATAGGCAATTTAATTTCACAAAATAACGTAACATTATAAAAGAAACTAAATAACTATGAAAAACACCGGTTCTCACTCAACCCGAAAGCCTACTACCTAAATTCAAGATAATCAATCAGACTAAACGTCACCCGCCATATTGAAGAACATCTCGCATTGATAGTCCAGCTAATCGTTTGTCCACCACAAAATACAATGACGCTGCTTTTGAAAGTAGCCGTAATGTAATATGGCGATTTATAGAATTCGTCCTGGAGGTATAAGTCGTCCACTACATAGGTATATCATATATTCCAATGAACAAGAGTCAGGTGATAGTTATGATTCAGATAATGAAAATATTCAGTGGTTTATTATTTAATTTCATCTGAATCATATTCATCCATCCACTCTGTACCTATACCATTAGTTAATGATTATTAAAAATGTTATATAAGAACCTAGCTAGTATTTATGAAATTAGAAATTATCGCAAAAAATACAACCTTTTCCACTAACTCTTCCCCCCATCGCAAGGTAGTATAGTACGATCAATAAATAGGCAGTGTAAAATTCTTAGGCCCCAGCTCAAACTCTCCACACCTCGTACATATATGATATTCTGGATCTACTTTTCTTGTTGACTCTACCTAGTCCTAATGTATTAGAATATAGAGTGTAAAGAATGGCCAATTTTGCCGCCCATCGTCACAATTTGCTCGGAAATAATAGTCCAAAAAGATTTATCGAAGTATGTACCGTTTTTAGTGTAGAAAGTATGTAACTAGAATTATTCATTATACCTGGGAAAACCTTCATATAGATAGAACTTTATTGATATGAAAACTCTTATACACTTTTAGAGTTCACAGAAAAGCGACATCATTTTGGTAGAAGATAATCCCACAACCCAGACACAGAACTCTGCTGAAATGAACTCCAATAAAACAGACGAAGGAAGCTTACTCGATGACAGTAAAGACGCAGAGAACAACGGAGAGAATGATGCAAGTTTCGAGATAAGAAAAGAATCTATTTTGAAAAAGCATAACCTTGATCTTTCGCCTCAGTTTGTGTATTCCAGGAAACCAATGACGACAATGGTAAGAAAAAGTTAGAGGTAGTGCCATGCTGGGAGTGAAAGTTAGTGCCATGCTGGGAGTAAGAAGTAGTGCCATGCTGGGAGTAAGAGGTCGTGCCATGCTGGGAGTAAGAGGTAGTGCCATGCTGGGAGTAAAAGATAGTGCCATGCTGGGAGTAAGAGGTAGTGCTATGCTAGAAGTAAGAAGTAGTGCCATGCTGGGAGTATGAGGCAGTGCCATTCTGCGTTGCAGCAATGGGGCCAGTACGACCGGGGAGAGATAGGTGACAACTTACTGTCACGTTTCGTGCGGTTTTCCGAGTACCCGGTATCTCATTGAAGGGGAAGTGGAAAGCAGGCCATTGTATTGGCATTGCAATTATCAGTAGTCGTGAAAGGATTCCGACTGCTCGTCGTGCAATGTAGAAAAAACGAATTGTTCCATGAATGCGATATTTTACAAGACCAACCCGGCTGTACCTTTGTGATAGCGGCGCGAGTGATAATGGCGATGAGCCACGGGGGATGGGACTGAGGTTGGTAACGTGTCGTCTTTGTGCTGGTTGTATCTACGGATGTTTAGCTTATGGTACGGTGTTTTCATGTAATACTTTTTTTAGTGCCACATATAGTCCAGTAATTGGTGATTGGTATATTAATGAATAATTAACGAATAGATAATTTAATATTGGCTGTATGGGGGCTGCCTAAGTGGCTTTGTGGGGGCAGCCCAAGAATACGCTCACCCTCAATCCAAGCCCAGGGTGACGTAAAAATCGTTAAAGGCAATAGCCTCTTAACAACAAAGAGGCTTCAACGAGGTGGTGTTTGGTGTCCCGTTTGTTTCATAGTGACAGTGAAATAGACGGGAGTATATATATATATAAATAATATATATAATATATATATAAATATATATATATATAAATAACGTACCGGACGGTGCTCCGACTGTTGGCGGTACCATCAATCGGATCGGCGACAGGCAACGTTGGCGACGGTCTGAAACCTAATCTGCGATTGCCAATCCGCTTGCTCAGCGTGGCGATTATGAGCATTAATCTCCAGTGGACGATAGCAGTAGAATTTGGCCCCTAGTTCCCGGTAGTTCTACTAGTCATGGCCACGGTAGCGGCCACGGTAACGGTGAAACAAGGGATGCTAAGATTCTCCAGGCTACGGATCGCTAACACCGACTCGACCTGGCTACATATAATGGACGAACGTTCAGACTAGATAACCACTTGGTTGAGCTGGAGGTGGAACTGGGAAAAATCCGAAGGCGCGTTCTGGGTCTATGTGAAGTCCGAAGACAAGGCGAGGACACCATAACTCTGCCATCGAGTCACCTATTCCACTTCAGGGAAGGCAACACTCTATCCTGAGGTGGCGTGGCATTCCTCGTGAAAAAGTACTTCGTAGGCAACATCGACGCAATCTATAGTGTGTCGGGTAGGGTGGCGTTTCTCGTAGTTAAACTTAATGAGAGGCCTTAAAGTTATACAAGCATACACACCAACATGGAGAGGTGGGAACATCCTATGAAGATGTCTCAAAGGCATTACGTAACACCTATAAGGCCCACTTCAATGTTGTTATGGGGGCTTTAATGCCAAAGTACGAAATGGTGTCGAATCGAGTCTGGGAAGTCGAAATCGCAGGGGGCAAATGCTATTAAATTTGCTCGAGAAAGAGGGCCTCTTCTTAATAAATTCCTATTTTAAGGAGAGGCCCCATAGTAAGTGGAGCCCCGATACTGTGACAAGGAACGAGATTGACTTTATTATGACGGGCCGAATGCAATGATCAACAGATTTAAAACCGAAAGTAATCACCGATTGGTTAGAGGCTCACTGAATATAGGATTTCTACGTGAGCGTTTCCGATTTGTACAGTCGACAATCCGACCTAACTTCCGACTAAACATGGTAGGTTCCGAAAAATTCCAACTCGAATTAAAAAACCGGTTTGATGCCCTAGACTTGTCGGAAACTACAATGGAAATTGACGTGGCAAGGAGTGGTGTGATCGATTATATGAGGGACGTGGGTGAATGATATTGTAGAAGTAAGTATACAAGCAGGAAAGCTAAACTCTCAGATGGACGCTTAAACTTATGAGGGAATGCAGAGCACACGAAAACGTTAGATCTGCCGGTGTCAAGCTTCTTTCAAAACGAATCCGCAAAAAAAAATACGTCGAGACCTTCACAGCTCAAATACGCAACGGGTTACCGTAGCGATTGATAAAAATAGAGACTCGAACATTTTTGTGGAGAAGCTTGGAAGAAGTCGTCTGACAAAGGTTAGAACTGATTCTAGGGTTACCGGAATGGTAACCCTAGAATTCTAAGCCTGGGATCTTATCTGAGATCGAAGCTTCCTATAGCAAGTCGTATACGTCACACGCTCTTCATCCCGATAACCTAAACAACGATCAGCGTGCAAGCCTAACACGACATTTGTCAGGCTATCCGCCGAACGTCAGCTTGAGTGCAATTAGTCTGGCTCTTGCGCAATTTAAGGCCTTAAGCTCTAAGAAGAGCAGGAGGCGAATCTTTATTAAGAGAGCTAGAAAAGATTTTTAATTTCGTCCTTCAGCGGGGCATAACTCCTAATGCATGGCTTGGAAGTGACGTTGTTTTGTTTCTTAAGAAGGGTGATAAATCACTTCAAGATTACATACCAATTTCACTTCTCGGCCATATTTATAAGTTGTCCTCAAGACTCTTGACGAATCGTCTCACCAAAAAGCTTGACGAATTCCAGCCACAGGAGCAGTCTGGGTTTCGCAGAGGATTTAACACCATGGTGAAATTGTGGTCTATTTTCACTATTTGTACAAAAGACATATGAGTACAATCAGCCGCTGTGCCTTGCCTTTGCGGACTATGTGAAAGCTTCTGATTCCTGATTCCTCGAAACCTGGGCTGTTCTGGAAGATTTACAGCGATGTCAGGTCGAATGGTGATACGTCGAAATACTGATAGCATTGTATGATGCAGCTTTTATGTCCGTTCTGATTCCGGGGGGTCAAACAAGGCCAATCCAATTGCATCGAGGAGTGCGACAGGGGTATGTTGTTTCCCCGAAACTGTTTTGGAGGAAGTCTTTAAGACTTTAAGCTGGGCGGAAAGTGGCATAAATATTAACGGCGAGCACCACTCACATCTTCGTTTCGCCGACGATATCGTTGTGTTGGCCGAGTCGTCGGAGAGCTTGCAGGAATTGTTGTTGCATGGACAGTCTAAATGAATCCTCCCGACTTATTAGCCTTAGGATGAACTTGGACAATACAAAGGTCATGTTTAACGAACACGTTCTCCGTAGGCCGGTCAACGTTGATGGTGCTATTTTCGAAGTCGTAGACGAATACGCCTACCTCGGACAATTATTGCAAATAGGTAGATATAACTTCAAGAAGGAAGCCTATAGAAGGATTCAGTTGGCTTGGGCAGCATTCCGGAAGCTTCGTCAAATTCTCACGTCGCCTATACGGCAGAGCTTGAAGACGAAAGTCTTCAACCAATGGGCCGAAACATGGCATCTTAACTTAGGTCTGGTCCTCAAGTTTGCGGTAGCTCAACGGGCTATTGAACGTGCTATGTTAGTTGTTTCTCTGTCCGACAGAATTCGTAACGAAGTCATAAGGCAGAGAACTAAACCGATATCACGCGACGAATAGGCTCGCTGAAATGGAAATGGGCTTGTCACACACTCAGAAGATCAGATGGCAGATGGGTCAGTAAGGTTCTAGAGTGGAGGCCACGTTTAGGAAAACGAAGTGTGGGTCGACCGTGCACCAGGTGGGAATGCGATCTCCGTGCAGTGGCCGGTCCGGGATGGATGCGTGTAGTAGTCGTCTTGACGTTCATTGAGAGAGAGAGAGTGGACCGATAAGGGCTGATAATGATGATGATGATAAATTTAACATTTTAGGAACCTGAAGATGTGGCAACTTCGAAATTTTTCAATAGCAAAATTGACAAAAATGAAGAGGTTATTCAACCGGTAAATAATTGTAATGTTGATAGCCTTTGTCAGGAATCTGGGCAAACGGAAGACACGGGTAATAACCAAAAACTTGACAAAGTTGCTTCAATAAGTGAAAAGGTGGGTACATAATCGGAGAATTTGTTAGGCATAGAGTTGGGCCGTTTTAAAACTGATGGTTATATATTGTCGCGTGTTTCATGCGGTTTGTGAGTACCCTGTGGTCCATTGGAGGGATGGGGCGAAGGAGGATAATGAATCTGCACATAATGATAATGGCCGTCGCTGCCAAATCTTTTTGGCTCTGATTTCTCGTTTGTCATCCTATGCAGTTTTTTTTTCCAAAAAAAGAAACTATTTGCATTCTGTGGATCAGGTAGCCAGTTGGGGGTAGGTTTGTGTAAAGGGCCCAGGTTCATCAGGTTGTCCGTTAACATCCACACAAGTGGCTACATAGCCACTTATAGTGACAGTAGTCACTATACCTCACCAAACGTTACCGACCTGGCCATAAAGTAAAAATACGTAGCAGCGAAAACGAAGGGTAGATGATTATTTTTTTACTAGCAGATAAAGGACAATAATTTGGACCCTAAAAACGATATGCCGATATCAGGGTTTTTGTTTAATCATGGAGCTGATGGAGTCATACAGCTGTCCAATACATCGTTGGAGACAACTGGTTATGGAGACAGTGAAAATGACTTTCCAAGCTGTATTGGTAAATTTCATCTATTAAAGTTTTTAAGATTATTGATGTCTTAAGTTTACGCCAATGTTACACATTACAATAAAACTACTTTTACGGATTCTATCGCGGTTTATTAATACGTTTTTTTAAGACTGCAGGTCTTATGACTACTACTATGACCTGACTTATACAAACAAGGAAATTGCTGAATGTTTGTATAAGTAGTATGCGTATACTACTTATACAAACAACCACACGCTTTTTATTTTATTTTATAATCTATAAAAAATGTAAGAGAATTAATTATTGGTGGTTAACATGCATGTGTACATGTTGTATGACACCACAAATTTTATCATATTGATGCTTTGTTGATATACACTTTTGACGTCATGTTTAATTCGACAATTATTTTTGCGTTTTTGAATGTGCCTAATTAATTTATAGTTATTTATTGTAGGAAGAGGTAGTGCCATGCTGCATAGGAGGAGGTAGGGCTATGCATGGTGCATGACGGTACGTCCTCATATGCAACGGCATTGGGCCGGCACGACCGGGGAAGTAACTTCA